>JAKLMZ010000017.1:0-518865 GCA_022813185.1 Floridaphiala radiotolerans | reverse complement strand
AAATTAGATAATTTAGATGAGTTATTCCTTATTTATTCTAATATTTAAGGTTTAAGGCCTTAGGGGGTTTACTCCTTCCTTTTTATAGTAATCTTAGGGGTATAGCTAGCGTATAGCTAATATTATATTAGGATTACCCTAACTTTAGGATTAAGATTAGGCGTTTCTCTATTCCTTTAGTAAGTTAGGACTATAAGATTAGGAAAGTATACAGCTTTTATTAGCTTACTTCCTTAGCTATAAATTCTAGTTTAGAGGGGTAACCTTTACCTTAGGGGGGGTTTTCTAATTTATTATTTAGTGCTCTAAGTCTTTTATACCCTTTCTCCTCCCTAGCTCTTAATATTTAGAGGTATTATCTAAGTAAGAGTAAGTAATTTACTTACTTTTATAGGGTTTATATCTTAGTAGTAAGTAGGTAGTATTCCTTTAATACCCTCTTTTTATAGTTTTAGAATATATAGTATCCCTAGAAGTAGGCCTTATAGTTTTTATTATAATTATAATATTTATACTTTTCTTTCTCCTTCTTATATAGATATTCCTAAGTTTAATAAGGGTTATTATAAATATTATAAGTTAGAGTTTTCCCTTATCTTTTATAGATAAATTAGGAGTATCCCTACTTTTTATAATAGTAATATTAGTATAATATTATAGCTATAAAGGATAAGTATATTTTAAAGTATTTTAAGTTATAATTTAACTTTTTATTTATTAGGGCTACTTATATTTCTTTTATTTCTATAAAAAGTAGAATATTACTAGTATACTTTTTATCTTCTTAGATCTATTTATTATATTTATACTTATTATATAGTTAATATATCCTAATAATTTTTAAGCTATAGAGTATAGATTTATTCTTTATTATTAGACTTTAGATAAAGAGTTAGTTTCTTACTTTAATATCTTTTTTAAAGAAAATTAAAGTACTTAAGGGTATTAATTTAATTTTAAGAGTATAATCTTATTATAAAATATAAAGCCCTATTATATTAAGGGGGTTTTATAATAGGGTACCCTTTTTAATTACTTTTTTAAGGTAGATAATAATATTATAGCTATATAGCTTATATATTCTCTTAACCCTAGGTATATATTCCTTAATAAAACTAAAGAGCTTTTCCTTTATTTTCTTCTTCTTATCCTTAATATATATTATAATAGTATTTTAGTAAGAGTATATACCCCCTTTTAAAAGACCCTTTTTAATTATTTTAGTATAATTTATAAGGTTTACCTATAAAAAGCCTTTAATATATTTAGTTTTTTCCTTAAGTATCCTATTAAATTCTTTTTAATTTTATCTAAATATATATAGGTAGAATTAATTAGGGGGGGGTTTAAGGGCTCTATAATAAATATTTAGTAAGAATCTTATTATAAATATTAATAACTTTAGATTAAACTTTTATAATAGCTTATATATTTCCTAACTTTATTATAATATTAATTATTTTATTAAGAAGTATATATATATAATTTTAGGCTTATTTTTAGAGTTTCTAATACATATTCTCTATATTTAGTAATTTATATAATAGTCTTAGTAGTCTCTTAATAAGTTACTATTAATTACTTTATAGTTTAATAGTATTACCTATTACTTAAGATATAATACTTCTTACCCTAGGGTAATTAGGGTTATAGAATATAATTTTAATAGATTTAAAAGGTATATATGTAGTTTTTAACTAAGATAAGCTCTTTTTAAATATAGTAATATAATATAATTAGTCTATATAAACTTAAAGGAGAACTAAAATAAACTTTAAATAGAATTAATAGTAATAATACTTATTTAATTAAAAATATACTATAACTAGTAGAGCTTAAGTAGTATAGTTATTTAATATCCCGTAACGCGAGTATATAAGAAAAAAAGGCTCAGTTGTGCCTGATTAGATCAGATTGCACAATCAGATTAGATGAGATTCGCGTCCCTTACTTCCCCTTTTGTTGACCCGCTCCAGCTTGTTTACGCGAGGTGGCCCGCGCTTGTTGTGTCCCTCACCGCTTCAAGAACGAACCCTGAGTTTCCTTTCCCCTCCAACTCCCTCTTGAGCTACCTTCATCTTCGTTGACGTTCGTGTACAATCCGACCATTGTTCTCTGGACTCGAATTAACAGTCTTGCTGACTGCATAAAACACTTACTCACTTGTACGGAACGAAGTTCACTACACTATGAGGGAGATTGTAAGTAGAGAGAACCACCAGTTGTCTTACGGCTGCCTTCACACGCCTGGATCCTACTAGCACCTCTCTACCTTGATGCATCAAATTGACTGACACCTCATCCTTAGGTTCATCTGCAAACCGGCCAATGTGTGAGTGCATGAACAATTCGTCAAGGCGGGACGTCGGGCCTAACACGATACCAGGGCAATCAAATTGGTGCCGCCTTCTGGTAATAATTGGTGACAGTTTTCTTTGTACAAAGCGGTGTACTAATTGGTCGATAGGCAAACGATCTCGGGCGAGCATGGTCTCGACAGCTCTGGAGTGTTAGTTGGTGTCTACATGGTATTGATAAGGTTGAGATCACTAACTGCGATACAGGTACAATGGTACATCCGATCTCCAGCTTGAGCGCATGAACGTCTATTTCAATGAGGTACCGTGCGAAGAGACTCCGAGTACTTGCTGTCGCACTGACGGCATGATAGGCATCTGGCAACAAGTACGTCCCTCGTGCTGTCCTCGTCGACCTGGAACCTGGCACCATGGATGCCGTCCGTGCAGGACCTTTCGGAGCGCTTTTCCGACCGGACAACTTCGTTTTCGGTCAGTCTGGAGCTGGAAACAACTGGGCAAAGGGCCATTACACCGAAGGTGCCGAGCTTGTTGACCAGGTTTTGGATGTTGTCCGCCGAGAAGCCGAAGGCTGCGACTGTCTTCAAGGATTCCAAATCACCCACTCGCTTGGTGGTGGTACCGGTGCCGGTATGGGCACGTTGCTGATTTCAAAGATTCGCGAGGAGTTTCCGGATCGTATGATGGCCACTTTCTCCGTAGTGCCGTCCCCTAAGGTGTCGGATACTGTGGTTGAGCCCTACAATGCAACCCTCTCCGTCCACCAGTTGGTCGAAAACTCAGATGAAACCTTCTGCATCGACAATGAGGTCTGTTTCGTCAGATTCCATGCTGATTAGACTGCTAACTCGTGTATAGGCTTTATATGATATCTGCATGCGTACTTTGAAGCTCAACAACCCTTCTTATGGCGACCTGAACCATCTTGTGTCTGCTGTCATGTCTGGGGTGACTACTTGCTTGCGTTTCCCTGGTCAGCTTAACTCAGATTTGCGCAAGTTGGCCGTGAACATGGTCCCCTTCCCCCGTCTCCACTTCTTCATGGTTGGCTTTGCACCTCTTACCAGCCGTGGCGCGTATTCCTTCCGCGCCGTGACGGTGCCTGAATTGACTCAGCAGATGTTCGACCCTAAGAACATGATGGCTGCTTCCGATTTCAGAAACGGCCGTTATCTCACATGCTCTGCCATCTTGTAAGTGTTGGACACTTAGCTTTCGAGTAATACAACAGAGCTGACACTGTTCGCAGCCGCGGCAAGGTCTCAATGAAGGAAGTTGAAGACCAGATGCGCAACGTGCAGAACAAGAACCCGTCCTACTTCGTTGAGTGGATCCCGAACAACGTTCAAACAGCGCTGTGTTCCATCCCCCCCCGTGGTTTGAAGATGTCGTCCACCTTTGTTGGCAATTCAACATCAATTCAGGAGCTGTTCAAGCGAGTCGGTGATCAGTTCACTGCCATGTTCCGTCGCAAGGCGTTCTTGCATTGGTATACGGGTGAAGGTATGGACGAGATGGAGTTCACGGAGGCCGAGAGCAACATGAACGATTTAGTTTCTGAATATCAGCAATACCAGGAGGCTTCGGTCTCTGAAGGTGAGGAAGAGTATGACGAGGAACAGCCAATTGAGCATGAAGAGTAATTCTTACTCAAGGATTGCTCCTCATAGGCGAGAAACGTTCACGGCCAGTCAGCAGGGTTGTCTCTTAGATAGATGCATTGTGTTGTCGTCGACTTCATCAACAGTTCGATACCATAGCAATGCATTACATCAGGTTGTGTTTGCCAATGGAAGGTGCATTCATTCAATCTTGTGTTGACTTCCATTATCTTCGCCTAGCGAGGTGTGTCTTTCAGATGCCTGTCCCTGTCGCGTAGTGTGTTATGAAATGCGGACCCGGGTAGCTCCACCCTGGTCCGATTGTCCGAAGAAAGCCCCATCACGAACCGAGGTCGATCTTACAGCTGCCTATCATGAACAAGATTTCGGAAGCATCCATGTCGAAAATATCTAGTCACATTTGACTGGTACCATATTTTTTCAGCATTTGAGGCTGGGCCGCATGGACTGCTTCACAAGCAGCCGCGGCCTCATTTCATTTTATCATGCAATATGCGAGGCCGTTTGTGCCCTTTACTAAACAGTGTAATCTGATTCGAAGCCAATCCCATCGAAATCTAGTTGCATACTCCCATAGGTCATTTCCGTCCTTCATTGTCAGCAGCAGAAGGACCTTGAGTGCAGGGCCAGGTTCGTCATCGGCCAGCAATACTGGCTGTCAGGGAGACTTTTGCTAACATGACTTTAAGAAACAAGTACCGCTGGCGGAGCTTTCGGCGCGGTCGAGCTGAGTCCAATTTCGAAGTCAAGTACCAAGGACCACCGGGCTTCACGATTTCGTTCTTTACTCGCTCGTGTCGTGGGCCTCCTTGCAATATCTGTTGCATTTAGCACCACCGGTTTCATCATGTCCTCACTGCCCGCTCTTCCCACACTGAATGGCCTTCTGTCTCCTCCAACAGACAAAGAGACCTTGAAGCTCTATACGCCCGCAGATGATGAAGCCATAGCTATCGAGGAATACCTCCAATCACATCCTCTAGTTCGGTCACTTCGCAGCAATCCCTCGTACACAGAATCCAGGCCACACATGAAGATCCCAGAGTCCTCTCGTCCTCACAATTTGACGGCTGGCACCCTTGCAGGCAATGACAAACTAGTGGTTCCGCCGCTCACGTTTTGCGAACCGGATGGGAAGAGCATGGTCAGCATACAATTTCTAGGGCAGAATCTCTGCGGCCACCCTGGCATAATCCATGGAGGTATGTTGGCTACGTTGTTAGACGAAGGCTTGGCAAGATGTTGCTTTCCAGCATTGCCCAACAAGGTTGGTGTTACTGCGAATTTGAATATAGATTATAGAACACCGTGCAAAGCTGGGCAGTTTGTTGTCCTGAGGGCCTGGACTACGAAGGTTGAGGGTAGAAAGGCTTGGGTGGAAGGCTGGATGGAAACCATAGGAGAATGGGAGGAGCACGCCGAAGCCGCCAGTGAAGGTGTAGTAAAACTGGCAGAGGCGAAGGCGCTGTTCATTGAACCCAAACAAGCCGCAGTAAGTGATCACCTGACGTCGATAATGCAGTGAGATGTAAATCGGCATCGCAGAAAGCAACTAATTAACTGCGCAAAACAGACCATGGCACGTATATACTCTGTGCAATGATAACCACATGGCGTAAAATCAGCGATCGGCTAGACACATTGCAGGGTGGTGTAGACTATCCGTGAGCGTCAATGGACTTGAACTTAGAAACTCTCAATCGATTGACATGACTAAGGCAAATCTTTTCTACATGCCGTCGTCTTCGCCCGCCAGCAAGGTAGCGTAATCATCTACTGAAGCGAACGTAGGAAGGTCTTTCAACTTTCGCCGCCTTTTGGCCTTCTGCTTGCTCGAGCTGGCTTCTTCAGCGTCGTCTCCCAGACCTCTTTTGCCAGGCTTCGGCAGCTGTGGAACATCTTCGTCACTGCTGAGAAGTGCATCCTCCTCCTCCAAATCCAGCAGCTCTTCATCTGCAATGGCTTGGACTTCCTCTTCAGCACCGCCACGATCTTCCTGTCGGACCCCCTCATCTCCATCATCCTCGGTTGTTGCATGATCAATGTCATCAAGGTCCTCGTCTTCGTCGTCCTCGAAGTCTTCTATATGTTCGTCGTCATCCATATCGGCTCCTTCGAGCTCAGGCCTTGACTTCACCAGAGCATCCCAAATTTCCTCTTCGCCTTCTTCCTCATCTTGTACCCTCTCAATTTGATCTCGGTTCTCATTCCTCTTCACGCTCTTTGCTAACTTCTTGGTTTTGCCTATCGTGGCGAAATAACGATGGAAAAACAGTTCACTCGCATCGATGTCCGCCTCGTCTTTCCGCCAGAAGCCTTCTGTATTTAATTGAGTTAAGGAAGTGGTTGAAGTTGAAGCCGCATACAACAAGTCTCTTGCGTTCGGATTGCCAGCGAGAGGTTGCATGATGGAGCTGCCTTTACCGGGCATGCCAACTTTCGTCTTTGGATTCCGGTAAACAAAGCGATCCAAGAAGTGAATCAGGGTATGGGCACTGGGATCGGGTTTCGCCGGTGGTTTCTGAAGCATGCCCGGAGAGAGGAAGTGAGTCGCGAAAAGCGACACGGAGGGATGGAAATGGGACTCAAAAGGTAGGATCTCCCACAGGCATGCACATTCTGCGTTGCTGTGCTCAGGATCCCGCCTCCGAGGATCATATCTATTCTTTTGCGGAACTTCGTTGGCCAGATTGGACTCGCGTAGTTGATTTTGCGTAAGATGCGCTGCTGTATCTAGCACATCGTAGAACTTTTCTTCCTCATCCTCCTCTGCTGCCTCCGGCTGTACAAGCATGGCATCGAGGCTTGGAAAGGCAGCTTTCAGCTCGTTGATCAGATACAATACCCCAGAGATGAACGGAGGCTCATGAAGTGTCATGACCTGAAGCAACCGCTTCACAAATGCCTTGACTCGCTTGATGCTTACGTCTGCCTTCAAAGATTTGTAAAGAAGGTTTAAGTACATGACTTGTTTGGAAGAGGTGATCAGGCGAGGGTCGAGAAGAGATTCGTATAAGGTACGATAGAAGCGATCGGAAACATGCGGTTTTCTGTTGGATATTTGCTGAATGAGCATCAAAGCCTGCATACTGGTGTTGAAATTGAACGAATGTGTGGCTCGGAATAAGGTATCCAGTTGCGCGTCGAAAGCAGCACTGTCAGTCTCTGCGTAAGGGAACGCTCGATTCACGCCCGCAAGAACCTGAGCAATCATTCGATCCGTTAATTCGGTAATCGACTTTGACTGCTGCTTTCTCGCTCGCGCCTTCTTGTTCTGTGTTCCTGCAGCCGTGGATGCATTCCGCCTTTGAGCACCGTCCATTCGTGCACCTTCCAGGACATGATTAGTCTTCTGCTCGTTGAGAAGTCCTAGGAACATATCAAAATAGATTTTCACGAGCTTGTTGGCGAGATCTGGCTCTTTGCCGCTCAATATCGTCTGATTGAGCGTAACTATCGCATAATACCTTGCATGTGCGCTTTGGCCGGGACGCAGTAACAGCTCAGCCTCTATAGAGTTGACGATAGTCAGCTTCATTGATGGGTGTGTGTTCTGAAGCTGTAGGAGTAGATAAGAAGCTCTAGACCCGATCTTCCTGTCGGTGTCGCCAAGCTTGTTAATGAGAAGTCGCAGTAGGTTTTCTTCTTGTTCCGGCTTCTCCCGAAGCAGCTCCCAGACATACGTGAGTGCGCGACTCTTTGCATACTGTACCTCGTCATTGCACCAGCCTTCGAGGACTTTCAAAATCTCGAAATACGTCCTCTTCAGCCAGTCCTCAAATGCCCAACTTACAAGATGCATCCTCCCGATCCCGTTAGGCAAAGAGCTGCCCACTGTCCATCCGGTGCCTTTCCCTTGGAATGCGGCCCACAAGCCGGGCTGTTTATAGAAGTACCTTAGCTTCCTGTCCGGCGGCAGTACCACTCCTTGGCCTAATAAATCCTTGAGTGCGCTCAAGGCCATTAACGCTTGACCTCTACTCTTCTTTCTCGCCAAGTTCAACAATTGTTCGAACGACTTGCGGGTGTGCAGTGGAGATTCTTGGATGAGGAGTGTGAGCGCGGACACTCTGTCCTCCATTGTACCAGACGACATTATTGTTGAAAGAAACTTATGCGATGAGGTTGAGGATAGATGCTTAGCCTCGTATGTCGAATTGTCAATCTCCAGAAGAGAGACTGCATAGTCATACAATCCTTCCAACTTTTCACGCGATACAGGTTTTAACAAATTCGGAAGTTCAATATCGGGGAGCTGCGCCGCATGCCAGTCTGGACGCGGTTCAAACGCCTGTAGGTCATGTCCGTCAGGGCTGCGGTCTCAAATGAGATAAATTCACTTACGAATGGAGGATTCGCCAGCGCGTCGCTGCGAGGTAGAGCACCTGTGCGTGGCTTCTTTGTCCTGAGTCCATCATTGCCGCGAGGTTTAGAGGATCTTGACTCAGAGCCTCGAGTCGTTGCAGCCTTCCCCAACCCCTTGGAACTCATCCTTTTGTGCAGAAGCCAGCAGATGGGAAGGCTGAACTTGGCAACAATCCTGTGCAGAAAGATTCTAAGCTCCGTTCATTGGAAACTTTTCTGCCAGCCTTGTTTCACCGCCTTACCGTACCACCCGCTCAAACCCCATGAGACAGTTTACCTAACGCTCTGTGACCATCGTATTGATCCGGGTCTGTAGATCATGACAACGTATCCTTGAGATTTCAGGTGATTCTCGAGTTTTGCTTCTGCGTCTCGCTTGTCTCATTACATATGTTGCGCTGGTGGCCTCGGCGAGCCTGTCATGACTCTGGAACTAGATACTTCCCCTCTTATCTTAAATTAAAAGCAGGAACTTTGGAAAGCAGACGTCTTCTCCATGTTAGGCAACTCATGACAAATTTGGTATTGTGGCTAACAATACGAAGGTCGACGGAAGGCAGAGACTATCATGTTTCTGGGCGCCTACCAGCACTGGTAACAAGGCAGATGCAGATGATAAAGGGGCAGCAAAGGATGGTTCTCATTCATTGTTGCGGCAGGCTGGTTTCCTTCGAATGGTAAGCTTGTTACATATCTGCAGTAAAGCTGGGTTAATGCCTATAAAGACTTCCGCTGGTATCTTTCATATCTTACCCCTTGGACTGCGGGTCCAAGACAAGCTTGAACGTCTGATGGACAAGCACATGCAGACTATTGGTAGGCCCTTCAGGATCAGCAGAATGTCCTTCTCTAATAGGTATACGTAGGCGCCACCAAGCTATCTCTCTCCTCAATTTCTTCCCAGAGCCTTTGGCGTTTGACAGGGCGCTTGAACGACCAGAATGCAGAGGTAAGCCGATTGCTCTCTGGAATTACTCTCTTTGACTGGTCTGAAGATTTTCAGGCTGGAAGACAGAAAAGGAAATAGGCTACTGCTCTCTCCTACGCACGAAGAGGAGATCACTTCACTAGCAAGCGGGATCATCAACTCTTACAGAGACCTTCCATTGCGGCTGTATCAGATCTGTATGTGCAAAACATTCCGTGACGTCAATACATCGCAGCTGACACAACCGTAGCCAGGAAGTACCGAGACGAAAGACGCCCGAGACATGGACTATTAAGGGCAAGAGAGTTCGTTATGAAAGATCTCTACACGTTCGACCATTCACAGGAACTGGCTTTGCGAACCTACAAAGCCGTTCAGGGTGTATATTGTGCTCTCTTTGATGAACTTGGAATCCCGTACTTTGTCGCCGAGGCTGACTCAGGTGATATGGGAGGCAATTTGAGCCATGAGTACCTTTACTCCTCACCACATGGCGAAGACGAAGTCGTTGTGTGCGATTCATGCAGCTACCGAGCAAACAAAGAGGTTGCAACCAAACGAACTTTACCAATGCAAGAAAGGAAGATAGCACACAAAATCTGGTATGGTATTACAACGGATCACAGTACTTTGGTGAAAGCATACGTGCCTCAGCAATGGCCAACCAACATAGCTCTGCTCAAGAAGCTAGCTCCTACTCTAGATGCAGGGGTAGAAGATCCAGTTGCTGTATGGAGGGCAAGGTTACGGCAACGCCAGTGGGACAGCGCAATCAAGTCGGCTGAAAGCATGCCCACTGATGATGCACGACCTCAAATCATGCATATTATCGACCATCGAGTCCAACCTGATCTGGAGTCCGAGGTTCCAGAGGATACTCCTGCGACAAACCCAGATCAAAAAAGTACAGAAACGCCTGAAGAGAGAGTAATCAGCACGACCGGGGATGCTGACCAGCCGCTTGACCTGACAGGCATCAGAAATGGCGATCTCTGCGGACGATGCCGCGGAGGCATACTGCGCGTATATCGTGCCATTGAGGTCGGGCACACTTTTCACCTGGGCACACGCTACAGCGAACCACTACAATCTTCTGTGACGGTCCCGGGATCAGAAAAACTTAGCAGCATTAGCAGCGCTGCCGTCAAGCGTTCGGTACCTATGCAAATGGGCTGCCATGGTATAGGCGTGTCACGACTCATAAGCGCAACAGCATCCGCTTTGGCGGACGAAAAAGGACTTAATTGGCCCCGGGCAATTGCCCCTTTCGAGGTGGTAATTGTTCCTTTGATTGTTAAAGAAGGTGTCGCACCAGCCGATCTGGACGGAGACGTGGGAAGAGTGTATGATGAACTCCGAAGATGGAGTACACTGCCTTGGGCCGGCCAAACCTTTCCAGAGGTAACACCTGAAGGAGCGGGCTCATCCCCTCCAAAAGACGGGGAAGCATCAAAGGACTTACCGTCAACGTTGGACAGGGTATCACATCAGCAGCCGCCAGAGCTCTCATTGAGCCAGAAGTCTCCTTTAAGTCAGTCCTTAGACGTTATCATCGATGACCGCGACAAACCGAACGGCTGGAAGCTGAATGATGCAGACCTGATCGGTTATCCGGTTGTTGTCGTTCTGGGACGGGAGTGGGCAAAACGAGGCTTGCTGGAAGTGCAGTGTCGAAGACTCACGCTGAAGAGGTTCGTTTCTCTTCGAAACATCGGGCCTACGGTGGCATCGATTCTTGGACGGCTCTAAGCTTGGCCCACCATCGCTGGCCATGGCTTTCGCCTTCCCCTGACAATATTGGTTCGTCTGAGTTTCTGACTTACTTGGTTATCAGGGTTGTATATTAGCGCATCGTAAGCGGACCATAAGTCCATTGAGTTGTATTATACATGTTTTTATCCCTTCCGCCAATGAAATCCATCTATAAAGCTTCGTTTGATGAAGTTTCCGGATGCTCCTTGTCGAATACATCCGCTTTTCTTGTCTCTCTGACAGCCGCGTTCCTCTTCACTACAATGGAACCTAACATACCTGCGAATAGACCCCCGAGATGGCTCGCGTGGTCAAATCTAAGTCCCAGGTTCAGCCTGATTGACATAAGCTCGGCAATAGCCAGACCAGCAAGTGTAAAGTAAGGTAGAAGTGGGCCAACATGGATTCCAAATATACTGTCTCTGCTCACTGTAGTTAGCGCTTGATCTGTTGAACCATACGGACACGACGTGGTAGAGGCGTTTCCTGAAGATATGGCGGACTCACCCCTCCGCCAACATGAGATAGGCGCCTATGATGCCATAAACAGCACCACTAGCACCCATTGAATAAGTGTTGTAGTTGCGTGTGACTGCGTGCCATAGGAGCGAGGACAATGACCCAATCACCCCAGTGGACATATAAAGCGCCAAGAAGTTGCCGCGCCCGACCTGGTCGTGAACTGTTGGAGAGTGTCAGCTAGTACACTTGGAGGGCTAGTTAATCAAGTAATTGAATAGGGAGAGTGAGTTCCCGCTTCACATACGGGTGGTTCCTATCAGCCATAGAAAGGTCACGTTGCTGACAAGGTGGGAAAACTGCTGATGGCTGAAGACGCTCCCAAGCGCACTGAATGGTTGAGGATAGCCCGGGACAAGATAGAAGTACTTGTTCATGATGCGCCAAAGAGGGGCTACTCGCCATGCTAAGAAGACCCCAATATTCAAGCCGATAAGCGTGAAAATGGTTGCGGCTGCCGGGGGTGTTTCGGGCCAGAGACGAGCTGTGAGAGGAGGTGGGACATATAGACCGGCGAATATAGTACTAAAGAGAACCACAACTGCACAGAAAAGCCCCGTCGGGAAGAGTCGTCGAAACTGGCGGAAGTTTAGCGCAGCCTGGATGGAGGCAGGACAGTTGGCTTTACCAAGCTCATTTGTGGTGGGGCACTATAGGTCGAATCCATCGCTTTCAACTCCCATTTCCTGACCCGATCAGACTTTGGCTGCGTCCCTAGGCGGTGTATTTATTAATTGCTGAATACTGCGGATAAATGAGTTGTCGTTAGGACTCACTGAGTTGCTTCCACTGCTCTGACAATGACAAGCCAGTTCGTTGTCCCCCGCTTGAATGGTTCTCCTCAGCCTGGGTCAAAGCTTTCTGCTCATTGTAGCTCCGTATGGCGTCTAGTCCACTGGTTCCGTAGATGTCTTTCAGCGAAGTAGGCTCCTGAGCCTGCTCATCAACCTCGCTTCTGCCATGGCTGGGTTCATTCAGCCGCTTCAGGAATCCTAGCTTTTCGGACCGAGCCAAGATGGCCTCTTCCACTTTCCTTGCTTCTTGGTCTGTGTATCTATGCGCGGCTGCCTCCTCATCCATAGGGTACTCTTGCCGAAGATATTCAAGAGCATCCCTCAGGAATCGGTCGTCGTAATTAGGTATTGAAATACCAACATCCACCAACGAGCCAGTTTCCCGTCTTGATTGTAGAATCCGCAATGCTTGGTTTCCATACACACTCTCAATCCCTGGGCCGAATAGCGCCAAGATTTGTTGCTGCGAAAGATCACCCTTGGGCAGTGGGCGTAGCCCGTCAGGATCTGAAGCTGTAGACGTTGGCTGTCCAGGCTCACCCACAGGAAGAGCCTTGTCTCCCGTCACTTCCTGTCGGGCTCCGGAGAGTTGTTCAGTAGTGCGAAGAGGTGCTGGTGCGACATACTGCACAGCTGCGCCACTGGGCTTGCGCCTTTTGGCTCTACTCGCAGCGCTGGTTGACAGTGTTCGCTGGTAAAAATTGTTGCCCCTTTGTATGGGCCGAAGCTCGTCCGGTAGATTTATGGACCCTTTTCTAACAAAAAACATTGCCTGTGCCGGTATACCTGGCGTATAGCATCGTATTATCCTTGTGAAGTTCGGCGGCTCCAGGTTAAGCCGACTCCAACGGAGCTGCAGTGGCGTTCTCACTCCTGCGCAGCTTGATCGCAGCGTCACAAGATGGACATTGTTCATTGCGTAGTCCTCCGGCACCCGAGATTACGGAATCAAGCCTGCATAGAGGCGAGCATAAAATCTTGTATTTGGCGATGCTACCACTATGAGTAGTCTTCAAAGAAAGTGGAGGACCGGACATCCCATCGCGCACCGTCACTAGTTTTAGGCCCTTGCATAAGATACCCGTCCCGTCCTCATGGCTAGAGTTACCTTAGCTTGAAGCTTATTTGTACCACTACCGGACCTCGGAGGGGAAATTCTTGGCGCGGGTAAGAGCTCCCTAAAACATCACCATCTGGGGTAGCTTCCCTTCAGAGTTGTCACGCTGTTTCTTCCAGTCCAACACAAGCATTAAATTCATTCAACGACAAGTCAGTATCGCACAGGTCCCATATCAGATCAAGCAGGTGGCTGCCTCAATAGTCCATTGACCCAGTTGTTAAGAGTCTCTACAAAGTTTGAGTCTACGCAGGGCATGGCGGCCCGCAACCCTCTTGCTGTGCGGGCTTCAATCCGATCATTAATTCCGCATGCAGTACGCGCTGCAGGATTTCGTGCGCCGTGCCTGAGACCATCTTCCAAGAGACCGAATGCACACAATGGCTTCCTCCAGGTCGTGAAACCACTGACGACTCATCCTGGACTGAAGTATTCAAGCTCATCCGCACACTACTCCACCACCACAAGCGATACACAGTCCTTTAGCAAAACACCGCTGTATGACCTACACGTGCATCATGGCGGCAAGATGGTCCCGTTTGGAGGATTTCTAATGCCTGTGCAGTATGATGATCAGAGCATAGGGGAATCCCATCATTGGACAAGAGAAAAGGCCAGCCTATTTGACGTGAGCCATATGTATGTCGAGACCATCCTACACATAACGCCCAGAATCGAAGTGCACTGCTAAGTCGATTTCGCTCCATATAGGGTGCAACATCGATTCTCAGGGCCAGGGGCCGAAAGTTTGTTGATGAAATTGACGCCCAGCTCATTGTCCACTTTACCTGATCATCAATCGACGTTATCATGCTTTCTGCTCCCAGAGACTGGTGGAATCGTTGATGATACCGTCATAACCAGACTCGGACCTGAGAACTTCTACGTAGTCACCAATGCAGCCTGCAGAGAGAAGGATCTCGCTTATCTCGAAGACAACATCCAGACTTGGAACGGCAAGCACCCTGACCGCCAGGTAGATCATGAGGTTCTGGAAGGCTGGGGACTCATCGCTTTGCAGGGTCCGCTATCTGGTGAAATTTTTGCAGCAGTCATTTCTGATCCGCACGAAGCTGACCTGAAGGAGTTCTACTTTGGACAGTCTAAATTCCTCAAGCTGAAGCTGCCAAATGGAGACATCACGCCGCTTGTCCTTGCTTCGCGGGGTGGCTACACTGGTGAGGATGGCTTTGAGATATCTGTGCCACCTGATCAGACTACCCTAATAGTCGATCTGTTGCTGGGGTCGGCAGGACCGGACAAGTTACGGTTAGCCGGTCTAGGTGCAAGAGATAGTCTCCGACTCGAAGCTGGTATGTGTCTCTACGGCCACGACTTAGACGAAACCACTACCCCCGTTGAGGCAGGTTTGTCGTGGGTGGTTGCTAAGGATAGACGGCAACCTGGCGAGTTCAATGGGGCGGAGGTGATAGTTAAGCAGATTACTCCTAAGAAGGATGGTGGCACCGGTGTCAGCAGGCGAAGAATAGGACTAATCATCGATGGAGCCCCAGCACGGGAAGGTGCCGAAATCCAAGACGCTGACGGCAACGCAGTCGGTAGGATTACTTCAGGATGTCCTTCGCCGACGTTGAAAAAGAACATTGCCATGGGATACGTCAAGCAAGGCCTAAACAAAACAGGCACAGAGCTTCAGGTACTTGTGCGAAACAAGGCGAGGAAAGCAGTAGTAACGAAGATGCCCTTCGTACCCTCAAAATACTGGAAAGGAGGTGCAACGCCCGGGTAATCTGCAACGGCCACCGAAGGTATGTCATACAGACGAATATGTCGATGGACTGCAGAGCCTTAAAGTGCTCCTGCTGGTTCATATCCCTAATTCTATGTATGTCAATGGAGAATGTGCGCACAAATCACTGAAAACTATATCGCAACCATTCACCCACTGCTCTCAAGCTCTCCCATCTGATCGACTCGTCACTCTCCTGCATCAAATGCATGATCCGAGCTTTGAGGCCATATTTCTCCAGTTCGGACCTCTTCTCGGGTACTTCCTTCACCAGCCATGCAACATCATTACAGCCTATCGCCAAAACTTGCTTATCGGTGTCCCAAGACTTTGACAGGATTTCGGCAAGCTTCTTCGGCAACTCTCCCCTATTTTCTTCTATGATTCTCCGTGCGTTGTCATGCCAGAAGGTTTGGTTGCGGTGCGGAGGTGACCACCGCAGATGTCCCGACCGGACCTCTGCAGCGTACTCGTCAAACGTAGTCTGTGTTTTGGTGTACTCTTCCAACATCTCAGTAAGACTCTTGTGGTCCTCGAGAAGGTCCTGGTCAGTCAGATGTCGCGAGGAAAGGTTTTGTAAAAGTGCCGGGAGCCGCGCGAGGACTGCAGCTGGTAATAAGGACTTCCGGTTCGTATCCAGCAGGTTGTAGAGTGTTGATACCAGCAATCGAGTAATCTTCTCCTTTGGGGATAGCCTCAGTAGTTGAACGTATAGAGCAATAATACTGTACTCGCTATTTTGCAGCTTAGTAGTTGCGTATGACACATGGACAACAGGACTTACTCATCGAGGCCGTCTCCGACAAGCTTCCCCTCGAAGCTCAACTGCCAAACAACAAGTAAGACATGATATAGCAGCTGTATCCCGACTCCGCCTCCAATACCTGTATCTGTGGCGGTTCGGATGCTACTTGCACCGCTCCACAATGTGGAGTCAGTATCCTTACCAGTTCCAGCGGCAGCTCGCAGGATGTCTATCAGAGGACTGAGGGTTTCCTGCCTCTGCTCCCAGAAAAGAGCGCGGGACCTTGAGGTACGCAACAGAGTGGAGAACTCTTGTACTGCGATGTCCTGCAATCCGGCGTCTGAGCTCTTTGCCAGTAAAGAAGTGTAACTGTACAGCTTGCGCAACGCGTCTTCTAGCTGCCCGGAGGGCTTTGAAGTGGCAACCAACGCGGACGATGTGAGGTTTGACAATACGGAAGAAGCGAGGAGGGGTATGGGGTCTTCTGTATTGCTAGACTGCTTCAAGAGCGGGAGGAATGGCTTGAAGGGGTCAGGATGCTCGACAAGAGCCGCGGCGAAGGAGGGGATGTCTGTCCTCCGAATGTTAGCGAGTGATGCCAGATCCTAATAAGCGCGTCTGACCATACCATCAAGAATGTCCAACGTCAGTACCAGCATATACTGAACGATATCCCCACGCTTGGCTGCTGAATCGAAGATGCTCCTCGATCCATCCCCGCTGAGGAATAAATTCACGTAGCTATTGACATCCCCTTCGATGGTCTGCCGCCGTTGCTCTTTGCGTACTTTGTCAATTGACTTTATCCCTTTGAGATCGTTCTCTGTAATAGTCTTCGCCCTTACTGCACCTTCCCAGGATATGGGTCGGGCCCGTATGTTGTTCTGGAGCGATAAGATGTAGGCCGGAGGATCTATAGACATGATTTTGAGCGATGAGGACCTTGTAATGTAATTCCTCTTGCAAACCGCTTCCGCCGTGGGGAGCAAGTAAGCAGCTGAATGTGGGTTTGAGGCCTTGTCATAGGGCAATCAATGCGAGCTGTCTTGAGCCTGTGACATCGTTTCGCAATTTAGGGTGTGATCCAAGCTCGACGCTGAGATCCTGCCGATGATATACCGCGCAGTCTTGGCATCAAAAAATAGTCTTCGTCTCTCACATAATTTTGATTGTCACGCGATCTACCCAAGGTATCGCCTCTAACAACATGACGAGCCTCAAAAGATCATTGAGATCCGACCCTAGCGCTCAAGGCTTGTCAAGTAAGGTTTACATCCGTTCGACCAAGAGTGGTAAAGTACAAAAGATTGTGAGAGAACTGTATCTCAGGCAAGATATCCCATGCTCTTCGAAAGCATGTTCTTCATGCATCTCGAAAGCGCCAAAGGACTATCATAACAAAGGTAAGGTTCAGTCGTTCTCACAGGTCCTCTGCAGCAACTGAAGAAATCCTCAGTTGCATCCTTCGTCCTCTCGGAGACCCCTTCCGGTACGAAAACGTTTCCGCACGGACATTATCTAATACCGGATACGAATGCCTTCCTCAATGGCATGGACCTCTTCGAGGTCGACACAGCCTTCTTCGACGTTATCATTCTTCAGACTGTCCTTGAAGAAGTCAAAAATCGGTCACTTCCTCTCTATCATCGCTTGGTGAGCTTGAGTAAGAATGAGGATAAGCGTTTCTATGTCTTCTTCAATGACTTCCGCTTGGAGACTTATGCTCAACGGGAGCTTGGCGAGACGATCAACGATCGCAATGATAGGGCTATCAGGAAGGCAGTCCAGTGGTACAACGAGCATCTTAAGGTGTCTGCGAAAGGGCGGGCAAGCGCTCAGGCCCCTTTGGTCGTCCTGATCACCGACGATAAGGAAAATTTGCGGAAAGCCAGTGGTGATGGGCTGCCTGCGATATCACGTGAGTGGAGCTATTTTCCAACGACAAGAAGGTGTCATGCTGAAACCCTTGACAGTAAGGCATTATGTATCTGATCTGGACGATTCTGAGCGATTCATGGACATGTTGTCCGTAGGGAGGGATATCGACGGAGACAAAGGGGATATTGCAAGGCTGCTTTATCCGGAGGTATACCGCAGTAACCGAAGCTCGTCATAGCGAGCCGCTTGCTAACAGGAGGCAGTACTATTCCCTTTCCAAGATGATGACCGGAATCGCAGCCGGAACCCTGCACCAGGGCGTCTTCAATGTATCTCCTTACAATTACCTCGAGGGCTCTGTGCAGGTTCCCGCTTTTGACAAGGCGCTTCTGGTTTTGGGGCGAGAAAATAGCAGCAGAGCCATCTCGGGGGATGTGGTTTGCGTCGAGGTCCTCCCTACTGTTCAGTGGAAGGCTCCGTCCGCTAAAGTTATCGAGGAAGACGAGCTTAACCGGAATGACAACGCCGAAGCAGAGGAGGGAGAACACGTAGTAACTGAAGCTGAGCGCCGCGCTCTTCAAGAAGAGGTTAAAAGGACGCACAGCAAAACTTCTGAAGGCAGAGCTCAACCGACTGCTCGTGTAGTGGGAATCATCAAGCGCAATTGGCGGCAGTATGTTGGTCACATTGACAAAGGCTCCGTAAGAGCAGCTGATAAACAGGGTCGGACACAGCAGACCGTCTTTCTGATCCCAATGGATAAGCGCATACCCAAAATCCGCGTACGAACCCGCCAAGCTGGAGAATTACTAGGAAAGCGACTGCTCGTTACTATCGACTCATGGGACCGTGAATCCCGATACCCCGTCGGACATTTTGTCAGATCACTGGGAGAGCTCGAAGCCAAAGGTGCTGAGACGGAAGCTTTGTTGCTTGAGTTTGACGTGCAGTATCGGCCGTTCCCGAAGACCGTACTCGACTGCCTACCGTCTGAAGGACATGCGTGGAAAGTACCAGAAAGCAAAGACGACCGTGGATGGCTGAATCGACGGGACCTAAGAGATCTGCTTGTGTGCAGTATAGATCCCCCTGGGTGCGTTGATATTGACGATGCCCTCCACGCTAAACAACTCCCGAACGGCAACTTCGAAGTCGGAGTGCATATTGCGGACGTATCACATTTCGTCAAGCCGAACAACGCCATGGACAATGAAGCGAGCATGAGAGGTACTACAGTGTATTTGGTTGACAAGCGGATAGACATGCTGCCTACCTTACTGGGCACGGACTTGTGTTCCCTTAAGCCTTATGTTGAACGGTACGCGTTCTCGGTACTATGGGAAATGACACCAGATGCAGAGATAGTATCATACCATTCAACTAAATCGGTCATTCGCTCGCGGGAGGCGTTCGCCTACGAACAGGCCCAAATCCGCATTGACGACAGGTCGCTACAGGACGACTTGACGAAGGGAATGAGAACCTTGATGATGTTGTCAAAAAAGTTGAGGCAGAAGCGCATGGATGCAGGGGCCTTGAACCTGGCAAGTCCGGAGGTGAGGGTGCAGGCTGAATCCGAAACCTCGGATCCTGTCGATGTGAAAACGAAGCAAATGTTGGACACCAATTCCCTCGTCGAGGAGTTTATGCTGTTAGCAAACATCACGGTGGCCCGGAAAATATACGATGCATTCCCGCAAACAGCATTGCTCCGGAGGCATGCCGCGCCACCAAAGTCGAACTTTGAAGAGTTGCAGAAGCAGCTGCAAGTCAAGAAAGGACTGGAGCTACGAACGGACAGCTCGAAAGCACTTGCGGACTCCCTCGACCTCTGTGTCGACCCCCAGGAGCCGTTCTTCAATACGCTTGTTCGCATCATGGCTACCAGGTGCATGATGTCCGCCGAGTATTTCTGCTCAGGCACACAAGCTTACCCGGAGTTCAAACACTATGGTTTGGCATCAGAGATCTACACCCATTTCACAAGCCCTATTAGGCGCTATGCAGATTTGGAAGTCCATCGGCAACTTGCAGCAGCGATCGAGTACGAGCAACTGGACGCGAGTTTGCATAGTAAGAGCAAGCTAGAGGGTGTATGCAAGAACATCAATGTTCGTCACAGGAATGCGCAGATGGCCGGCCGAGCCAGCATTGAGTACTATGTGGGGCAAGCACTCAAAGGTCGAGAGCTGGAAGAGGATGGCTTCGTTATGCGGATATTCTCTAATGGCTTTGTCATCTTTGTTCCCAGATTTGGTATTGAAAGTCTCATCAAGCTCCGAGATTTAGGCAGCCCTGAACCACAAAGTGTCTTTGACGATGAGGATTACGTGCTGACGTTCACTGGGACGCGGGAAGCAAGGATAGAATTGTTCCAAAAGGTTAAGGTCAGGATTACTGATGAACAAGAGGAATCTACTGGGAAGAGGAAGGTCAGACTCAACCTTCTATGATTGAGATGGATATTCAAGGCATTCGAGCTCAGCAGTAAGCTCAAGGGCACTTGGGAAAGGCCAAGGGCTGGAAAAGGAGCACTGTCAATGGTAACAACAGAGCCCGCAGCCCGCAATGAAGTCCCGACGCTTAAACGGCATATTCCGGAGGTCTGGTGTGCTGAGTGTTTCGACTGCATCCCCAATGAGAAACGATCGACACAACTGGATTTTCCACAGACCGTATGTTCGTGTCTGTCAGCATTTCCCGTTCTCACACAAAGGCACTTCCCAGGGACGCCCGATGGCACCGGTGTGAGACCGCCAAGACCGCCAAGACCACGAAGCGCCAATCACTGCACGTTGAGAGTTCCTGCCCTGCACGACACCGCCTCTGCAACTACTCAGCCCGCGCACCATAGCTGAGGTACATCTCGGGACACATCGATGACTTTGCTGCACTCATCAAGGAGCCAAACGCCGCAGGGCACTGTTATGCGTAATGATTGGGCAGATGCCGCCCCGTCATACATATTCGGGACTAGGAGCTATGGCTCTAGGCAGTCGCAGTCGCAGTCGCAGTCGCAGTCGCAGTCAGACGAGGTCTGGCCATTTGATCTATTGCTCCGAGATCGGGTGAGCCTTACTATTGTACCACTCGATGATGTGCTTAATTTGGCCGCCCCCTCGAGAAGGGCGTAGTGTCAGCAACGTGCCGCCTGACTTGAACACTTGGATGACATGGTTCCCGCATACCTCGTGGATGTCCTAGCAAGGAATTCAAGCTTCAGAAAAGCTTCCGGTGCCACAAGATGCGGGAACCATGCTCCCGTATGGTGGGGGCTGGCCTTTGTGGGTCTAAGTGTGGAGCTGTGAGACATACTCTCAGCAGCCCTGACGGCTGACATAGACAGTACCTCACTGGTTGCACCAGCGTTCTGGAGACATGAGATGCAGAACCATTCGTGGAAGTGCAATCTGCAACGGTTGTCCTTGCTGTTCTTACTAGGAAAGTCGGGCTAGCCCAATTCAGCAATACGGACATTGAACGGGTGGGACGCTTCGTCTCCACGACCTGCTCCTACCACGCTTTGTATGTCCATTGCTCAAGGCTAAGAGACATGTTAGGATATAAGAGCTAACGGTGCTGAAAGAAAAAGGGCTCACCAGGTGGGGACTCGTCCTAGCAGTATCACTACATGGGAAGTAGCTGAGTTTCACTCAAGATGCGTAAAAGGCAAAATGTTGCACGACATACTGGGCAGGAGTCAGCCCCTCGTGCTCCTGTCATCCATGGATGAAATTGGGCAAACATCCGCTATTCCTTTTTTTAGCAACCGTCAACTCTACCACCTCTTTCCCACAAAATCGTTCCCTGCCAGTACTGGAGGCATGGAGGCGCAGTCACTCATCCTCCTATTCAGGATGTTGAGACCCTTTTGATGCTGTTGCGAATGGTTCCACCGGTGCTGCCTAGACTTTTTCTCTCTTCCACCTCTGACCGGACAAGGCTCAGCGTCTGAGTTCAGCATTTCTTAGCTCGGTCCAAGTGTGAGATTGGTCGGTTAGTTCCGCCTACTGTTGAGGGCTTGCTGAATATTTCATGTTTTGGGAAAGTGCTGGTTGAGGCGATCAACCCTACAATAGTATATCTGTTGAATATATAAGCGTGCTTGATGCTCGTTATTCAAGCTCCTTTGGTCGCCTTGCATTGTCCGCCTGCACCACTTCAAAACTTCCTTCACTGTTTTCACTCTTCTATCTTCTACATACACCTATACAAGCGTACACTCTCAACACCGGTGAGATGGTTGTCCTGCCCAAGGTTGACGAGGATCCGGTATACAACCTCAATGATATCCTGTATTGGAACCATGCTGGTCTAGAATTTAACCGCTTGACTCACTCAGCAACAATCACCGGGCCTCAGCAGGGACCACCAATCTCAGCTCGGGCTTTAGGACTTTTGCATCTGGCCATACATGACGCATACTTCGCAATTCGCCCCGATCCCACAACGGGTCGTGAACCCTACCTGAAGAACACGGGCAAACTTCCGCTGTTCCCTGATCCCCCTATCCGAGATACCCACCAAGCCGTAGCAGGAGCCGCTATCACTGTACTTGAGAAACTTTACACTCAACCTTCTGCGGCGGTTTCCCGAAAGGCGACGGAGGAGCTTCGTGCTACGCTCATTGGCTTCAGATCGGGAATGCCGGATGTTGACACCCTATCACGGGACTACCGATACGGCGTGCTTGTGGCAAATGCCATCCTCGAGGAGCTTGACCACCCTGGGAACGTCACCGCCGACGGATACTCCCCGATGCCAGGTCCCTTTAGGTTCAACGATGAGCCAACACATCCAATCAAGTACACCCCGCTTGACCCTAATGATCCAAACGGGCCACAGAAGCTTGTCCATAACTACCACCTACCGTACTATGGTGCAACGGCAAAGCGGTTCGCTATACAGAGAGACTTCAAGCTCGCAGATCCGCCAGGACTCGCATCGCGGGCGTTGGATCGACTGGAATACGACGAAGGCACAAAGGAGATCATCAGGATGGGGGGTGCTGGTGAGCTGAGGTCTACCGTCAGACGGCCAATGCAGACCGCTCAAGCGCTGTTTTGGGCTTACGATGGGACCAATCTCATTGGGACGCCGCCACGCTTTTACAATCAGTGCATGCGGGCCATTGCTTGGAGTAGGAAGAGAGACCCTAGCCCACAGGCGGAAGTCAACGATGCCGATTTTGCTCGCTTGTTCGCGCTGGTGAACGTAGCACTCACTGACGCTGGCATCATTGCCTGGCGAGAAAAGTGGGCATTCGAATTCTGGAGACCACTGACTGGCGTGCGTGAGGGTGTATACCCCGGCGACCCCCTGCAAGATCCATTCTGGTTGTCTTTGGGCGCACCATCCACCAATACCAATACCGAACCATTCAAGCCTCCCTTCCCTAGTTACCCTTCTGGTCATGCCACTTTCGGCGCTGCTGCTTTCCAAATTGCTCGCCGATTCTTCAAGGAAAGGGACGGTGCAAGCTGGGATATTGACTCGAACGATAACATATCTTTTAAGATAATTTCGGAGGAGCTCGACGGACGGTCCCGTGACCTACGCCAGGCTTATGATGCAATGAAGCCCATAGAGGAGCAAATCGGCACCGTTCGTACTCGAGTAGAACGTACATTCCGCTCCCTGTGGGAGGCTATGTTGGAGAACGCCAACAGTCGTGTATGGCTTGGAGTCCACTGGCGCTACGGTAAGTTGATGATTCTAGTTTGGTACAACGGCTTTGCTAATATCGTGTAGATGCCTACGACTCGGACGACGTCATCAAGAAGGGTGAGCGCGGCCAAGATGTCACCGAGCCGGACGGGACAACCGCCTACCTTCCGATTGACCAAATCAAATTCAAGACGGAAAAGAACCGCGACGACACCCCAGGTGAATTTTTCCCTGTAGGCGGCGTTCCTCTTGGTATCGATATTGCGAATGACATCTTCGACGGACATCTCAAGCCTGCTGCTAGTGGTGTTCAACCAACCTTTGGGTTCAGAGCGGGCAACGATTCAATCTACAACATCATGAAGCCTGCCCGTGCTGCACCGGACGTCTGGGCGGCTGTCAACGTCCCGCCACAAACGACACCCATTCCGCAGTTGCCTCCTGCACAGAAGGCCCCTGCTCCCCTACCAACTTCTTTGCAGCAGGTTGATGGGAGCCATGATGAGAATGCTGGTGGTGCTAATGCTGTCAACGGTACCAATGGCACCAATGGCACTAATGGCACTAATGGCATCAATGGCATCAACGGCACCAATGGCATCAATGGCGCCAAGGATCACAACGAAACATTGTAAAGGCTTAAGAGTAACCTAAGGGAACGGTGCATGGTGACCACTCATACCCAAAATTGACCACTCTCGTTGTTTTCTGTGGTGAAAGGGAATCGACGTATCCGTTGCTTTTAGTCTGCTAGCTGTTATTGACTAATGAAGTGTTGGTTTACTCGAGTGCCTCATGTGAGAAGCCTGGTGAATGATCTGATGTGTAAAACATGTACCATCCTACAGAACCGTCCTTGAAGCTGAAGAGCATTCGGATGAGTGGACTGCAAGTTCTGTGCTCGCTGCACCGGAGATGCAACGGTCCCTGTGCTAAGTGGAAGAGTCAACTACTACGAGAAATCTTGATGGTATTGAAGCAATTGCACGGCATTTACTAAGGGATGAAAGAAGAGAGAGTTTAGCGGCGCAAGATTTTGCAATTCAAAGTAGAACGAAAGCGCCAATGGATATTTCAGCCGTATGTACTAATATGCAAACAACACTATCTACAAGAATAATTTAAACAGCGGAAAAGAGGGCTTAGCAATTAAACTGTAGAAGGAACGAATCAAGCACCAGCAGCCATCGACAGCTTCTTGCCCTTGACGCTCTTCCACTCCATACCAAGGACGCTGAGGAAGGCTAAACCGCCAACTGCAATAGGCACAATGAAGGCACTCATGATGGCGTAGTTGTAAGCTTCCAGAACACCGGGCAACTGGGCCCTGGAAACAACATCACGTATATGAGTAGCGCCCGCGCCAAGAATGGCCGCCGGGTCCAGGTCTGGGACACGCTTGGGGACTTCCTTGACCAGCTCGTTCGAGAAGATGTTCTGCGCAATGGAAACGGATACGGCGCCTCCAAGAGTGTTGAAGAAGATGGCCACAGCATTGCCGACGGGCATATCCTTTGCGCTGAGAACGACCTGAACCGCAATGAAGGGGACCTGGATAGAAGCACCCATACCTAGACCAGCCAATATCTGGTATCCGATCCACTTGCCAGCGCCGGTATCGACGCCGAGAGTGTAGAGGAGGCCAGAGCCTACAGTGAACATCGCAGCTCCGATATACATGAATGGGACGTAAGGACCGAATATGGTGATTGATGCACCAACAGCAATAGAGGCGACTGTGCTGCTAATGAGATAGGCAATGCAACGAATGCCGGACTGTTCAGCGGTGGTTCCTTTGACGGCTTGGAAGTAGAATGGAAGGTAATAGATGTGTGTATAAACGCCCATAGCGAGGAAGGCCGAAAACAGAGCGCTGCTGAAGACTGTTCGTTGTTTGAGCGCAATCCGAGGCGGAAGTGTCGCTCTCTCTTGCAGGTAGAACTGAAGACCAATGAAGATCCCCATGAGCAGGCCGAATCCGAGAATGCATCCCCAGACCCTAGAATCGCTCCAGGGATAAGTGGAACCGCCCCATTGCAATGCCAAAAGCAAGCAGACGATTGAGCAGATCAAGAAGAAAGCCCCAATGAGATCAATTTGCTTCATCTTGGCCTTCCAATCCATGTTGCCGTGGTCGCGCACGGGGTCTTTGAAGAAGAAGAACACAGCGGCTAGGGCGACACCACCGAAGGGCAAGTTGATCCAGAAGCACCATCGCCAGGAGGCCCGGTCGGTGAAGGCACCACCCAAGATTGGTCCAATGACTGAACTGATACCGAACATGGAGGACAGAGACGCGAGGTAGATAGCCCGCCTCCGCAGAGGCACGGAGAAACCGACGATGTTCATGCCGCCGGAGAAGAGCGCAGCTGCTCCAGCTCCTGCAATGGCACGACCAACAATAAACATGGTGCTACTGGTGGCAGCTGCGCAGACGATTGAGCCAGCTTCGAAGATCAATAGAGCGATCAGATAGGTCCACTTGACGTTGAAGTACTGGTAAACCTTGCCAAAGCTGGGCTGCAGACTGGTGGTCGTCAGGAGATAGGAGGATCCATACCAACCGACATCTCCAAGGCTGTCAAACTGCGTAGTTATCCTTGGAATAGCGGTGGCAATAATTGCTGGTAAAGATGGTTAGCAGGCCTATTGGTGCGAGCAAGGCATGCTATACGTACTGTTGTCGAGTGCGACAACGAAGGTCGCCATGCACAGCCCGAAGGTTAACACAGCCAGCGCTCCTCCACCGGGATACTTGGACTCATCTTCTTGCTCCTCCTCTTCCTCCTTACCGGTCTTAGTATCAGCAGTGTCACTGCTACCGGGCTTCACGAACGTTTCGCCCTTCTCCCCCAAATGTTCCGTCATTATATCATGCTTGACTTTGTCCCCTAATGGTGCGCCCTCACTATCAACACGATCATCCGCAATAGTGGCACTTGGTCCGCCGATGACATTCTTCTCCCCCTGAATAGCTTCTCCATGAACCGTGTCCGTGTGTGTAGTTGATTCCGCAGTTGAGGTTGTGGCTAGTACGGAAGAAGCCGTTGTTTGACGGGAGCTGGCTCCAGCTAACCCTTTAAACTTTCGCATGAACCCCATGATTGGAGAGCTGTATTTGTGGCGTTCAGAAACAGATGGGATTCGCGGGGTCCGATCGACAATGCTGTGTCACAAACAACTTGACGCCTACAGGTATGCTTCTTAAGTGAATAAGAGCACGTACAGGAGCAGCACAAGAAGAAACAGAAAAATATCAAGATCGCAAAAAGAAGAACAAGGAAGACCTCATCTTACTTACTCTGCAAAGAATAAAGTTCCGTTCGACTCTGGCCCGTTCGGTTGGCTGCCGAGATTCACGGAAACAAGAGAAGCCGGATCGGCTTTGCCTCAACTGGTTACGCTCCCCGTTCGGTTAAATTGGATGCTTCTTCTCGCGTCCCCCTTCCCTCGAGGTTGTCTCTCCGAATGCGAGCTTATCTGTGATATGCTTAAAAACGCTTGTACTACGACGATCCAGGGCCTATTGCTCGCAGCGCAGAGCGTGACCTGTAAATCAAGAACCTAGGGACTGCTCACGCCCTCTTACCGTGTCCGGCGTGGGGTTGAACCGTCTTGATCCTAGCATTTCAACCCTCTCTTTCTGACCCTGTTCGCGGTTGGTCTAGGGGTCGGGTTAGGGGTGATAAACCAGCACGTCTATCTCCGCTTCGGAATTCTTAGCCCCAGATTGGAGCAGTGTTTTAGTCCTACTAGGAGTGAAGCATGTTAAGCTGGGAAGAATCTATTACAGTCACTGACCAACGGCTTGCTGTATTATGTGGGAATTATGTGGTCAAGCCTGCTTGAAGGATATATAAATTGGCAGCTCATTAATAATATCATACATTGGTATTTGTGGAAGCTGTCAAGTTATGGGCTTTCCAAACCCCGCTGAATCGTCGTAGAAAATCGGAAAGAGAAGAACTTGTCCGCCAGCAGATAATCGAAACAAACAGTTGACTAGCTTGCATGTAGCCCCATACGGATCTTCTGCGATCTATGCAAACATTCGGATGCGAACCTTGATCGTTTTATGTCACAATTTGTAACGCTGAGCGGCCCATGAGCAGGTAATGACTTGACATAATCCAGAACAAAGCAATCCCGGAAGGAATGTGTTTGTTCAGTATGTTCCATCAGCTGCCCTACCCGGCACAATGGACGGTGGCAATCTAGACCAGCATGCTCAGGACCTTCTGAGGACCTTCTTTCCGACAACCTTCGGTTTCGGCCTAGTAAGCCCGGTTGTTGGCGAATCCGGCTCTGGACAAATCGAGCATTGCTGATCCACAGACACGCTTGACCAGATCTCGCCTCCGTTGCAGCGCTTCTGTACCATTGCAGCCTGCGTGCAGTACTGAGCAAATACTGTCTCAGTGTGGCCGCAACGAAGAGTGTAGGCGTAAAAATAACACATATTTTTGATAACGTCCTCCAGTCGCTGTTCCTCGAGCCTTCGCTGCGATCTCAGGGGACCTGACGGGTTGCTGGGCAGGCTGTTGTCGTTTGGCGCTAACTGTGCCGAGGTAGGATCCGGACGTGAGAGGCTCACTGCTCAAGGTCGAAGCTTGAGACGTGCTGGGCCGATAGTATTGGTAGCAGGAACCGGGGAAGTATGAGACGACGCAATGCTACGGTAGGAATGCTAATGGAAGGCAATGAGTTACCGTTATCCGTGGTATCGTCGTGTGATGGCGTCTTCTGATACAGATATTGATTGTATGTGAAGTAGCCGGACACATGTGTCACAGTACTTTATATACATCTTCGCCCCCCAGCAAGGAGAATTGGGCGCTGATGTAGCTTGTCGACTATGACCTCTTGAACGGGTATCAATCTTGGCCTCAAAGGCTGCCATGCGCAAGGACCGTTGTATAACAACATATCCGTGCCGTATTAGGAGTTTGATCATCGGGCTCTAATGGTTTTCTACCATAGAAGATCTTCGAGCGAGATGAAATGGATATCTCAACAGCATACTCTGGACGTAGTACAGGGCCGCAGTTGCCTGACAGCAAGCGCATCATTGGAGATGTAGGGAATTGGCAGGCTTTGTTGTCACTCACGTTGTACAAACAAAGGCCAGACGGGACGGGACGGTCCCATGAAAACTCAGAGAAAGGTGATGTGCTTTATGCTCACGATGAACGGTTACGGACAGACATACTCACCGGTAGTGCACGGGGAGGCGGAAGGAAAAGATGAAGAGATTATGCTTTTATTGCTGACTCTCCCTGCTATACAGCTTGCATTGTTTGATAGAATAGGAAGATGCAACTGAGGTGAGAGTGAAGCAAACATGCCGGATCCATCTCGTTTACGGCTGTGGTACCAAGCGAGGCGCACAATCCAGCATCCTGCTGAGGTTTGCTCTGGTTCTGCCTGAACAAGTGTATCCAAGCCCTCAACATACTGAACGCCTAACGTTGTTATATGCCTGCGTACAATGGCATGGGTACTGCAAGAAGACGAGGAAAGAGTACCCCACCACAGGAAAGACTGCATGACTTGGGCTCTTCATGATGAATGAAACAAGGAACAGATGAGAAGGACATCTTTCGTAGGCCAACGCATCATCGTTTTAAACAAAGGATAAATGTAATGAGTGACTTCTGTATAGAGCTAGGAAATAACTTCACACAACCTAACACATGGATGACGCTGAGTGTTAGATAAAAATTCGATGCTTACCGGAATTCCCAGTAGTCTCTTGCTCCTCTTTGTCAGGGTCATCAGCCTTCGATGGCTTCCATGTCTATGGAGAACACAGGTCACAGGTGTCATCGACTTGGCTCTTCGTGAACTCATAGAGATCTGTAGCAACTCAAAGTGCAGTGATCCGCTAGATGTCATGGATACACTGCAAGCGATATCAGATTTTCAGATGCGCCAATCAGAATAATTGGGATGGCGGGGTCATGCTCTCGACCAATCACGAAAATGTCCTCACCGCTATTCTGTACCTACCGTCCATGAATAGCGTCATCTCGTTCAAGTAACTGAAACCAACATGATGCGACACTTCGACGCTTTTGCCAGGCGAACAAGAGCTGTTGACCACGATGACTTGAACTGCTTGAGATTCGTAGTTGAGCCACCCGAACTACTTGTGAACTGGTACATCGCATGGGCACAGCGCTCGTGGGCTGAGCGCATGTAAGATCCAAAACTAGTAGATAACCTCAGCTGCCAACAGCACGTCGAGTAGGTCCGGATGGAGTTGAGGAGCCCTAGTGGTGCACCTACTTGCTAGTGATGATACCGTCAGAGTCGAATCCACGTTGCCGGTTCCTGTGCATATGTGCCTAAAGATTGCTGCTGTTCGAACTGTTAGAGTCGTTCACAGCAATAGCCCGATCATGTTGCATGAACCAGATGCCCAAAAGCCAGAAGGCTGGAGTCCGGCAGCACGGAACGTTCGAAGATCATGTTCTGCCATCATCGTCAACGACGGGGTCCTTGTTCCTTGCATGTACGTGTTGCCAAAGGAGAGGATGACGGTGCATCACTTTCCGGCCCAGCAGCTGTCAAAGGACGGCCTCACTGTAGTGGTCCCAGACCTGAGCTGGCAGAGCGTTGATCTTAGTGTAGCCACCCTGACAACGCATACCAAACGCCTCATTTCCATATTGGCCATGGTCGTGGATCAATTACTGTGCTGTTTTAGGTCTAGCGAGGACTACGTGTCAAAAGTTGCAGATGCACGTCTGAGTACCGCTTCCTGCACCTTCCCTCTCACTCCCTTACCAAAGCAATCCGGCACAAGCAGGTCTTGCAGGTAGCTGGAACAGTAATGCTTCTTTTCCGTTTCGCAAAATTCTCCTTCTTTCACTTCTTCTTCCTCTGTTCTCTGTCCTGGTTCTGCGCGCTTCCGCCCAAATCTTGTCGTTTCACGGGGTGGTTCGCAGTTTTCTGTTACCTCGTTCGTGTATGCTGTACCTGCAGCAGGTAGACAATCCTCAAAATCACTGTGCGCTCCTCCAACATTCTAGCGAGACCTGCCAGCTCGAAGTCAAGACCAGAGCGGATCGCAACAATACACTCGTCGCAGGAGTCTACATCTTGGAGACAGAGAGGAAAAAGTTTATTTCTGAACGTCTAGGCTCCATCAATTGAGAGCATTGACCATATCCTCACCGCTTCCTTCGCGCATGGTCCTCAAGACGAACCTGTGTTCAACGACCTCATCGCTGTTGTCAAAGACCTGGATCTACACCTCTGCCAACTCTCGCAATGCGCTCGTGGTTGAGCACGTCTCGTGTGCCAGCTGTCCAGCCTTACCGCCTTGACAGTTCATAAGGTGACGGTCTCCCACTCGATTGGGTCTCGTCTAAACCTTAAATAGCGCCTCGGGTGATCCAATTGGGACAAACACTTTGTTGTCATTGAACGAATGGGACGTCGATTGTAGAGACCTGTAACACTGTCATTTCCTTCAAGGCATCAAGGTAGAACCCAGCCTCTCAACCAAGATCGTCAACCATTGCGCCCATTCACTAATCATCCCCAGAAGCAGTCCATCACCAAAAGCACCCTTGTTTCCGTTGACATTGTCTTGCCTGCCGTACTTGTACATAGTTTTCTGATACCCTCCTGCGTTGATTCTGTATCATACTGGTCTTCCCTGTATATACCATACTGTAGCAGCAACATCCTCGCCGTCTCAGCCAGACACCAAGAACGCAAGGGTACATCCTTCTCTGTCTCCCATCTTAGCACGTGGGCTTTCAAGAATCGGTTTCTTGGGAAGCCTCGTGCAAGCTTGGTTAAGGCTTCTCATCCGGCTACACGCCTCTCCTACGTCCTCAAGAATCGAGTTGTCGCGGCACAAACCAGTAAGAGTGGCATCGGCAGTATAACGAGAGGCTTTCCGCATCGGGCCGCCACCAAAAGCGGCCGTTAGGACCCTGTGAGGAAGGGAACATCGCAGACCCATAGACAAGTGAGTCCCTTCAATTACCGTGCTAATGCGCTTGATGTCTAGGTTGATTAGCTGACTGTCGTCCTACAGAGTCCTGGGGCATCGACCTCGCTCGAAGCAAATCTAAATACCACTCCAGTCATCGTGTTCCGTTCCCGTCTCGCAACTGAACTGGTTGCGGTGACATGGCAACGTCCGATGTCGACCAGAAGGTGTTGGGACGGCTGGCAAACTTGACCTCATTGTCAGATCCGTACCTCTCAAAATCACTATACCAGATCCTTGGAATATCGGTAATTCTATCAAGGAAGCTGTTCCGTGCAAGGAAATTGCGCAAACTTGATACATCTCGCGACACCAAGTCTCTGTCACTTTACCACCACATAATATGGCTCGCAAGAGAGGGACTGTCCATCGTCGAGATGTCCGTCCTGCCCTTCACACAGGAAGGACAGCAAGGGCGCGAATGCAGAGTCTTGAGCGCAAAGCTCCGTGCGTCCTTCTACCATATCTTCTGCTTGTTCAGTAACAATCCTCCGATAACACAGGCAGCTCAGACACCGTCTTCGGCTGGCGCTCAGGCAACCCCAGTTTCACCCAACACTGCTGGGCATGCCGGGAAAAGATCTCCAGGTAGTAGTGGTGGTAAGGCACAGAGAAACCGGCTTAGAGAGACCATTCCATCTATGACTTCCGAAGCGTCATACGTTACGAACCCCTACGCAAATTACCCTCCGGGCACCCACGGAACTGGAGATGTTGCTGTGGGCAGAGCGACAATGACGCCGCCTCCATCCCATCCACCACCCCGAGAACCCAGCGAACCACCGCGGCACCCGCCAGGACTTGCGCCTCTCGCGATACCGCAGCCAAACAACTTCCTCATTCCGGCGATAAACTACTTGAAGCCAGCATTGCTCCACTTCCAGACCGCTTCACATCTAGCCATGCAGTTGTTACCGGGCTCTCACCCACTTCGACTATCTGTTGCCTTAGAGCACTGCGCCTTTCTATGGGATTGTTTTCATGATCACGACGGTGCAAGGAAGCTGGCTAGAAAAGCAGTAGCCGATGTATACCGAGCCCAGGAGGGCATGGATGATGCCGAATTTGAGGACGCCGCCGAGCTCGTCTCACTTCTGGGTGCTATGATGAGACGGAAAGCAAACGATTCGACCCCGGCTGTTGGCAGTGCAAGAGAAGCAGCCATCGGCAGTCCGGTGCGTGATAGCTACCCCTCGGGGCCTGGTCCGACAACCAAGCATGCACCCAGCGCATCCAGCGCATCTCGGACGCAGCCGCAGCCCTCGAAATCACAGACAGCAACTCGAAGTCAAGCGCACAACCGTTCAACATCTTCCAAGTCACAGGCTCAGCCCACGCAGTCTACGTCAACCCGCTCACAGGTCACCAACAAACAACCACCATCTTCATATGCTCAGCAACATGCCAGAGACCCCCATGTAACGGAGCAGCAACGAACAACACAGGTTCTGGGCTCTCGAAACCCTTACAACCAACAAGTACAGCCTTCCTCATCATCCAGCAAGCAACCCGCATCCCCCAAATCAAGTCGATCACGAGCCGGTTCAGGAGGTGACCGAGCGGCGGTCGGCAGTAGCGGCTCTTCCCGAAGAGCAAAGGATTTGCCTACTACACCGCAGGCGCAACTACAACATAGTCCACCGAGTGGCGGAGACACTGCGCGACAAAGTCAACGAAGCGGTGGTGACAGCGGTAGTAGCGGGAGAAGGGGCAGCTCGGAAAATACACCAAGAGCATCGGAGCAGAGAAGGAGCAGCGGTAGTAGCTCGACTCCTAGGGCTACTGAGAATAGGCGACGCTGATTGTTGACGTGCTCCGGTAGAAGAAGCTCCTGTCCACGTTGCAAACCTCTAGGCCGATATGACAACGTTTCTTACAAGTTTTGCATCTGACACCACTTATAGAGGCCTAAGGTTTCTTCGGGTGCTGCTTTCATTCTATTTTACTTCCTATATTGCGCAAAAAGATACCATGTGTGCTCCTGCTACACCGCCTTTGCGGTCATGGCGGTTTTTGGCCCTACGGAGCCTGTTTTTGCTTCCTGCATCAGACATAATACCCTTTAATAATTTTGTAAATAAGTATCAATGGTGGAGCATAGGGAGGTTGAGCAAATTTGTTTTCAAGACAAACCAGTTTTGCACGCCTTGGCAGCTGTTTAATTCGCAATACGGCGTTCTGGCACAGGTCATTTTCTAGCATGGAAATATATGCGTATACCAAGTCTACAAGCACACGTTACTTCTTACTACCTCTCCAATCGCGCCGACGATCCTGGGTTGTGTGTAGGTTCTTGTCTTCCCGATAGGTTCTCTTCCATCTGCGCAATCTCGGATCACTGTCCCTTCGCCTTGGCAAGTGCTTGTTTAAATGCGGTAGGGATCAGAGTCGCATCGAACGTTACAGAGACCTTTCATCCTGTCAGCAACCAGGTACAATATAACAAGCGTGGGTGAAAGCTCACAAGATCCCAGCCGAGGTCGGCGTACTGCTTTGCTTGCTCGCCATTGACACAGAACATGCCTCCTTTCTTGCCATTGTCCTTGCACGCCTTGAGCACCTTGGCGACCGCTTTTGCAAGCTCATCGGGCATTTTGAAGGGGTTCAGATACGGATGGCCAATGTTGTTGCCCAGATCGAATGGCCCAACGAAGAGGACGTCGACGCCGGGTACTTTGGCAATCTCATCGACCTGAGCAAGGTCAGTGGTGATCTACACGGGTTCATCCTGAAGCGTCTTCCTACGTTCTCCAGCGCTTCTTTGGTCTCTATCTGGACAATGGTGAGGATAGCATCGTTAGCCTGCTTCAGATATTCGATGTTGTTAGGGAGTCCGAAACTGTCGTGCGAGAACGGCGAGCCGAAGCCTCGAGTTCCTGTCGGTGGAAACTTGGCGTACTCAACCAGTCGCTTACAATCGGCGGCGGTGTTGATGAGCGGGACGACAATACCGTGGGCACCGGTGTCGAGGGCACGTTTGACCATCCAGGATTGGTTGTCTGCGATGCGGACGATAGGACTGACACCACATGCGGATATGGCTGCAACGCTCTCGTGCATCTGTGCGTCTACACAACGCGGCGGATGATCAGTTCACACCCTTGACATACTTCGATCCTACTGACGAACCATCGATGTTGCCATGCTCGGTATCTACACAGATCCAATCATAACCGGTCCGAGCAACCATTCGAGCAAGATTGGCGCCAGGAAGCATCTGGGAATGCCATTAGGACTCGCATCGTTCAGGAAGTTTACGGTAGACTGACTATCCATGTCCCGAAACTCTGACCGGATTTCAAGCTCTGAAAGACTTTGTTTGCAGCTTGCATGATGACTGAGGGCGTCGCTTCTCGAGGCAACAATGTGTACGCTGGTTTGGTGTGAGAGTAGGGAGCTTATCCTTGCTACAGCGCTACTGAGTAGACTCTGTAACCCCCCGTATGTACTTGCAGACAATTCTTCTATACGTTGAATGAAGTCTTCCCAACGTATGCTAGGAATTTACGCTTTTTGGGAATAAGAAGCTTTCTGGGGCGTCCTGATAATAATAATTCTTTCTGAGCAAATGCCAGTGAAAACAATGAATTGACGTCTCCGACGACCGTAAAATGTGCGCCCAAATCGTTCTGCAGTGGTCTAGCAGAACGACCTCAACGTAGCTACAGTCCGTTCTGAATAATTCCTCTCCGTGTTTTGCGGGAGCTAGATCACCTACTTGTCAAGATTTGGGGCGGTAAGATGAATTGAAGCAGGCTTCACGACCGCTATTACTTGAACAATGTGGAAGACGGAAAAGGTGACTTGAAACGACGTCAAAGCAGCTCCGGATGCCGTACCTTACTGCAAGCCATCCGGAACGTACCCCGCTCTGCTGGCTGCCCCTCCTCAGCGCGACCTTACCACGGTAGCCCACTGACAGCGACGTCCCAAGCAGTAAGGGTCGTCATTTCGAGGCGCTTTCGCAAGGCCCGAGTCCGCTTGTCGACGCTTTTTTCAACGTCACCGTTAGCTCCAGTGCTGACCGCTTACGGCAGATATGGTTGCACCAGCTACTCAGCAGCAGGTTCATTTACACATTCATCTATGAGCCTGCTGACTTCTTCTTCTTTGAACCTGTGCATCAGCTTCCTGGCGGTCGCGGTCGTCCCAAGGCCTTTGTGGCCTTCCTCGACCATGTTGACATGGACCTGAACATAAGTTTCCCGCGGTTAGTTGATACCGAGCTGGGCGTGTTAGACGCATGCCTGGACGTACAACAGGAGTATCAAATTCATACAGGTCCTTCCACTGCTTCTGTCCCTGTTCCATCACGTTGATTTCTGTGAACTCAAAGGGCCGCTTGTCCCATATCCTCGAGAGCACGTGCTTGGCATCATCGCAGAGGGAACAGTTCGGACGAGTAAACAATGTCAGCCGGGTGGCATAGCGCAATAGCAGCTGCGTTGGATGCATAATTAAATCGCCCAGAATACAGAAACACTGAGGAATGAGCGTTAGCTGCCGCAGCTCCAGTCCGTTGTAGCGTTGGACTGCTCGCCTGTAACATTGTGTTTTATAGTTTCGAGGTTGCGTCCAAATCAGTGACTAAGCGGCGCCTTACCGCCTCCGCGTTCTAGAAGTTACTTCATGCCCTGGATGCTTGCCTCACTTCCGACCTGTCAACGATTTGGTAAGTCACACCTTAACCATTGAAGCAAACACCACGATCTAACCGATATGGCACAGAAATGCGTACACAAGGGTTGCGGAAAGACCTTCAGTGACCCGGAGGAGGAATGCATCTATCACTCAGGACCCCCGGTGTTCCATGAGGGGCAGAAAGGTATACACTTACAAAAGCGCATTAACTGGGATTAATGCTGTCGGCGGGATTGGCGCTGACGTTCGCTTAGGATGGAAGTGCTGCAAGCCTAGAGTGCTCACTTTTGACGAATTCCTCACTATACCGCCTTGCACTCGCGGCCGACACTCTACAGTTGACGACACACCCCAGCCTGAGCCGAAAGCCCAAGTAGACGTCAACATACCCACATCAGCACCTACACAGGTCGAGAGCAAGGCGGCAGAGTCATTGCCAGCTCCGCCGCCGCGACTACCACAAACCCATGCCGCTCAGCAGAAACCGCCAGCGTCACCCGCTCCACCGGAAGACGAGGACGACGACCCGGCGTTACTCGTTCCAGACGGAGCGATCTGTAAGCGACGGGGTTGCAATGCCACATACAAGGCGGGCTTAAGCAGGGATGGCGAGAGCTGTGTCCATCATCCAGGAGCGCCCATTTTCCATGAAGGCAGCAAAGGCTACCTGTGCTGCAAGCGCCGCGTACTTGAGTTTGACGAGTTCATGAAGTTGGAAGGGTGCAAGACAAAAGACAAGCACTTGTTTGTTGGTAGCGGGAAGAAGAGCGACGAAGAGAACCTGGAGACTGTAAGGTCCGACTTCTACCAAACCGGAACCTCCGTGATTGCGTCCTTCTACCTGAAGAAGATTGACAAGGAGACTTCGACCATAAAGTTTGTTTCCTCTCAGCTCGTTGAGCTCGACCTCCACACGTCAGACAACAAGCGCTACAAGAAAGATATTGCATTATTTGGGAAGATAGACACGGAGAAGAGCACCTACAAGGTTATGGGGACGAAGCTGGAATTCAACCTCATCAAGGCGGATGGCTTGAGCTGGCAAGTACTCAAAGCGGACGACAGACATACCGGAGAGATCATACAGACAAGTCGAGCAGGAAGAGTGTAACATAGGAGCACCGTCAGAGGGGGATTTTGGATCCCATTGAGTAGTCGTTCCGAATAGGCTGTCTCCGCCGGGCGAAATGTTATATCCCAATACAATCTTATTCTGGCGGGCAGGCTCTTTGCTCACACAATGACTCACGTGACATCATTGGCGATAGCGCAACGTGCCATGATTCAATCCCAATTGTGGACATGGCCATGGAAATGACTGATTCTTCACATCTTATATAAGGGTCAAACCAAGCCCTCTCCAGTATCACTTCCCCCAAAAAGTCAAAGCGGCTGCACCCGGTTATTACGCCATCTGTCGCTAGATGCACAGTGATGGAGGTGACCAGAAGCCGATTTCAAACACCCCACGCCGAGATACGTGGTGGGAACTGTGGCTTACTACCCCTCGAATTGAGCCCACGAACCGGGTCAGGAAGCCTGTTCATCCGTAGATCCGCTTCCAGAATACCCATCCTCTCTCGTCACTCTTCCAGATTGATGGCTTGACGCCTTGCGCAATTTATCTGCGCAGGTACGCCGCATTGTGCTCTGGCTTGGGCTGTTTTTCATTTCTGCCACAGTCTGACAATTGAGGCACTTCCACCCATTGTTTCTTTCTCTCGTCGTCCTGCTTCCAATTCCCAAACACTCTCGTACGCCGGACGCACGTTTGAGTTGGAGCCACGGTAAGCCAGTAAAGGTGTACACTGTGTGGTAACTCAGGTTTGGTACCGGTCTCCCCACCTACATACGTTGGGGAGGAACTTCCAGATACGACAGCATCGCACAATTGTACCAAGAGTAGACGCAGATAACTCACGAGATACCTTATCTGCGACGTTGCAGACCTCCTGCCGCTTTTGTACCACTGGACTTGACAATTACCTTACCTTACAATCTCCTGCCGCAGCACCTTCCACTTTCTCATGCCTCGAAAGGATGACGGCGCGTTGTCCCAGTGTTTAAAATGCCAGCGGCTCTCAATGCGCCTCAATCACACATACAGCAGACACTATAAACTTCTATCAGTTTCACTCAAATCAACATTTTGCAGACGACTTAGAGCCTGTATCCCTACGCTTGAGTTGATACAAGCATCTTAGGCGGACAGGAGCTGCCATGAAGAGATACTTGAAGGAGGATTTTTGGAGGGGGGTTCAATCGGCGTTGTTCTACTACGTATCATGCACGCCCTGGGCAGATTATGTGTATAGGCGGAAACGGCGGAAAGAAGCGAAGAGGGCAGAGAAGCATAAGAATATGGGGATGGACCAGCCGGAAGTCCCACAGTCGAGTACACATGTTCCCCCCTTCACGACTAATCCCTACTGGAGGGAGGAGATAATGATGGGGCCGGGGCCTCCAGCGAGGAGGGCGAAAAAGAATGCCGACTCCGCTCGACGCAACATTTCGACAAGAGGGACTCAGAGCACGGTCACCAGCAACACCGCTAGCAGCGTGGAGCTGGGACGGATGGACACAAAGTCAAACAAGTCACGGAGGAGCTCGGAAGGCAGTCGGTGGAACTGGCGGAAATGGCAAAGAGAGGATGAGGAGCTCTGGGGCACACCAAGATCATCCAACGGACCCAATCTAAACGTCGACGGGTCTTCTCTTGGCTTCCCAGGTATCACAAGGCCGGGGACGAACAGCTCGGCCGAGACATACTACGTCTCATGCCGGAGGACTGCGGTGAACGATCTCCATCCTCCGACTGTCACCGAATATTCGCGACGGGAGGAGACCAGCTGGATGTTGCAGCCTCCACCGAGCGCAAAGATCATGAACGGCAAGGAGAAGCCGGGAACGAGGAGTCGAAGCGACAGTGGGAATAGCAAAGCCACTGGAAGTGAGGCTTCCTTGGCACGGCAGGCCGGCATTCGAGCACTGCAGGACAGAGCCCGCCGCAGAGAGGTCATGGGCGGTGACATGCAGCGGCGAAGGGGCAACACCAACACGACAGCTAGCACCAGTGCATCCAGCAGCAGTGCTTATGTGACCGCAAGCAGACTACGTGTTGATGGCTCCGAAGACACCTTTCATTCGGCAGACACAATCATTCGCAAGCCTGAAGCAGCTGCAACACCCGAGCTTCAGCCAATGGAAGACCATGTGGTAACTTTTAGACCCTCACGACAGAAACTCACTACTATCATGTCTAGTGGGAACATTTCGCCTGTGTCAAACTACGGCTCTTCATATCCCAATCTAGACTCTCCCGGTCGTTACTCCAGTCAACGCCCACCAGATCTTGAGCGCTCTGATTCTACTGACTCCGGACATGACAGGATGGCTAAACGACCTCCCCTGGTTGTTACGGATGGCTCACTAAACGCACTGGAGAATTTCGTCCACGTTGCCGACCTTCACCGTACAGGGCTCTCAACCCCTATTGAGGAGGCAAAGATATGCTTGCCGCACACTTCAGGTGACGATCTGGAGTTAGGTATACCGGAATTGGACGGCCTTGGCGCTTTAGAGGACGACGTTTTCCGGTTTGGTTACCACGACCGTGGATTGCACCCTCCACGTAGTCTCAGCATGAGGTGGAGCGTGGACTTTTAAATCGGCTGGTAACGATTGATTTCAAGTTCTTTGCATTTGTTAGCGCAGGCGTTGGGGCCATGTTGATATTATTACAATTTTCCGCTACAGTCTCGGCAGTTTATGGCAACCGGTCAGCCTCTTAAGAGCGAAAGAAGAGCTACGCTGTCCCGTTGGCTAGTTCTATGACTTTCTTGGCAGCCTCGTTGAAGTCGTCGAAAGCATGCAACGGCAAGTTGCTGTTGGCTATCTGTGTACATGATTAGCGTCCAGTGATAGATAGCATCAAAGTTGATCAACTTACTATCCTCTGACCTTCCTTCTTATTAGTGCCTCTTAAGCGCACCACAACAGGTACTTTCACTCCAAGCTCTCTAAACGCAAGTAAAATGCCCTCTGCTATCATGCCACAATCCGTCAACCCCCCAAAGATATTTACAAACACTACTTTAACCCTCTCGTCACGAAGTATAATCTGGAAGCTCTTCTTCACCGTTTCGCTTGTTGCCTTGCCGCCTGTGTCCAAGAAGTTGGTGCTCAGACCGCCCCGTGAGGCAAGAGCATCGTTCGTGTTCATGGCGAGCCCAGCGCCGTTGACGAGGGTGCCAATGTTCGCGGCAGGGTCGGTAAGCTTTATGTATACAATTCCTGACTCTAAGGCTTCGACTTCGGCCGGGTCTGACGAAGAGGTGTCTTGAGATTCGTGCAGGTCAGCTTGGCGGTTGGCGATGCGGTATGCTGCATCGTCTAGGTTGAGCTCTGCATTGGTGACAACGATTCGATCCTGACCGGGAGGTACTGCAATGGCGGAGGAGACGCAGATTGCTTCGGTTTTCTTGAACAGATCGAACAAGTTTCGGAGGTGTTGCTGCAGCGATTCTTGGACGGGCAGGGGTGCAGCATCCAGACCTAAATGAGCTACTATGGCCGACAGTTGAGTCCTGGGAATGGAGTGATCGTAGAGGAATCGGAACCGGCGGCTATTGCTGGGGTGACTGCTTGCGGAATCTGCGAGAAAAACGGGCCGACGATGGACGCGGTCAATTGTGAGGGTGATGAGGTACTCCTTGACCAAGGACCTCGACACTTTGCTCACCGCGAATCCGTTATCTCGCAATACCTTTAGTGACGCGTGATGGTCCAGTACGAGGTTGCGCTTCTGAACGCTCGTGAACGGGGACGTTGGTTTGGCTTGCCGGGTGGTGTGGAAGGTCCGTCTTTGCGTAGCAGTAACCTTCTTGCTCTGTCCCATCTCTGTTAGGCTTTGTCATCTCGATGAAGAGGAATTCACTTACCATCCGCGGTGTGGCGCCAGAAGTCGGGGTGAGAAGACGCTTCATAACACCTCCGAACCTTGCAGGATGATCCACCATGGTTACTCCTGCAGCTTGAAGTCTTTCGTACTTCTCGCGTGCAGAAAGCTCGCCAGGCCCTTGCCAAGCGCCAGCATGGCCCATGACACGGCCACTCTGCGCCTGCAGGCCAGCAACCAGTGCTGCTATCGGTCTTTCGGTAAAGTGTCAGCCGATAATCGTTCCACTAAAAGACCTATACTCACTTCGGATTGGGGGTGCTCTTTCTGTAATTCTCAATCCATAATGCCGCTTCTTCCTCTGCGGTTCCTCCAACCTCGCCGACCAAGATGATCCCATGCGTGTTCTCATCATCCTTGAAGACCCTGAGAGCGTCCACAAAGTCCGTGCCAGCAAGGACATCACCGCCCATGCCAATGCACAGACTCTGCCCTAGACCAGCTCTCGTAAGTGAAGCAACGGTCTCATAGCTCAAGGTGCCAGACTTGGCTACCACACCCACATGGCCAGGGCTGAAGATGGGCAGCGGTTGGAAGCCGATTCTGCATCTACCGATCGGAGAAATGATTCCTGGTGCATTCGCCCCGACTAAACGACTCTCAGATTGACTACGCATCATAGCGTGAATCTGAAATGGTTACCTCCCGCAAGACTGCTTCTGTTGGAGGACTCTACGCACCCTTAGCATGTCGTGCAGCGGTATGTGCTCAGCAACAGCCACGATCAAAGGAATTTCGGCTTCGACGGCCTGCTCAATCGCTGCGGCTGCATGCTGTGCCGCGACAAATATAGCCGTTGCATCAGGGTTAAGCAGTTTCTTTGCTTCCCTGACATTCGGCAGCAGGGGGAGGCCAAGGTGCTCTCCTTCACGATCAGGAGTGACTCCTCCTACGATCTTCGTGCCATACTCTAGCGACTGAACGGCGTTGGCGGTGGCCTGACGTCCAGTGAAACCCTGATAGATGACTCTGGTGTGTTCACCAATGTTAAGGTTCGATACTGTATATTCATATCCCTTGCTCTTTGCATGTGACGGTAGGTTTAGCACTCTACGTAAAGCGCGGCTTGATAAAGACATTGCCAGAGCGTATCAAGGAGCGCAACGGGACCCCTCTTTAACAGAACAGAAAAGCAGATGAAAATACTAATACAAGGTACATATCAACACTATGCAGGTAAGGACAGATGTTTTCCTCACGCGCACGGAAGATGTTCTGATGAGGAAATATTCTGGAATCTCTAAATTGTGGCTCGAGAAAAGCTGTCCAAGTCTCATATGCCATGCCCCTGAGATAAAGCCAACAGAGGGTCGGAGCTTCGGGAGTGGCTTTCCTTTACCCCACCCCCACATGGTGAGAGACGCAGCGCACCCAGCACTATGGACCAGCCCAGTCATTTTAGGCTTGTTGCTGTCGGTTTACCATTTGAAGCTATTAGACGTTCTTGATTCCAAACCTATCTTGCTATGGATAACAACACATCTATGGAGCGTTCTGTCGTTAATCTACGGTAGCACGACTATCTGACAAGTGTTGGATATCCTGCAAGCGGGGTCCGACAACGGTGAAGGTTAAGGTATATTTCACTCTCGCCAACTAGAGACAGGATGGCTTCACAGACAGGAGGTAGGTATTGGTCGGCAGTACCATTTGCGAATACGAGGCTCATCACATATCTAAACAGACCTGTCGAAGCACATGGGAAAGCTCTCTGTTTCGACCACCGTGCCCCCGAAATCCAACATAACCAAGAAGAAGGCCGTTCCAGTAGCCGAGTCATGGGAAGACGAGGCGGACGATGATTCAGATACCGAGACAGAAGACAGCAAGCCTACAGCGCCTCCACCGACGCCAGCCTCTCCCACAGGTCGTTTCAGATCCGAAGTTGAATTCGACGGTGGTGAGACTCCATACCACGACTTTGAGGAGCGGAGCGACGTCAGGTCAAACTCGGATCGCAGGCCGGAAAAGTCCACAGCAGTGGCTAGCAGACTTATTGCTGGGGCGTTGGGAGTGAGGAACAAGCGCACGGAGGAGCAAAGAGCATATGATAAGGCTATCAGAGAAAAGGAGCTTCGTAAACGGGAGAAAGAAAAGGAAGAAAGGGCCAAAGCCGAAGAAGAGAAGGCCAAGGCCAAGGCTGCGATATGGGAGGATTGAGCTTACTTCTGGGGTGTTAGGGAGTGGAGGGTAAGAGGCAGTGGCTGCTGGGTGAGAGGGATTGCATATAAGACATTCAAGCGTGCAATCGCGGGCACTGATGATGGTAATGTCCCTGATGGAATTGGAGTAATGTATCTTTACTTTGGGGAGACACTACGATACGCCGCTGCTCTCCGTGTAGCGTATGGCGTGGCGTTTCGTGTACCCCTACTATAAAATCGGCGTTTCCTTCGGAAGCTATATAATTTGCAATGCCGCTCGATGACCGATGATCCCCTCAGCGCCTTCCAAACCCGAGAAAAAGCAATGTCAAATATCGAGAAGTGATGAGCCATCGTACCAGTCCGGTCCTCTTGTCTAAGATGCAGAAGCATAATCACCTCGAGCCTCCGATCTGTTCTTGGTGGACCTCGAGCGTATCGCCGTCCTGCATCTCCAACTAGAAGCAGGTCAGCAAGCTGCTCTGTCGAGTCTGTTCATATAGTGCAAGACGTGTAATCGTCCGACCTAGAGGAATGGCAGGTCAAGCCATTCATGCCCGTCTCACTGCATCCGCAGGCTCAAATGATCGCAATGAGACCGCGAAAACTTGGGACGTGCAATTGGGTCATCGGACCGAACCACCTGCTTACCCGTGCAGTCGTCAAAGGTGCCCAAGACGCAGGATCAACAAGCGAGGCAGGTGTGCATGTAGAAACCATACCAAAAGAAACACAGTTGTGAAAAACTAAACCTACCGTTTCGGGATTGTCTGTTGGGTTCACTCGCTGGCCATCGAACAGAAACCTCACGCTTTGCGGCGATTTACCCTGCCTCTCACAGAATGCATCCATAAGCTTCTTCAGTTGAGTGGTTCGCTTGATCTTGAAGAAGACCTCATTGTTGTTATCCGTGACTTTTATGTTTAGGTGTTCGACTGGTGCAGGTACTTCATCGTCGGGCTTGCCACCCATAGATTGGTTAGGAGTATCTGCGTCGGACATTGTAGGATGGTTGTATTGCGCAGACGCTAGGAGGATGACTGGTAAATCTACGTTAGTTTGCAAGGGAATGAAGTGACAGAGGGATTTAGGGCGCGACTGCAAAATCCACAACAGTCGACCCTTTGGTGAAAACGTACAGTGTAGCTAGCTGCTGAAGCGTGTGTTCGCTGATCTACTGGTCGCGCTGTGACCGGAGATTTGGTAGTATAAGAAGCCCGCGGCGAAAGAGTGGTGTGTTGAAGTCGAGAAGTGCAAGAAGTGAGGGCCGCTGGTATTTATAAGTGCAGGAAGTGGGGGTGGGGTCGGTCGTTGAAAGAAAGGCGGTCGAGGAAAGGGAAGTTGTGTAAGGAGTTGGAGATGCTCGCTTGCAGTTGTGAACAATGACGGCAGCTTTGTTAGTTTGCCGCCGTCAACCTCTACAGCATCATTCCCAGTTCGGTATCCGGCACAGCGCAACCTCAAGTAGTCAGTTATAACTTACGATATCCGACCGCCCTACCGTCGTTGCCGCCTTATCAACAGCAATACGACCCAAAATCTACAGCAATGGTGCGGCTACCAATTCGAAATCATGGCATTCATGTTGATGACTTATCATTGGGTTGTAGGGTCTAGAAGAGGATTTACAAACAGATCCTCCCTGCCATTCTAAAGCGTGTGCAATACAAGGTGCTATGTCTCGCTTTCTTCGGGAGAGTCTGGTCACTAACTGAGCCTTTTAGATTGTCTACAGAAGAACAACTACAAGGAAGAGAAATGCAGGAAGCAGGTTGGTACCTACAGGCCTGATATCGTCTTCAGATTCATAACCGGAGCAGGTTGATGCACTCTATGAGTGTTGTAATGCCTTCTACGAGCGCAATGGCGATGACTCCAAAACGACTAGCTGTCCAAAAGCTTCATTGCTGAGGTAAGAAGCTCTCAACAGCTTCCTACAACGTCATCCGGAGCAGGACAAGGACTGACTGTACGTTTGTAGGCTGAAGATGAAGCAGCGAGCCGAGGGGATCAGCTGAATCGTTGAACGCATCTGTAATGGTTTGATAGGTTGCGTACATGTAAGATTGTGCAGACGAATGCTATTTGATGCATCTCCAGAGTTTATATGTTCAGGAAAATTTTGTAACGCCCACTATGCATATCTTTACTCTCATGTCGGAGATAGAGCAAGGTGAACAGAGAGCGCGTCGGTATAAGGCAATCGTGAGCACGCAGAGAGGCCTCAAGGACCTGTACAAACATTGAAGAGGTTTGAACCGAGACTCTAATGAAAGCCTAAAATGACATTGAAGAGGAAAAGAAGAGAAAGGAAGCCCAGCATCGAAACAAAAAGGTATCCTACCGAGTCGGCGCTAGGGGGAAGCAAGCACAAGCGAGTTGCATCCTTTTGTGCCTTGTCGCCTGCAGGCATCCTATTCCTGAGATGGGAGCTTGCCGCGTCGGAGCTAACGATTAGAGCTGGGATACCGCGACACCATTCGCAAAGTGAATAACTCGGAAACAATTGCGCATCGTGTTTGTCTCTTATTATTGTTGTCTCAATGGGGTCCCAAAGACAGACTTGTCTCTAATTTCATTGAACACTCCAAGACTTCTCTGATTTTAATCACTGGAGTTCACAAGCCATTCCCCTCGCAGTACAAAACTCAGAACTGCTGCAAACACAGACACAACGCTTGAAGCACGGGAGTAGGTGAACAATCATCTCCATGGGTCCCATTCGCACCAATTCGATGCGGGCAAGCGCACCACGCCGGATATCTTCCTCGACTTCGCATGCGGCAGCTCAACAGAATCTAACAGCTGGTTCACGGGAGCAGCAACATGCGCAGCATACTTCGCTGACCCCAACCTTGGAGCGGAATCATCCACTGCACACCCACCCTAACGACGTGGGGCCGGAGGTCGAGTCATTCGCCCAATTGCTGGACAAGTGGGAGGACCGCAAGCAAGATGAAGACATTCACAAGTCATTGCTGGGACTGGTCACGCAGTACAAGGGCATTGCTCAAGATGCCATTCGTCGGTTGGGAGTGAAACACGGACGGAGGCCGCGACAGACTGATGATACGAATACTCTGGAGCTGCAGCGGTGGCAAGCGGAAGTCGATACTTGGGAATTGCTTCGCATCATGCTTGAACTGGAGGTAGAGGGAGCTTCTGAACAATTGAAACAAGGTAGTGAAACCGACGAGGAAAACTTTTGGCAAGCCTTCACGGCAGGGGACAAGGGCGCACGGGAAAGAATGGCTATCCTGAAGTGGTTGGAGACTACTGCACCGTCAACCTCAGAAAATGTATTTGAGAAGCTCGAAGCCATTAAGGATGGCGTAGCGGACAAAGGCGCGGTCTGGGGAAAAGGCTGGTTTCACACCAAAGAACAGGTCAAGGGCCGCAAACGAATGCGCCCATGGAACCCCGACAGCTCTTCAGAACTCCCAGCCGCCAAGCGTACTAAGGGCGATGCTTCACTTGTTACGCAGCTGGACCCGGACGCAGTATCGCGGCAGTACGCTTCGGTCGAAGTGGCGGACGAGTCAATGGATTCGGCAATGTGGCAAGGTTGTTGGGAGATGTTCCGGCGAGGGGTCTCAGGCAGAACAATTTGCGAATGGTTTGAGGATCATGACGAACAGTGGAGAGCTGTAAGCGCTGGGAGGGCCTGGGATGCTGACGTGAAGTCTGCTGCTGCGCCTGGTGCGAAGGGAGGCGCTCTATGGAGACGGATGTGCTTCTCAACAGCCAGATACGGAACGACCGTCCCTTACGAAGCCGCAGTGTACGGGCTTTTAGCTGGTGATATACCATCTGTGGAGAGGGTTTGTTCGACTTGGGGAGATTTCATGTATGCGCACTACAATGCCATGCTCCTCAGTCAATATGACCATTTCCTTCAAGCCAAGTACCCGCACCTTCTTTCTCCCGCACAGGCTCGGCGCTTTCCCATGTTCGATGCAGTGCAGTTCTACGGTCAAGAGTCCAACCCACTGGCCAAACTCGCGGATCGGTTATGCAAAATGCAGGCTACGGCTGAAGAAGCAAGGCAGCCTACCAGGCTGATGCAGGCTGCCTTGCTATCAAAAGACATGGACACGTTTTTCCAAGTGCAAGGCAAGGCTATTGCACAGAGTTGGAGCCAACTACCAGAAGGGAAGCCTTTCTTCCCTCAAGATGCCGTTACACCAGTCGGGGATGATAGCATTACCTCCCTAGGGGACGACAAGCATTCTCTACGAATGCTCACACATATCACCCTCATCTTCGACCATCTGAAAACGGCTGCTGGCACGAATAAAATGGAGTTGCAAGCGCAAGAAAGCATCATCACAGCTTACATCGACTACCTCCGCCTTTCGGGCTCCTTCTTCACTATACCTACTTATGCCCGCAGGTTACCCAAAGACAAGGTTGAGTATATCTTGGCGAGAGTTTTGCCTGACATTACGGAACCTCAGAGCCAACTGGCTATGCTGAGGTTGATGGACGGAATGGGACCGGACGTCGTAGAGGTGGACAATGTCTTCTTTGAACACGTCCTGTACACTTTGGACAAGTCCGGTCTTTTAATGGAGCCGGAGAAAGCACTCAAGCTGAAACTCATGGAGCCTACCAGTGCTCCCAACTGCCCAGGGTATCGTATCCGTGTGGAAGCTCTTTCGGGAGATGTAACAAAGGAGGAAAAGCAGGTCATACGGAGTCTGGGCTGGTATCGTCACGTCGATGGGTATTGGACGCAGATGTTCGAGGGTTTCAATCTTGTGCTCAGCCGGCTTATCAGTACGTTCCCTATTACTCACTCTCAATCGTTGCTAATGGAGTCATTGTTTCAGTCCATGGTCGGTATGCAGCAGCATTTGCACTCGTGAAAGAATATCCGTTTGCGGTCATTGCTTCTGAAAAGGCATCTCGCATCTTGGGTGAAGATGTAGACATTATGAGCCTAAAGAAGCGTTCGCGAGAACAGCCTGCCATCCGAAGGACGACTCGCTCCACTTCAGTACAATTACAGCAGGAAACCGAGATGGCAGATGAACTCGATGACGAACTTCTCTGGAGGCTGATCGTCATGAAAGATGAGGCAGTGCGGTACTACCGATTTGAACAGATCGTCAACTCCTTGACGGCTATCGCAGACTGGACCGAACAAGAAGAGAACTACTTAAGGTTAGTAAAAACCTCCTTTAGTGGTGCTGCCAATTGGCGAATAACTACTGGCAATTGCAGTGTTGAGTGAAGACGAACTGACGCGTTGATCAGTAACAGTGCGGAAGACATGTCGCAGCTCAGCAATCCGGCATCGAAGAAGTATCTCACAGAATTCATCGATGCGGTAATTGAGTCTGTCGAGGCCTTGTTACGCGAGAATCTTACCGAAGCTAAAGATGGTGAGTCTGCCTGGTGATGTGTCTGTCTAAACAGTAGCTGATCTCGTATTGAAAGAAGCAGAAGGGAATCTCCGCCACCGCATTCGCAACACATACATTCCCTCCATTGCATTTGCATACATTGTGGCACTCCACAGCGCCGGTCACATTCTGTCGAGGGACTATCTCTTAACCTGCATGGATTTGTCCGCCACTATTGCCGGTAACAAGGAGCTGATATCTGCTTTCACGGAAGAGAACCAGATGGAATTGCTGTTGAAGTTTTTTGCATCTTCAAGCCAAGCATTACTCAGATTGAACCAGGACCGACCTGTGAGGAAGAAGATGAAGAGCAACGGACAAACGTTGAACATCTGGGCGATAAAGAGCCCAGAAGCCTGATTTTTATTCCTATGCATCTTTGGAAGCAATGGCTACTTCTATGCCAAGCATATCACACGGGCGCGTTATTTGTCCAGCGTCATCTCACTTTACCCTTTTAATTAGATGCTGCTCGCACCAATCGGCGTTTCGCAGATACTGAGATGCAGGCATCGTTATCAGTACTGTTGTAGTCGATTAATCATATGGCTCCATGAGCTTATTCCCTTCCACCTTCTCAGCGAAGCCTTCAATATGCGTGGTATGCGAATATGGCTTCAGGCTTGTCTCCTCCCTAACAACGGCAGCAAAGCAGGAAGTCCACTTGTTCCGTGGATATGCTTCGGTCGCTGCAACTATAGTGTTCTTATGGATAAGTTCGGGGTTCAAGCCAACATTGTCTGATGAAGAAGAAGCATGGTCAGTATATCGAAAGGAGGCATGCTCGGACGGCTCATAGAAGCCCGACTGGTCCACTCACCGAAGATGGTCGCCAAGTGGATCGCCAGAGTAAGCGTTGTTACGTTCCCCGTGTCACCCAAATCCTGATGACGGATGATGGTCTCACAGACCGCTTCAGCCTGCTCAACCGGAGCTCCCCAGCTCTTCAGCAGATCCAGAGCCAGGATACCTCCGTAAAATTCAAAAGACATCTTCGTTGCTCGTAGGTTATCAGGAGTTGTGCCGATGTCGTGAAGAAGGCTGGGCTCGTATTAGAGGATACTAGGTAATGAAATGGAGCGCCTCGGGATCATGTACCTAGTAACAAACAATGTCTCCTCGCTCAACTCCCACTGTGGGAAGTGTTGCTGCTGTATCGCCTTTGCTACAGAGTAATTAGCTGCCGTTGCTCTGACCCCTTGCCTGATCCCGTGACACGCACCATACAGGTACACCCGCATCGAGTGATTGAACGTCTGCTCGTTGAGGTGTTCCTGAGCATAGCTCTTGACTTTCTCGGCCAGGCCGCTCTGCGGTATGGGAATTTCCGAGGTTTGAAAGGGCTTTCCTGGCTTGAGCCCGTCAAGCGCAACGGATTGGGATCGAGGAACGGGGGTCCAGCCGTGCTCCGCCATGTTTCTGTATATGCCTTTGATGTACGATTCTCCTGTACAATTGATCTTCAAACACAAAATTGCCGTTGATGTTTACATTAAAAGCAGCTCACGTCAGATATCAGAAAGGTTTTATGTACAGAGCGGAAACTTCCGCCCGTAAGCTTTGCGTTCATAAGATGTTCATTCGAGACTCTTACAGATGACGGAGCCCGCGGAAAGGGTGCGGTCATTGATATCACGTGGAGAAGACAATGCATCAGCTAGATCCAGGTACTACCTATGCCCATCTCATTCGAAAGCTCGCAAGACGCTGGCTGAGGATGCTTCATCCTACCCATGCTGATCCTGTAGTTCGTGTGGATGGCGCGACAGTCGGTCTGGAGGAGATGTCCACTAGTTGATGATCCAAATGCTTGTTCACGATATCTTGCTGGCGATGTGTGTTGTTGTCTATAGCGATGTTTTCCCATGTAACCCCCTACATCAGTGGAAAGCAAGATTGTTCCTCCACGATGGGTACCCATGCGACTGAGCAAAAAGCCATGGTAGTCATTGCTAAGTGTTTCACTCAGCGTCCAGAAACCTGAAAAGCTTCCAAACATCTATCTTGGTTGGACATAACGTGTGTAACTTGATTGCTCCAGAAACCGACTCGCATTTCTGGGTTTGGGCTCCAGTCTTGACACTGTTGACCCTGATGTTGTTGGTGCAGTCCAGCCTTTGTTTTCGTGATACGGGTTGTATTGACGCACGCCGAGCATGCCCAGGTTACTTGGCCGTGAAGCTATTGCTGTCAAGACCTTCAGAGCGGCCGGTTAGAGACATGCAATTTCGCTGTTTGACTGGGCACTTGTGCCATTCCATAAGATCACGACCATGCAAGCTGAACATATGTATGGTCGTTAAAGTAATTGTGAGCTGACGGAGCTGCAAACGCAGCATAACGGACGAGGCGGAGGAATCGAAGGGTTTTTATCAACAATGTGGTCCAGCGCTGGTCGACCTGGGTGTTTCAGAAGCTCGATCGCAGCCTTCTAGACCAGGAATGCTAAAGCTTCCAAGGCGGTTTAGTGAAGCGCCGTGCAGGGAAAGATTGGTGATGACTTCGGCGGCGTGTTCGCTGGCCGCCTGTTAGTGGCCGGACAAGAGCACCTTGGTATCTTGGCATCCGGGCTGTGCTGGTTAGCTTCACCATCTCACAAGCAAAATGGAAGAACGTCCTTTATCCCTCGTCTACCCTATTTCGGCCGCTCGATATTCTCAGCTCATGTGTTCTGGGTCGATTACACCTACTCTACCCCCAGATTGCAGAGTTTCGTGCCATTGGCGCATTTGATCACTGAGTCCTAGACCATACTCACTCGTCGACCGACCCTTTATACCTATCACCAGACAACTGTCGCCGCTGCACTGCCACCATGGTTTACCACCTACGCCTGTGAAACAACCCGTGTTTCTCATGCAGGATCCTCGATCGGTAAGCCTTGTCTCTCAATCACAGAGTCAGCCGTGAGATGGACGCATATCCATTGCATCTGCTCCAAAGGAGAAACGCGGAGTACGACTCCTGGACAAGCAACCCGCGGCGCATTCTTACCCACTACGAGCTTTGTATGGCCTTTGCTGATACTTTGCTTCACAGATTCTGTCCCAGCCTTGACCCTTGAAGCAGCGCCTACCTCGCAAACGTTGTGCTACCAGAAGCGGTAGCTGCGAGCCTCGGGAAGCACTTGAGACCTAGTATTTTACGTCCTGAAAGCACTGCAGGATACCTCAACGCTCTGGCTCGAAACTAGCAACATCGGACTTCGAAATTCTTATTCGGACTTTCATTCATTACTCTTTTGCTGCAGCTTAATTGCTGCAGATATACGGTTTTTGGGAAGCTCAGGGGCAACTTGTATAGTATGGACGAAACAACGCCGAACAATGAGCGGGGTTCTCCCTCACCTACTCCTGGTCGCCGAAGGGCTCCTACGATTACAATAGATACATCTGCAGTCAGTGGCTTCGGGTAGGATTTGTTGAGACCAAGTGCGCTAACAGCCTACCTATAGGGAGATGCTCAGCAACCTCGACCGATCGAATCGCAGGCGACTCACTCAGCACCTTCAACTACCGAGCTGCGAGGAGCTGCATCATTCGAGAGCAGAGAGAGCCGACCTACTTCTCCTCATAATATATCCTCACCCGCCTCAAAATGGGGTAACGACCCGAATAGTTTTCTGGCAGTACCTGGATCACGCTCAAGAGGCGGCTCGTTCGACTCAGCGACTTCTGATGGTGGGCAATCACCATCAATAAGCGGCGAAACCTATATCAATACTCCCAATCAATCGCCCCCCGTGTCCAAGGAGAAAGCTAAAGATGAGAGTGATGTAGGGCGCGTTGAAGTCCTTAGCGATGAAGATGCGTTACGACCGGACCCCGGCACAGAAGGCGACTTCCAAAGGGACGATAACAAGTTTGCATTTACTCCTGGCCAAATGGGGAAGATGTACAATCCTAAAAGTTTGGGAGCTTTCCATGCTGTAGGAGGTCTTAAAGGTCTCGAGAAGGGCTTGAGGACAAACAGAAAAACAGGTTTGAGCTCGGACGAAAGGTTCCTGGATGGCTACGTATCATTCGAAGAGGCACAGAGTGCAGCGAAAGGGACGACCGGCCAGCCTATGGAGTCTGCGGGCGAGATTTCGAGAAATGAAATTGAGCACACCGAGTCACGCGCTTCACAGCCTCACAAACAAAACGATGAAGCATTTGCGGACAGGAAACGGATCTTTGCCGACAACAGACTACCCGAACGAAAATCGAAAACTATCTTTCAACTTGCGTGGATTGCTTACAACGACAAAGTCATCATCCTCCTTACAGTGGCCGCTGTTATTTCTTTGGCTCTCGGTATCTACCAAGCAGTAGGTATCCAGCACCTCCCCGGTCAACCAGGCGTCGAATGGGTCGAGGGTGTCGCTATCATAGTGGCTATCGTCATCGTTGTGACAGTCGGCGCTGGGAATGATTGGCAAAAAGAGCGTCAATTTGTTAAGCTGAACAAGAAAAAAGAGGATCGATCAGTGAAAATCATCCGGTCCGGCAAGACGCAGGAAGTCTCAGTCTACGATATCTTCGTTGGTGATGTGATGCTGCTGGAGCCTGGTGATATGATACCTGTTGATGGTATTTTTATCGAAGGACATAACGTGAAGTGCGATGAATCTTCCGCGACCGGAGAATCGGATTTGCTCAAGAAGACACCGGCTGATGAAGTCTACCGTGCCATGGAAGCTGGCGAAAGCGTCAAAAAGCTAGATCCTTTCATTCTGAGTGGAGCAAAGGTGACGGAAGGGCTAGGTTCGTTCCTCGTTACTGCAACCGGTGTCAATTCAAGCTACGGCAAGACCATGATGTCTCTGCGTGACGAGAGCGAAGTCACGCCTCTGCAGGCAAAATTAAACATCTTAGCAGAATATATTGCCAAACTTGGTGGCGGTGCAGCGTTGCTGCTTTTCATCGTCCTTTTCATCGAGTTTCTCGCCCGACTCAAGGGCTCTGGCGAAACGGCGCAACAGAAGGGACAGAACTTCCTGAACATTCTTATTGTGGCCATCACTATCGTCGTCGTTGCTGTTCCGGAAGGTCTTCCCTTGGCTGTCACTCTCGCGTTGGCTTTTGCAACCACCAGGATGCTCAAGGACAACAATCTCGTCCGTGTTCTACGATCTTGCGAGACAATGGGAAACGCTACTTGCATCTGCTCTGACAAAACGGGTACACTGACGCAGAACAAAATGACGGTTGTTGCTGGGACATTTGGTACTAATGTGGGATTTGGTGGCCGAAAGCCAAAGAACGAAGACGAAGACGACAACCACACGGACGAGCCTGTGATGAACGGCGATGCAGCAGCAGATGACCGACAAGATGTCTCGGCTGCTCCCACCTCTGCGGCAGATTTTGCCTCGAGCTTGTCAGCGGATGCCAAAGATCTCTTGGAACAGTCCATAGTCATCAACTCAACTGCTTTTGAAGGGGAAGAGAACGGCGAAAAGACTTTTGTGGGCTCGAAGACGGAGACTGCACTCCTCAACTTTGCAAAGGACTTCCTCGGTATGGGGCCTGTTGCCGTCGAACGGTCCAACGCCGAGATTGCTCAGATCATGCCTTTTGACTCGGGCCGGAAATGTATGGCAGCGGTTGTGAAGCTAGGCAGCGGCAAGTTTCGGGCGTACGTCAAGGGTGCCTCGGAAATAATGCTCTCTCACGCTTCAACTATCTTGCGGGATCCAAGGGAGGGACTGGACGCGATGCCACTTGATCACGACGCGTCTGATAAGATCAATGAGCTCATCAACACCTACGCTTCTCGGTCACTTCGCACAATTGGCTTCCTGTACCAGGACTATGAGGAATGGCCACCAAGGAGCGCAAAGAAATCTCCAGACGATCCTTCACAAGCAGAGTTCGACTCGATTCTCCGGGACATGGTTTTCGTTGGTGTGGTAGGTATCCAAGATCCACTTCGTGACGGCGTGCCAGAAGCTGTAAAAGACTGTCAAACTGCCGGTGTCTTCGTCCGTATGGTCACAGGTGACAACATCATCACTGCAAAGGCTATAGCCGAAGAATGTGGCATATATACTGCTGGTGGCATTGCCATGGAAGGGCCCGAGTTCAGAAAGCTGAGCAAGACGGCCATGGATCAGGTCATTCCCAAGCTCCAAGTGCTGGCTCGATCCAGTCCGGACGACAAGCGGATCCTCGTCAAACGCCTCAAGGAGCTTGGCGAAACGGTGGCGGTGACTGGTGACGGTACCAATGATGCGCCTGCCCTAAAGGCAGCCGATGTAGGTTTCTCAATGGGAATTGCTGGTACGGAAGTAGCCAAGGAAGCTTCGGCGATTATTCTCATGGACGATAACTTCACGTCTATCGTCAAGGCGCTCATGTGGGGTCGTGCGGTCAACGACGCGGTGAAGAAGTTCCTACAGTTCCAAGTCACGGTCAACATCACAGCTGTTATCCTCGCCTTCGTATCTGCAGTGTCAGATGAGCATCAAGAGTCTGTACTTACTGCTGTGCAACTTCTCTGGGTCAACCTCATCATGGACACCCTGGCGGCTCTCGCCCTCGCAACCGATCCTCCTTCCCGGACAATCCTCAACAGGAAACCCGATCCCAAATCTGCGAACCTTATCACCGTCACTATGTGGAAGATGATCATCGGCCAGTCCATCTACCAGCTCATCGTCACCTTCATCCTGTATTTTGCCGGTCCTAGCATATTCCCCGATTCATGGCATCAGGTCCCTGGTTATGTCCCACCCACTGGCGGTGACCAAGACTCGTCCAGCTCGGACTCGAACAACGTTGACACCCGTCGGACACAACTCAACACTCTTGTCTTCAACACATTTGTGTGGATGACTGTTTTCAACCAAATGAACAGCCGACGCCTTGACAACAGGTACAACATCTTTGAAGGTATCACACACAACTGGCTCTTCGTAGGTATCCAATTCGTCATGATTGGCGGCCAGACGATGATCATCTTCGTTGGAGGCATTGCCTTCTCGGTTGTCCGTCTTAATGGCGTTCAGTGGGCGATCAGCATCGTACTGGGTCTTTTGTCGGTTCCTGCTGGTGTCTTGATCCGCACGATCCCCGATTCCGTAGTGCTTGTGGCATGGCGTAAGGTTGTTGGTCTGATTCCTGAGTCCTGGAAGAAGAGGGCCAAACCCAGCGTTTTCGTTAGTGACGAGGACCAGCGGTATGAATGGAACCCAGCAATCGTAGAGATCCGCGAAGAGCTGGCTTTCTTGAAGAAAGTACGCGGAGGACGTTTGAACAACCTTAAGTTCAAGCTCCAGCATCCTATCGAGTCTATTCGTCCTAGAAGTGGCTCCAGGTCTGGAAGCAGCAGTTTGATCCCACAGACGCCCAACAACGAGGAGCATGTCGAAGCCGAGTTCGGCGCACCTGCGCTCCCACCTACACCGGATTCTCGTTCCAGGCGCCGCGGGAGGTCTCGGTCCAACTCAGCGTTCGGTCCAGCCGCAGCGATGGCCGGAATTGTTGCAGGAAGTATAGCCGGCTGGTCGCCTATTGAGCGGGGGCACGGCGATAATGACTCCCTCAAGTTCTCTCGCGATCGTCCCAGGCAAGATCTCGAAGCTCAGCCCGGCGTCGAAGTGCATCCCCTTACTGATAGGGACGATAAGGTGGTGACTGAGGATCCGACGAAATACGGCGCCCCCAGTCAGGCCAAAGAAACGACACCTGACTTCCCACATGGTCCTATGGCCGGTGCTCCTGAGAACCAGAGACCCAAGACCCCTGAAGAGGACAGTCCTAGAAAGTCATAGTCATTTCGGGCATTCTCTTGCGACTTCCATCATGCGGCGGGCAGTCCTCGATCAGCGCCCTATCCCCTACGGTACTATCCAGCATACGTGTTTCTTTTTATTCCTCTGTACATACATTAGCGGCGTTCATGTTATTATCGGTACTAGAAGGAGCAAAAATTGAACAGAGCAAACGGCGTTTCTATAAGCCCAACTGTGGCTCTTTGTATGTTTTCTTTTAGATGGAGCTCTTGGAGGGAAGCAATCGCCTTACCGTCTCCTTTCTCTGTACAGTGTTTCCCAAGGACCAGCCAAAGCTTGTGCAGCTTTCCGAACCTAGAAGCGGACCATCTCCTTTGTGTGTCCATTACAGCGTCCCAAGATTAGGCTCTGTATTATAGCTCAATGGTTCTTCCGTTGCCCAAATGTTTGAATCATGTTCGTGACTTGTTGATGGCTTGGCCTGGTCAGGTCAAGCGAACCTTATACATTGAAAGTCATCGGATGAAGTCTTAACGATCCACAGAACCCAAGCGTGACCGTGCCTGCATGCGAAGATTGGAACCCGGTTTCCTATGCGGGCATTGCTCCAGTACTATATACTGTACTGCAAGTGCTGACGCGTAATGCCCAGGCGTGCCAAGACACCAGCGGCTTTCGATATCCGAGACTAAAAACTACTGTGATATGACATACAAGATCACCATGAACGTCTTCCGTTACAGTTTTCAATCTGTACAACTACTCTTGATATCGTGTCACTGGCCTGAGAAATTCCAGATGATGGAGCTTTGCGAGTGCGCCATGCAGCGTCTGGCTGGGCGACTATTGATTGGATCAGACGAGCTGCCAGTGAGCTATGCGTGAGCGGCACAGAACACAGCCTTGAGGTGTGCTGGCTGCAGGACATACACAGATAGGTCTCGTACATACAGGATAAGAGAGAGAATGTCGCGTATGAGCTTTTGTATAAGTATACTGCAGCCTTGACCTTTCCTTCAGCACCGTTGCTTGTGTTCTTAACCTGTTGTCCTGTCAAGCTTTCGCAGCCTTTGATGATATTCTAGACCAGTCACCAATATCTTTCCTAAGGTCGTTTCATATTCTATCACTACTCGAAGGAAAACGGTGCGCTTCCAGCAGTATGACGAGCCCAGAAGTCTCCTGCAAATCCGCGACCCCACAGTACCATCACTTCATCCCACAATTCATACTTCGCAACTTCTCACACCCTTACCGACCATTGGGTGGGCGAAAGGGCAGGCGAGACAAGGACACGGGACTTTACCCTGGTGAAAAGGTCCTCAACACTATCGCTCTGGATAAGGATAAGCCAGCATTGATCGAAGCACCCATCCGTCGAACTTTCGGGTTAACGGACATGTACCGTGATTTTGTTAGGACTAGTGATCAACAATACCTGGAAAAGGAGCTCGGCAAGCTTGAATCAAAGGTAGGCCATATTGTCACGCACATCAACAAAAGCTTGAGTGCGGGACAGGCGGAGGTATGGCTTACCCGTCCGGAACGAGACACCTTGCGCAAGTTTCTCTTCATCATGAAGTACCGAGGAAAGGGGTTCCACAACCGCTTCTCCGGAGCGACTGCCGAGGATTACAATGCGGACGACAAGAAGGAGTTCCTGGAGTACATGCAGAGCGCGGGATACGACAAGCCGTTGGACGTATGGTTCCACAGTATCAAGGTCATACTGGAACTGAAGATGGATGTCAAGGGTGATTGGCAGAAGGAATTGCTCACTCTGATGTATCCGGGAGACGCCGTAGGGTTCATCCTGCACATGGAATGGTCATACCTCGCTTTGTGCATTCCGTCTACATCAGATACCCAGTTCCTCCTTACGGAGAACTGCTACAGCGTCCACGAAGGTCCAGTGAGTACTGTTCTCGACCCGACTTCCGGTAAGCTAGTTGAGTGCTGGACTGCGTATCATGAATTCGCGCCCATCTCTCCAACGCTGATCATGGTCCTCCGGAGTGCACTGCTCCCGAATATCGACGAGGACAAAAATCCTGTCATTAGAAAAGAGAGGGAGATTCTGCTCCGCTTGAGCCAGAACTGCCACGTGGACCCATCAAAGGCGCGTTCCATCCTTGAAGATCTTCCGGTTACCAAACCTCGAAACTCTTATTCCTTAATCGACCAGAATGGAATCCAGCTCTTGCAAGGTGAGGATGGCTCTCGTCGCTCATCGCATAGATTCTGTTTCAGCTTCTTCAAGCTTAAGGTCCAGCACGTGCAGATGATCAACAGTATCCTGCTTGAAAACGCACACGCATATTCCGCTATTGCATACTGCTCGCAGAGGGCGCTCATCAAGACTTTGGAGTTTTACATCACGCTGCCTACCGATCGTGGGCTCAAACGTGTCGGCATGGAAGTGAATGATACAAGGCTGCCATACCTGAGGAAGCTGCAGCGGGTGTTGCAAATGCTAGGGTCAAGCAAGGATCTGGTCTATGAACAAGCCCCACCGCTGGGTGAGCTCAGCCAGAAGTATGCCAAAATAGAACAGGAGCTGCTGAACTCATTGCCTGAACATACAAACTCTTTCCTGGTGTTGTATGCCAAATTGGGCGGAAAACCCTCGGACCTGTTCAGAGACATGGACCAGACCAGAAAGATGATCTGGCTGCGGATCAAGATTGACGTTTGGACGCAAGGTGTAGATGAAGAAGTACGCAGACAGATACGTGAGAACCTCGGACATCTTTTCTGCTCATGCATCCCAATACGCCGTCTCTGGCTCTATGAGAAGCAGACACGCGTTATGGAACTTAGACAACCCCGTCTATGGAGAACCAGTGAACCCACACCATCCGTGCCAGCAGACCTCATCGGCGATATGGGCGAGCTTTTCGATGGGCCAGAGGATATCATCGCTCAAGGTAAGGACTCCCTAGACTATGCCCAGTCAAAATAAGATTCATTCCGAATCCTGACATGGAACCATCAGCACGACATATCATCCGACCCCAGAGTATAGCTTGGTTGATGCACATGACGGTTCGAATGGAAGTGTTTCGACACAAACATCTTGAGATGAGCTCGTTGGACCATCCGAACTTTTTGGAGTGGTTCAAAGCTGGGGGTAGCATCAGCAGCTGCGGTAAGAGATCCACCACCGACGTATCTACTTTTACACAAGTACTAAGGGGTGGACACCAGGCATCCCTAGGATCGAGGAAGTGGCAGCGACTATTGTGGACAAGTTGCTACGGGAAGAGGCTAAGTTGCCCAACACACCTCTGAAGCAAAGTCTCATACGTGTTGAAGTCGGGGTACGGACGATTGTTGGTGAGAATTTCGACGTTTTGATGGCAGGAGAAGCAGACGTCAATCTTCTTCGTGAACTGAAGGAAGTGCTTTTCACGGTTCTTTACCCACTATGGCCAGCAGACGCAGAGTGATGTAGAAAAACATCACAAATCGTGATGTACTCGCACACGATAGCGTTAAAACCATGTTGGCGAGACTTACATTTCCTTCACTTCTTCTCTGAACTTTGAATTGTTCCATGGCTGCATCTGCAGCGTGGCTTAGCGGGCGGTAAGATATGCGGCGCTAAAGCTTAGCTCGATCGCACTTCCGTCATGACACGCGCTAGAACTGCCATAGCGTGGTTCTTGCCGGAACCCGCATTTTCGACTTTCCCATCAAGGACAACGGGAGCCGCAACTTGCCGCTGACAAATGGATTTGCTAGACTCTGGGGAAGTGTTGTTCCTATCTCTCTTCACCTGTAGAAACCTCAAGCTCGGAGTTGGATAAAGCAAGCTGTACTGGCTTCACACACGTTCCCTATCAGCCCCTCGAAGCCTCAATTTGTACTCACCTCCATGTCTGACAGACGCGCATACACAGAGCAGGACCCATTGCTGTCCAGTGAAGGTCCGAATGGAGTTGAAGCTACTGAACACGGCGACAATGAGCCGGTGTCGTCGGCCTCACTGTCGAAGCTGAACCTTACAGCAATCATCGTCTGCATGTTCGCATTGATCTTCCTTCAAGGTGAGTACCTTAGCACGCTCCGACTCCCACACCCAGACGCTCATGATGTACAGCAATCAACATCTCCATGCTCACGACAACGCAATCGATGATCGCGATTGAATTCAATGCATTCGAGGAAACCAGCTGGTTCACATCCGCGTACCTCATCGCCATGTCCAGCATCACACCCATTGGAGGCCGGCTGTCAAAGATCCTCTCTTCGCGCGTATATGTCACCATCTCCGCTATGATCTTCTCCGTCGGCACAGTCATTACAGCAATCTCGCCTTCGTTCGCCATCTTCCTTGTCGGTAGGGCCGTCAGTGGAATAGGCGCAGCGGGAGTCATGTCGGTTGCGATTGTGCTTGTGTTGGAGTTAGCTACGGAAAAGAGGAGAGGGTTGTTCATTGGTATGCTCAACTCGGGCTATACAATAGGTGTCTCCCTAGGCGCGGTTATTGCGGGAGCCGCGGCGCCAGCGTTTGGTTGGCGATCCGTCTTCTGGGCTCAGGTTCCGTTCTCCTTCCTTGCTGGTGTAGGACTGTTCTTTGCGCTCCGAGAGGCGCAGAAGCATGAGAAGAAAGCAGCGAAAGCGTCAGAGTTCACACTGAGGCAGCAGCTTGGAAGAATCGATTACGCTGGCGCTGTGACACTCATTGGCACCTTGGTCCTGTTCCTGTTCAGCTTGGCGTCACCGAAGATCCTCTACACACCACTCATCCTCTCGCTCCTGCTGTTTCCACTATTCCTGTTGATCGAAGGCAAGATGGCGCGAGAACCCATTATACCGGTAGGCATTTTGCGATCTCGAGGTACATTGCTCTCTTGCTTGGCAACCATGGCACTCATGATCTCGCGCTGGACCGTCCTGTTCTACAGCCCTGTCTATGCCATTGCAGTACGACGATGGCATCCGGCTTCCGCAGGTCTGATCTTGCTACCCACCAACGGCGGTTTTGCACTAGGCGGTCTACTTGTTGGATGGCTTCACATCAAGCGAGCAGGAAGCTTCTACCTAGCCTGCATCTTCGTCATGCTCACGTACTGCTTGTCCCTCTTCATCCTATCACAGATCTCTACAACGACCTCTTCGGTCGTCGGCTATGTCTTCGCTACCATGTTGAACGGCTTTTGCACTGGCGCCGCGCTCAACTATACGCTCGCTCACCTCCTACACCTCACGCATCCGTCCACGCATACGATTGTTTCACCACTTCTGGCTATGTTCAGAGGCTTCGCAGGCAGCTTTGGATCCTCGATTGGGGGAGGCATCTTTGAGAGGTCGCTCAAACAATCGCTAGAGGATCGCTTCGCCCACGCCGGGCTGACACATGAGGAGGATGTTGTTCGGAGGCTGCTCGGTAGCCCTGCGCTTGCGTCGAGGTTGGCCGGAATCGAGGGAATGATTGCGAGAGCGGGGTACGTCGATGCCCTGAGGACGTTATTCTTGAGCGGTGTGCTGGTTGCGCTGATTGCTACGCTTGTTCAGGCGGGCACTGGGTGGCACAAACCGAAGGATGAAGCGTTGTTGGCGGATGAAGAGGCGGACGGTTTGATCAGTAATGGGCGATAGAGCGATCATAGAGCATTAGCATCGAACCTTAAGACGAATACCGCTGGGCTCGAATCACGCAGCAAATGGCACGATAGTCTCAGGGAGCATGATTGCATTTTTCATCCAACACCGAACACAGCTCTGGTAACGCCCAACCCTCCGTCCCCAATGCTAAGTATGTACATAAGGCGCATAGCGCATGCTAACATAACCTTTCCATTTTCCTTCGTCAAGTCTGTGGAGAAGCCCCAGCAGAAAGAATCTACTGGCACTGGGAGTAGTATGGTGGGGAGACGGCAACGCAAGTGGAGCCAGCAGCGCAAGTAGTGCAGCCAGTGAAGCCGTTGCCACCGCACTGTTGGTACCTGGCGGAGGTGCAGCCACCGGGAGCGGGGGCGGACGAAGCAGGCGGAGGGGGAGCAGCGGAGCTGGCGCGGACGGAGGAGGTTGGGCGGACGCTGGTGACGATGGTGCTGGAGCGGACGGGAGTGGGGGTGGGGCCAGCGGGGGCACCGCCGCCGTAGACGGTCGGGCCGGGGACGATGTAGGTGTTGAGGACGGCGTGGATGTTGACGCCAATGCCGGGGTCGGAAGCCTTGTAGGCACCGGGGAACATGACGGTGGGTGGGCTAGCAGAGCCGCCGCCGGTGACGGTGAGTTGGTCTGGTTAAGGATGTTAGTAAGGGGGCCAACGGACGCACAAGAGCGCGGGGAAGAGGAACATACAGCAAGAGATGTAGAATTGAGCACCGCCGGATGGGGAGGCGGCATGGAGGGCAATCTCCTCAGCACGGAGGAGGTAGTCGCCAGGGGCGATGTCGGCGGGGATCTTGACGTCCATCTTGCCGCAGTTGGCGTTGAGGTCCTTGGAGCCCCAGTAGTCGTTGTCACCAACGCCACGGGGAGTGGCCGGGCGCCAGCCGTTCTCGAAGATCTTGAACCACCCGCTGGAGCCGTCGGCGGTGGCCGAGTCGGCGACCTTGGAGAGGTAGGCGATGACGGGGCCGTAGTGGGCGCCGCCAATGGCCTCGGAGGCGCACGATCGGTCACCGGCTTGCTGGTGCATCTCGATGGTGACGGTGCCGCCGGCGTTGACGGAACACTTGCCCCTGGCGGCGCTGTTGACGTTGCAGCGGATGGTGTTGCCAGTGACGCTGGTGACGGGGGAGTTGCTGGTTGGGGCACGGACACAGCTGCCGGCCTGAGACGAGGTGTTAGTCATGGACGTTTGGCGTTGCCGGAGGAAGTCAAGGGGAGGCTCACCTGATCAACACCGTTCACCCAGAGTTGTTGCCATGTGGCGTGGGCAGAGACCTGTTGAGCCGCAAGGGCTGCAACAGCAGCAACGAAAGCCGACTTCATGATGACTGATGAAGTGTAGTTGGACAGGGGATGGTCGAAGAGATGGTTGGCAGTGGAGTGAAGAGAGAAAAGAGGCTCTCCAGGGGGAACCAAACCTGCTCTTATATACTCATTTTCACTCAATATATCCCAACCAGCCTCGGAGAGTGGTTTGCAGCTGCAGCAGCCTCAAATGTCACTTTACCGCTCGGTTCTGCACATAGAGTGACCTTTCATCTCGCGGCCAAGAGAATGTGCCGTGCCTAATCTGGGAGGACGTTCTTTTGGGCTGATGGTGATACCTGGGGACAAGGTACGAGTCCTCCGCATATTGCTCGCTTTGATTGCCGGGATGGTCAATGTCAGGTCGGTATACATAGCAGTAAGGGGGCAATGCACAAACTACGTCACGTCTCATTCGCCGGAAGTACCGTGTGGAGTAGCAAGGGCGCCTGGCTGATGGAGCAAACGTCCAGAACTCGAGCGTCCAGTTGCCGCTGATTCAATCTATCTGCATGCGACGGTCATACAGGAGCAGAGCCAGTGCTGAAAGCTTTTCATATAAATGCGAATATAAATGATATATGGGCAATCCGGGTCGTCGGCCGACTTTAGCCGCCATGCCGGCCAGCGTCGTCGCTCATTGGCCCGGTGCGAGTGCCAGGAACGCGTTCATCGTTTCAAGCCCTCTCCGTCCGTTTTGAGACAGCGTCCGTACCCCAGACGACGAGAGATCGAGATAGATTGTTGCGGAACCTGTCTTTCAATACTTCTCGCTCTCCGCAATCTAATCGCGCTCGTGACCTGGGGGAATTGCGAGGATCACCACCGGGCTGACTTGGCGGAGGGTTGCGGGTAAATGTTAATTAGATTAAAGTTGCATACAACCGCGACGCGGCGGAGGATCCTCCAACGTCTTGGGATGATTGACAGAAGAGTAAGGCCAAGGAGCGCTCGTACTGACAATTCAGGAGATGCTGTCGAACTTCCGTTTACTGGCACTCGTGCCAAAGGCTGATGGGTATTGTACCCTGCGCAAGCCATTCATCCACTGCCACAAGACGTACAGGCATATCGGCTGTACCAAGTAAGAGCCGCATGACTATCACTTACCTTAGACTACATATACATTGTTGTTACTCTCTTCCTTTCATTAGCTTCGATACATTATTCTAGTCATAATCTAACCCTGCTCTGTGCTCCGGGGAACAGCAAGAGACGGAATGAAAGGCTCGGCCCTCTCGTGCTGCAGTCATACCTAACCTCTACTTCCTCACCTTCAGCTTGGTCGGTAAACGCGTCATTGTGACCAGTGTGCGCGGATTTTGCTTAGTCCTCTCCTTTGAAAAGATTTTGTTCCATCTCGTTCCACATCTCTCTCCGAGTCTACCGATATTGAAGAGGTCAATATATCGCACCCAACGGACGCAGCCCGTCACGTCATCGTGCGTAGGCGATTCCAGTGGCTTGTCCAGAAAGAGGCGTAGACAAGCTTTCGGCGACCAGCAAGTACCGGTACGGGGGATGAGCAAGAATGAATCTATCGTATGTCGGCAGCAGGTGGCGCATGGCGCGAATTGCGATAGGAATCGAAGACCAGTGTCTACGGCCGGCCCCGCCTCATCACGAATCGAGCTGATCGCGCTTTGAGCGGGGCAATCCGAATATGGGTCGGGAAGAGCATAGTTTGGACATTGCCCGATGCCCGGTTGCGGTTCGAAAAGTTGGCAACACGATCCTCCTGTTAGGAAGGTGAGCCCATTCGTAAATGGGTACTGCTCGGCAACGTCCTGAAAAGTCACTGTTCCTACCGCAATGTAACGGCTATGCGCTCCGAGACAGACTCCACCCATTCCATATGGTCCTCACGAAGATCGAATTTCAACATCAACAACCCAACCCGCTCTGCCATATCCCCATGTGGTTCGGCGAGCAGGAACGTAGCGGACGCTTGGTCACCATTGGCGTAAACGGCAGCCAAGTATAGGACGAGAATCTTGCCGGACTGGATCTTCTCGACGACCTCAGAGTTCGCCTCGGATCCGAAGCAATGCTGTATCGCGCATCTTAACTTGTTAAGTTTGTAATGGTACTTCACTTCATAGCTGGGCCATTCCAGTTCCGGCTCCAACGACGAAACCTTGATGCGGAGAGTATGAATAGTAAGGTGGTGTGGTGGCTTCGTACTGAAAAGTTCCGCATGCTTCTTCATTGCCGCCTTGTTCGAGAGGTTCACATCATGGCTTTCGAAATGGAATACGACGTCAACTGGGCCGGTATGCGTCAGTCCTTCGAAATCTTTGGGACCGTCCCACGCTGCCCATGTCCATGATGGGAACTCCATTGTTCGCACAAGAGGCTTCGCCTTGCATGCCCACTTCCAGTCATGATGCCAACCGAGAGCGCCTACAAAACTGTCCTTCGTATCCTGCTTCACGTGAAGGGGCAGTCCCCAGACGTGCGTCAGATCAGGCTTGAGAGAGTTGAATATCCCAAGTAACGCATTGAGACGGTCGGATTCGTAGGTGAGATGTCGATGGACGTAGTTCCGGAATATGAAGAATATCCTGTAATACAGGTTGTGGTGGTCAGCAATCGTGTTGAAGTATCCTCCACCTATCCGGGAGGCGTAGTGGTACTGATGAAGGAGGTCAAGGGGAACAGATACGGTCTCCGATAGCAACATCTCTGCACACTCGAAGTGTACCTGGTCAGGCGAGAACACGAGTCTGCGTCTGGATAGAAGCCCCTCTTGCAACGTCCAAGCGCGCGAGGCCCAAGTAGATTTGGAGATGCTGTCGTGCGGCGTTTCCATCGGTACAAAAGACAGATTGTCGGAAACTTTGACGGCATCCTGACCGCACCGGCTTGTCGAACCCACTCCAGGCAACCCGTCATCCGCGTGAGACCCCGCGGCGGCCACGAGTGTTATGTCGGCCCCTGAGTAGACGAGGTCCATCTTCATGATCGTATCGTGCTTTGACCGGGCATCATCCTGATCGATGCAGTACTTGTCCACCCACAGGTAACGCAAGCCGAGTTCCAGCGTGGCTAGAACAGCGTCCTGTATAACCTTCGGTAGTTCCTGATACAGTGTAATTTGACGAACAATGCCTGCCGAGTTAGTCCCTGCTGTGGCTTCAGGGTCAACTGCCGGAGCGCCCCAGACATAGCTCAGAGCAGCGTACTGTACATTTGCCTCCTGTACGACCGTGAGCTGCGAGCTTTGTACGGTTTCGGCACAATCGATAAACAACAAATCCTTCAGATCAGACCCCAGGTGCTTATTACACGTATCATGATGCGCTCGACAGTATTCCAACCAGCTTAGAGGGAGACTGAAATCCAATTTCGCAGGGACGTTCCTCCATCTCACGTCGTCCCGATGTAAGAAGAAAGAACCATCGCCGTTAAAAGTTGGCCTGAACTCCGGACCTGTTGATCTAGACACCGAGTCATACAGATAAAGTCGTACTGTGTACGAAGAGGGCTCTCTATGCAGATTGTCCTCCAACATGCGGAAAAGGCCTTTGGTAAACGCAATCGGGACATGAAGAGCCAACGAAGACCTCTGAGGATCTGAATCCTCACCTTTCAGCTTCTCTGGAAGGAGTTCCAGCCATGCCCTACACAAGGGACAACTGCGCGATCTCTCTCTCAACTCCTCAACCGAGCCAAGCGCCCCTCCTCCTCTAGTGCCCCTCTTACCAACCGTCCTTTTCCTCATGAAATCTTCCGGCTTCCGGAACATGTACGTGAAGTCGATCAACAAGCACTTCTCACATAACGAGTCGACGCCCAGGTCGAAAGGCTCCAGACTTGCATACTCTTCTTCCTCTTTCTTCCTGGCCTTTTCTCTTCGCTTCCAGTCTTTCCAAAACTTGCTGTCTTCTTCGCCAAAGACATCATCTATTTCACCCTTGCTTTCCATTTCTTTGAGAATATCAGCAGTAGCCGATTTGCGGCCGGATCTGCGCTTGGAAACCCATGATGATATGCGTGACATAATGACTCATGGCGACAAGGAATCGTAAATTTGATGCCAAAATGCTGCCTACAGAAGTGGAAGTTAGCCGCAATCCGCCAAGACAAGGCTGCATGCCAAGCACATGTCACTAATCCCACACCATCACGTTTTGCGGAGCCGCATACAGAGAGGGAAACGGAAGAGCACCCACTAGGCTAAGACTTCATTACTTTATTACCTACTTTTTCACTAGAGAAATACGCTGAAAGTCTCAGATGGATTCTCCTAAGCAAACACATCCGTCGCAAAGCGATCATTCCTCATCTCATCATACCACTTCGTCGCCCTCTCCCTATCCCTGCCCTTCCCCAGTTGTTCCTGCCTCTCCATGATGATATCGAGAATCTTCTCCTTCACTCCCTCGCCCAGCTCTTTGCTACCACAAATGAACACCCTCGCGTTACTATCCCATAGCTTCTGCACTTCGTCCCGGTCAGCCCAAAGCCGGTCTTGTACGTACTTGCAGTTGTTGCTGGCTTCTGGCTTGCGGCTGTATGCTCTCCGCACAGTGACAGCTCCAGCTTCTTCCCAAGCGGCGAGCTCATCGTGATAGAACTCTTGCTCCGGTGAGCGTACGCCGAAGAACAGCATCGCTGGCGCAAGTTTTCGACCCGCGGAGAGCTGCGCCGCGCGTTCCTGGATGAAGCCCCTGAAAGGTGCGAGACCCGTTCCAGCGGCGATCATGATGATAGGCGTATTCGCTGCGTCGGTGGGGAGGTGGAACGCCTGGTTGGACGAGCGGACGGAGACGTGCAGGCGGTCGCCGGCTTTGAGATGCGAGAGGTAGTTGGATGCAACGCCGATATGGCGGCCTTCGCCGGATAGAGCGGGTTGGTCGAGGATGGCGTAGGTGAGGGTGACGTGCTCGGGGTTCCAGAGAGGGGAGGAGGAGATGCTGTATTGCCGGACGCGCATGGGTGGGAGCATTGCGAGGTAAGGACCGAGTGGGAGCTTGACTTCTGGGAAGCGGAGGAGAAGGTCGAGCAGAGAGATACGGCGGGAGGTGATTTCTTCAACGAAGGCATCGCCAGCCAGTCGTGTAAGCTCATCTTTTGTCTTTTGGTCACCGGTCGCATCGACGAGCGCTTGGATGTTTCGTCTTGTTGCAGGCTGCTGTATCTCAACATACGCGCTGAACACATCATGAGCAGGTATCGGCGAGTCGGTAGGAAGGGTGGTCCGGGTCGTGGTCGCCTTGATGGTCAGCATCGCATCGTGAGGAAGCCCAAAGTGTCTGAGCGCCTTCTGAACATTTTCTTCCGGGTTCAATGGAAGGATTGCCAGGTAGTCGCCAGCCCGGTAGGTCATGCCGGTTGGTAATTGTATCTCGATATGCTTCTTGGCAGGCATGTCGGTCAATTGCCTTTCTTCGACGACCTGCGCCTCCCTGACATCTTGCCTTAGCTTCAAGCTTCGTACTTGCGTTGAGACCTCAACATCAACAGTTGAATCGACGGCAGCCCCCAGAACGCTCGTGCCGCCATACTCTTTCTGCATAGCTGGCCAAAAGACCTTCTCTTCCCATGTTTCAAATTCTGAAAACATATCGCCTCCACCAGCATCGGCACTTCCTTTGGCAGCGATGCGCTTACCGCCACGTTCCTCAAGTACTCGATCAATGAGGGTTGGGATTTTGTGGAACGTCGCAGCCCAGTCATGGTGTCCGCAACCGAAAACGGAGTACTGTACACCGTCCATTTCGTTGCCTTGAAGGTCTTCCAGCCACTTCACGAAAAGTGCCGCATTATCGGTTGGCTGACCTTCGTAAGAAGCTGTGACGATGAACACCGGCTGGTCTTTCGGAAGCTTCTCCTTGGCTGCGTCGAGTACGTCAAGTGCGGTGACTCTGAAACCGTGCAGCACGGCATCGCTGGCGATGCGCTGAGCAAAAGCCTCGCACGTACCCGTGTTAGACCCGTAGTAGATCGCCAGTGGCTTCCCCTCACTCGCAGCAACCTTTCCAGTTGGACCCGGTGGAACAGTAGCCGTGGCATTGGTAGCACCTTCCGACCTCAACGCACGCTCCAGTTTTGTCGGCGTTAGCCCCTTCCTCAGTATGGCGCGCATATGAAACCCTTGCGGCTTGATGGTCAAGGTCTGCTTGATCTTGAGCGAGTAGAACGGATCTTCCATGACAAAGTTAAAGTTCTGTAACAGCAGGGCGACCACAAGCTGAGCCTCCTGCCATGCGAAAGGCCTTCCTATACAAGCACGCATGCCGTTTCCAAAGGGCTTCCAGCAGTTCGGCGGCAACTTTTCAAACTTCTCGTCCAACATCCTCTCGGGCTTGAAGGCTGCGGCGTCTTCGCCCCAGACGGCGGGATCTAGGTGCATCTTGGGCAAAAGACAAATAATTGTTTGACCTTTATGCACACTGTATTTCCCGCCGATCACTTCGTCTTTAAGAGGTTGAAGTGAGAATCCAGGAGCCGTTGATTCCAAGCGGAGGGTCTCCCGAAGCACCTATGACGGTTAGCAACTGTGCTGGTATTTGGAGGATCCGAACCTCGTACCGCGTTAATGTACGAGAGCTTGTTGAGAAGCTCCACAGTGATGGGGCCATCGCCAATCACGTCATCGACCTCCTTCTGAGCCTTCTGATAAGTCTCTGGGTTCTTCAACAGAAAATAAAATACAAAGGAGAGCAATCCAGAAGTCGTCTCATGTCCAGCAATCAAGAAAGTAATCATGTTGTTTGTGATCGAATCCTGGCTTAAGCCTTCACCGGTCCGCGGATCTCTGCCCTTGATCATGGCGTTCAGTAAATCCTTCCTGTCACTCGGGTGCTCCATCCGGTACTTGACCACATCGTCACTCGTTTTCCTCAACAGATCAATATCCGCCCTATACTTTACCTCAGCCTTCTTGTAGAATGACTGCATGAAGCCAGGCCTGTTAGCTCTGCTGCCACTCTCGTACAGAAATGCACCCATAGCATCGACGAACGGATGCATCGAATCATCCCTATAGAACGAGTTGAACCGATAATCCATTGCACACAAAGCCAGCGTATCCAGCGTCAGCCTCGTAAAGTCATCCGTCACAGGAATCACAAACCCCTCCCCATGCCTCGCCCACTTCATCACAAGCTGACTCGCAATATCATGCATCTCGTCAAACATGCCCCTGATGCTCAGAGGCCCGAACGCAGGCACGAGGATGCGGTGGGCAACGCCCCAATTGTGCTCGCCCGGGTAGGCGGTGAAGAGACCATCTTTTACGCCGTTGCGGACTTGCTCAAGGGGGCCGCCGACGGCTTTGCTGAAGCGGGATTCGTCACAGACTTCGTTGACTAGTTCGTGGGAGGAGATGATGACGCGATCGATGCCGGCAGCTGAGAATTTGAAGATTGGTCCTGAGGGGTGAGAGGGTTAGTCATGTGAGCTTGAGAAGGAGGTTGGTATGAAAGTGATACCGTAGGTCTCGGCGAGGCGGATGAAGGAACCTAGTGGGAACGAAGTATCCACTTCTGCTAAATTGCCTATGATGGGCCATGCTGGAGGACCTGGGATGGATTGCAGTTCACTACTTCTGGTCTCTCCATTCTGTGACGGAGTGGGAGGCGGAGGTTTCCTGGCGTGTGCCGCAAGGCTGTCGAAGCTCATCTTACTTTAGGTTTAGGAAATGCAAATGATTGCAAACTGAGACAAGATGTAGGAAAGTAAGAGATTATAAAGAAGCAAAGCGCAGCGGAGATTTACATAGCAAAGCTTTAATGGCTGATGGAAGAACTTGCTTAGCACTGGATGGACTTAAGAGAAGGCCCTGGTAACGTTGCAACAGACGCGTACGCGCATGATATAGGCTTATAAACGCCCGTCTTACCCGCCATTGGGGCAAGGTGAAGGCTCTGGCTACATTACGTTCGGAGCTGCAGCGTCTATGCAGGGACGGAGGTTGATGAAGCGTAGATGATATCAGTGCCTCGGCGGTATCTTTTCAACCGTTCGCCGGCTTGTTGTCTTGGCACCGAGGTCGACGTCCAAGCTGCGATTGGTTACCTCAAAGTGAGTGAACTCTGAGTGGCAGGTTGCTGTCGTTGGTATCCATACATTTTCACGGAGATAACTTGGACCTATGTTTTCTACATGGTGTCCGGCGTGGCTTTTTCTAGTACCTATCTCGCTTAATTACAAGATCACGAAGCTTCAGTTGGTGGGCACGTGGTTTCATTGGGGGTTTTGCTCTACCACTGCTCGTTACGCAAAGGATATACAAACTTCTTGAGTCAGCACAGTATCGCTTTGGATAGCAATTGGTAATACTGATGGTTTCACGATGTTGTGCAACTGTAACATACATTCGTTCTACAAGCCGGAACGGCGGGATATCTAGCTCATGAAATCGGGAGACGTCTCGAAGAATGTAGCGAACCAAAAGAGCAGCTGTTGCGGTCTCTGTCGAGACTGACATGCTCTTAACGCCGGACGAATGCAAATTGAGACCATTGTTCTTGAATGTCTTACTCTCTGCCCTCTTTCCTGTTTCTTTCATCCTCAGATGACGGGCTCCCCCTTTTGAAATGTTTACTCGAACATTAGGATTCTTGCCCAAACTGCTCCTGAATATCGTCTGGATCCATTGTCCCAACAAAAGCCCTCTTGATAAACGTGAACCAGACCTTATTCATTTTCTTCTTGACTAGCCACTCCTGTTCGCTATCCTCTTCCGCAGCATGGGCCTGTTCTGCCTCGGTGGATAGTTCCGGTATGGTTGCGAGTCGCTCGGCGAGGGCTTCCATCCTCGTGTGATCTGGCCTCTTGACGTAGGTAGAAGTATCGGACAAGCTTTGACCACATTCGCCCTTCACGGCTTCCTGGCATTCCTCCTCAAGTTGAGCGGCTGATCCGCCCTTGTGCCTCGCCTCCAAGGCTATTTGTCGAGCTAGGTCCAAGTAGCTGAGAACAGACAAATCCTTGAGTCGGTAGATCTTGTCCTTGAAGGTACTGTACTCGACCTGGTACTTGAACTTCTTCGGATGCGGCTTCGGATGCTTCAGGTGAGGCTTTTTGTTGCCGTGCTTCCCGTCTCTCCATCGCTTGTCCGTGGAAATACCATCGTTCTCGCTGCTGTGCAGCTTACCGTGGTTGGTGTCTCCCTCAAGAATGGTCAGAAAGTCAGAGTCTGTCTCATTCGAGAAGTCGTTGTTGATGTACGTAAGGTTAGCAAAGTACTGAGTATAGCCCAGCAGCGACAGCGTTTGAGGAGAGTACGCAGGACCGGGCGGAGCAGTCTTGGCCGGCGGGTCTGGGACTGTGAAATTAGGCTTCTTAGGCCTCTTAGGCTTTTTCTTATCCTTCTTCCCTTTCCTTGTAGCCTCAACCTCCGCCTCTACTTGTGACGGCGCATAATCCTCCAATCCTGTGATGTTGTACTCGACGATCCGCAACGTTGGGAAGAAGTTGGGCACTACGCTCGATTGCACGTGAGACACTGCATATCTTTCGGCGTAGGGTCCACCAATCTTCTTGTAGGGGTTCTGTTTCTTGCCACCTTTGCCAGGCTTCTTCTTCTTGCCCTTCTTCCCGTGCTTCCCTGTAACCTGCGCTTCGAGCCAATCCCACCAGCTGTCGTTCTCTTGCTCCTCGCTTTGCTCTTGTTCGTACTCCTCAGACCACAGCATCTGAGGATCTGTTGGGGGACTAGGCAATTTCGTCCATACATGCCGTAAGCTCAGCAAGTAATCCGCAGCGCTACTGATGCTGAACCTCCCACCAGCCCGCTTCTTCCCAATCTGCTTCTCCCCCGTCACTAATGCAACATCAATATCTTTGAAATCCTGCATGATGAAATGATCGATGTTCATGTGCCCGTAGAAACTCCCCACCACGACATCCCTGTACTGCCGCAAGTTGAGCGTGTATTTCTGCCAGCAAGTCTCATCCCAGCTCTGCTTTGCGTACGTTCGGGCAGGTGGTACATGCCCGATGAGCATCGCTTTCATGCCTCGTTCGCGGAGGAACTGTAGCTGAATCCGTAACCATTCCATGTGTTCATACCCTGGCTCGGACTTGGCAGCACAGCCGTCGGTAGCGGAGTTGGAGTCAAAGAAGTATAGGGTGTTCAGGCTGAGTACCGCTAGCTTCCCGGGTATAACCTCAACGTGGAACCAGCCCCCTTCGTGGAAGCCATGGCGTTGTTCTTCGGGAATGAACTGGCGCCATATATCCAGATAGTTGGTTGTCCACCTATTCGGTCCGGGAAGAAAGATGTTATGCGGAAGAATGTCGTTGTTGCCGAAAGTGGGAACGATTGGGACGATGAAGTCGTTTGTAGGGTCGGTATCGTTGATGTTGTCCGGCTTGCCGAACACTTCGTTGAACTTGGATACCAGCAGCCGGTTTTGGGTCATGACCTGAGCATCGCTACGCGGTATCCGCTCGTCGTTGTCATGGCGGGCGGAGTCTCCGGTCCATATCACAAAGTCGATGTCGTCCACCACATGCTCCTTGATCCAGTTGAAGGTTGCATTTACAAGGGTTATAGGGGAGTCGCAATCGGAGGTTTCGGCGCCATAGTAGCCTGACGGGCCATGATCACCGTGACAAGCTTCTTCTTTGGCCGTGGAGGAGTAGACTTTGTAGAAGGGATCTGGGTGGAAATCTGTGGGAAACAACCGTCAGTATAGTACTGACCGTAGCTGAGATGCTGCGATCCTTGGCGATCGTACCTGTAACGTGGAGGAATCTCCCCCTCAGCTTCCTCTGGCCTGGGATGCATCCTGTTCCTCCTGCATTACTAGTGTCCGGTTGCTGAACTTGAATGAGTGGTTTCTGATCATGCTCGAACGGGACCGCTGCAACGCGCCATACAGGCAAGGCTACAGAAGCCAGCTGAAGCACCTGAAGAACGCGCATCTTGTAGCTTCTTCCCGGGGTAGCTCCTTAGCTCGAACCTTCAATCCAGCACAAATGGGAAAGTGCAACTCTTGTAGAAGAGTCAAGGGCGCTTCTCAAGACATTCTTCATAGCAGACCGTCACTGAAGCTGTTGCAGGTATATCTGACTGCCTAGAAATCCTTCGGGCGTGTGTGTTTGGCGGCCGCGCCGTGCGAGCTACAACTTTAGACCAAGCCCCAGGACGTCATGCTTCGGCGGCTTCGGAACCCTTGTTGCGGAGAAAAGCCCGACGCAAACTCCAGAAGCGTGATACCGAAGAGCAAAGTCGTATAACGACAGTCGACCGAACAATTTCAGAGAGTATCCGAACTGAATGCCCTCGCATGATGGAAGGATTGTTCACAGGGTTGTGCCGTTCTTTTGATGGATTTGGTCCGCATTTGGCACACCCACAGCCAGCAGCGGACCAGTAGATTGGCACCTTGATGGTCTCGACGCAGCCAATAACAGATGCTCAGGATCAGCACGTGTAGCAACCTCGAAGCATCAACCACTGTCGCGTGTACAATTGATGACGCATGTCGTACGATAAACAGCGTTTGAGTATAGTAAGCTATGAGATAGGTAGCATTCTCGTACTGGTTGGGCCTGTACTAGCAGGAGATATCAGGGGTACTGGACTTGCGGTCAAGGTTGTTAGTGGCAGCCATCAGTAGAAGCTCAAGATGCTGGAAGCAGAATAGTATTCTCTGTATAAGTACAGATACATGCATGCAGGCGGTTTCTTCCGCCAGGTCTATTTATGCAAACCGTCCGCTCAGATCCGATAGCGCCGCGCTATGCAAAATCGTCGTGATATAGACAAAAACGTACCGTCGTCCGTGAATGCCCGTTGTGAGAAGATTTGCTGGGAAGACGCCTTGAACTACCTCTGTAGCAGGCAAGAGTGATGAGAAGTGAAGAGCAAAAATGAAGACCATATCGCCAGAGCGGAGATGACCAACTCTTCAAAATGATGAAATGAAAAAGGGAGGATACCGCTGCAAACAATGTGCCTGATACTGGGGAAACATCCCAAAGATGACCTCCTGGACTGTATACTAAATGCCTGCGAATCAAATAATGCTGGGCTTTTCTGCATGACTCTGGTAACCATGCTAACCTGTACGCCAACGCAATGTAAAGTGTTAATGTAAAGTGTTAGAACAGAAGCCGCTCTCTTTGTTTCCCAACCTTCTTGAGAGAATATCTGCGAACTGGGTGACTGCCATCATCACGGCAGAAGAATTCACAATGCTTTATCTCCGTTGATACTGCTGCTAAGCTCGACCCTGCTGGCAATGCCGCTTGTAGCTGAGGCTTCTTGAGCCTTTGCTGGTGTGGCTTTTGGCGTTGAGTCGGTGTTTTGAAGATTCTTGTACTTTTCGTACAACTTGACAAGATTCGGAGCTGGCTGATTTTTCAAGTAATGCTTCGAAACATACTCCCTGTATCACGTCAGTCTAGGCCGATCAACACGTCTCTTGGGCTCTTACCAAAGAGTATACGCTTGACCATGGGCTGTTCCCTTCTCGCCTACCGTCTTCTCAATATGATCACCAACCTTCTTTATCGCTCTCTTTGTGATCTTCATGATTGCAAGCTTGTCATCCGGATGGGCCTTCCTTGCCTTCCTAATGGCGTCCATGTCGCCCATGATAGGAGCAAGGATCTTTTCCAGTTCTGGCTTCTTGCCTTCCTTATCTCCGCCAGCTTTTGGGATTCCTGGGGAGTGAGCAACAGGCGTGCCCTTGCTCAATGGCGTACCGTTACCGACAACTCTGCTAATGGGTGTTCCGTTGCCCAGCTTCGGAGATGAAGCCGTGGATTGCCGTGGACCAATAACGTCCAGGCTGCCTTGGCGATGATGGCTGGAGATGACCCTGGTTTCGGGCTTCTTGTGCTTGACTTTGTTGTTTACTTCGCCGCTCGTCTTCCGCTTCAGCTGACCAGACTCGCTACGTTCACCATTCGCAAGATGCCGGTCCAATGTGCTTTGGCGCTGTTCGCTTCTGTGGCGCTGCTTCTCGTGCTCACGATACGGCTTGCGGATGCTTCCAGGTGCAGGACTGCCGGACATGCTGGCTCGGTCGCTCCGCGGAAGCATCCTAGATGGCTTCTTGTTGTTTCGGTGATGATTCTCGATCGCTCTTCTCGCTGCGATGTTAGCGCCGTTGCTCTCGCGATCCTTGAGAACGCTGATGAGGTAGTTGGCTCTTCGCACGAGGTGGACCGCACCAGGCGACTTCGCGTTCTTGTCACCGGTCTGTTCGCGTTCTGCTTTCTTATCCACACGATGTTCTTCCAGGAAGAACTTGTCTGACAGCTCAAGCTCAGGGTCATCCCGGATTGCCACCCACGCGCCGTAGCCATGTCTTGCCATACCAACACAAAGCATGCCATCTTCACGCACTCCCCAAGGGCACGAGTAGTCGGCATTTTTGGTCGCTTCAGGCACCCGGAAGTTCTTCTTGTCTGCGACCCTTGAGGTGACTTCCCGTAACATGCGCATCTCGTTGGGCCTTTCGAGAAGAGTCTCGGCATTGAGGCGTTTGACACCTTTGTACTCAAAAAGAGGAGCTTTCTTGTCCTTCTTAGTGAGTTGCTTGTTGTTCGCTGCAGTTTCTTGAGTTTGCTTCTGCTGCTTTTCCTCATCCTTTCGGATCTCTTCTTTGCTTAGAGCAATCACCTCATGGAGCGTTGCTTTCAAAATGTCGATGTCTCGGCCTGTGAGTCTCGCCTCTTTGACGATCTCGTCGGGACAGTCCTCAATGTAGCCGAACTTTTCATAGGCGCGGATGAGATTTCGGACCTCTCTTTCGCTCAACGGGCGCTTGGGGTCATCACCGGCGTCTTCGGATTCCTTGTCGGACTCTGATGCATCGGCTGCGGCCTCGGCTGCGGCTTCCCGAGCTCTCTTCTTTGCAGCGCGCTGCTCTCTTCCTTCCTCAACAGCTTTCCTCTTCTTACGAGGTGCATTCTGTTCGATGACAGACGCAAGATACTCATCATGCTTCTTCTTCTCCTCTTCTGCTTTGATGATCTCGAGCTGTTCCTTAGGAATGATGTCGTCCCATTCGACATCAACCTTGACGTCGACATATTCGAAAGCCTTGAGGAAATCCTCTCCGCCGTCTCCAGTGATGCCGCTGACTTGTTCCGTCTTGTGCTCTTCCGCGTTCTCAAGCACGGCATCGATATCAAGCTCTTCTAGCTTCTTTTGGTTTCCGACCTGCTCGAACATCTTCTGCCCACGCTTCTTGAGTATGCGCGCAATGTCGTCGTACGAATCTGGCTCCTGGGTACCGGCGCCAGTCTTGCTGATACGGTCGCTTATTGCTTTGGCTTCCTTCGTGTCAGAACTGATGCCACGCTGTATCATAATGTACTCAAGCATGAGCTTGTTACGTGCTCGCTCCAAAACTTCTTCTTCAACTGTGTCTTTCGACACGAACCGGTATATGCTCACAGGCTTTGTTTGACCGATACGATGCGCACGTGCCATGGCCTGAAGATCAGCTTGCGGGTTCCAATCTGAGTCGAAGATGATAACAGTATCGGCAGTCATAAGGTTGATACCTAGACCACCAGCGCGGGTGGACAACAAGAAGGCGAAATCAGTGCTGTCGGGTGCGTTAAAGTGGTCGATAGCCATACGCCTAGGTCCGCTCGCAATAGTTCCGTCAAGTCGCTGGAACAGGTAGCCTCTAAAGGTAAGGTAGTCGCTCAGTATATCAAGCATCTTGACCATCTGACTGAAAATCAGGACGCGATGTCCGTCCTGCCGGAGCTTCGTAAGCAACCGATCTAAGAGCATCATCTTTCCACTACTTGTGATCATAGCCCTGAGAGCGTCGTCACGCCTGGCGAGGTGAGGCTCCACGCCCAGTATCCGCTCCTCTGCGCTCGGAAAGAGGAAGGGATGATTGCTGGCTTTTTTCAACTCCATCATGATGTTCAGGAGTGACTGCTTCTGTCCATCACGGGCTCCAGCATTCAGTGCGGCGTAGTTCCGGGTTAGGATGTTCTTGTAGTACTCCAGTTGGACGTCGGACAGCTCGACACGGATGATCTTCTCTGTCTTAGGCGGAAGGTCTTTTTCGACCTTGTCTTTCGTTCGGCGCATGATGAGAGGACCAAGAGCCTTCTTCAGATCGGCGACCTTTTCATGAGCGTCTTCGGACTCAAGGTCAATCTTGGCATCAACATCAACGGTGCCAGGCTGGATAAAGTGCATCAGTGCCGTGAGTTCCGGGAGACTGTTCTGAAGTGGGGTTCCGGTGATCAACAGTTTGAAATCAACCTTGAGACCGAACAGTGCCCTATAGAGAGACGAGGTGCGATCCTTGAGACGCTGCGCCTCATCGACGGCTAGAAACTGCCATTTGATTGGTTGCAAGGCGTCGATGCCTTTAAGGACGTAGTCGTAAGTAGTGAGTAGTACGTTGAACCTTGTCTTCCGTGCGTCACCGTCGACGTACATCTCGTAGTCCTGAATAATGTCTCGAGCGGCTGCCGAGCCGTTATAGACGACTACGTTGAGCTCGGGTGCCCAGTTGGCAAACGTTTCCGACCACGCAGGCATAGTGGACAGCGGAACGACAACCAGAGTCGGTCCATGTACGCCTCGATCATGGCTTAGCCAGTTGATGAAGGCAACAGTCTGTACAGTTTTCCCAAGACCCATTTCGTCCGCCAGTATAGCACTTAAGCCCTTGCACCAATTGTGAACGAGGAAGTTGAGACCTTCCATCTGGAATTCCCTGAGTTGTCCATACTTGATGTAGTCCGGTTGGATCTTGAACAGCTTGTAGGGCTTGCGAGTCTGAAGCGAGCACTCGGATTTATTGGAAAGCGGCAATTTGGATGATCTGTCGAGGTAACGATCGAGCTCGGTTTGGGAGAGTTGGCTGACTAGAGACTCGGGTTCCCAAGTGCAGTCGTCGTAGTTGAGTCCTTTCCCTGCAAGGAATCAGCATCAATGAATGCGTACCAGAGGCACGGCACTTACACTTCACGTAATACTCGGTTTCTTCTTCGCCATCTCGTCGGCCAATGACCCGGTCGATCTTAGCATTCTCTTTCAATGCTTCGACAACGGTCTCGCGCTCAAGCTGGTACTTCTCTCTATCTTCCGGGGTAGTGTCGGGATTGTGCAGGATTTCGAGTTCGTGTAGGATGTATTTGTTGAAGTAGTTGAGGACCTTGCGGATGCCTTTGTAATTGGCTACCGTTGACCACTCCTCCCATGAAGCGTGATAGTGAGCTTGCTCTGCCCATTTCATGTAGTACTCGTAGTCTTCCTTTACATTGTCCGGCTTGCTCTCGACACCCTCCTTGAGCCTATGATCGAGGACAGTATCGATCACGGGAAGGTTCTCGTCCGGTGCAGTGGCCCAGTAGTTGGGCGTCAAGGAGTCGTCATCTTCGAGGAACATCTCTTCATCATCCTCGTCTTCGTTATAGTTGACAACCTTTGCGGCACTTCGTGTAGTGAAGCGTGCCTCCTGTCTGGGAATGAGTGACGCAGCACTCTTCAGCTGACGACGCCGTTTAGCCGTTTCAGCCTTTGCTCGAGCACTGCCGTAATCATCTTCTGAGCCTGAATCGGAGACTGATGTTGTGCGCGAATGACGTCCAGGTGTACTTCGGCTCGACGCTATATAGGTTAGAAAGGTGTGGAGGGATAGGACGCGACAACCGACCTGTTGGCTTCGTGCGAACCTTCCGACGCTTGCGCACAGGTTCGCTATCCTGATCGGTACCATCTGCATCTGCGGCTGCATCGTCGTCATCGGATTCATCGATCTAACTTTATCAGCATAGTTCAAGCGGTCTAGTATACTTGACTTACGATACGCCTGGTCCCACGGGCACGATGCTAGGCTACGGTCAGCATATTGGCACGGACATGTACTGAACGTACGTACACTCCGACGCAAGCCGTAAAGCTCTGGGTTCTTCTCCATGAAATCTTCCTCTTCATCCATAGGTGTCTTGCGTTTCCTGCTCGATGCGACGGACGCCGATCGGTCCGACGCAGGTGTTTCCGAGGGAGCAGCAGGTATGGATTCTTCGTCATAGTCCGCATCAGCTACCCCATCAGCATCCGCCTCAGATCCAGACCCAGGTGTTGTAACATGTTCTTCCTCATCGTCAGATCCACTCATAACAGCGTCTCCATCTTCTGGTGATATGTTTTCCGCCGCGGCAACATTCTGAGCATCCGACAGCCCGCTGTCAGATTGAGGAGAGTATTTGTCTGCGTTCGTGTTACCCGCGACATTCGGGGAGAGATGACCGTTGGTGAATGTCAAAGACGAGGTGTTATTCGAAGGGGAGGGCATCAGCATGGTACCGGCTACAAGGCAAAGATAGTCAGCAAGATATCTCCACAACGGCAGCCTTGAATGAGTCGAGACGTGGACTGGGCTGATCGCCAACATTAGGCGACCCAAATGAGACAGAAAACGGTTGAGTAGACTTGGAATCAAGACTTCACTCGAGATTTGAGGGTGCTTTGATGGATTCTGATGACGGTGTTGATGGATAGCGCTGGAGGCTTTAGGGCAAGTCAATGGAGGCTGTGGGCCCTTCAACTACCCTCGGAGCCGTCGAAGAAGTGACGCGGCATTTACAGCATCCAGAATGAACAGAAAAACGCCGAAATGACAGAGTTGGATATGGATGCCATCGGGTTTGATGGAAGATGCCGAGGCGGAGATGATAGCGATGTAGGGCGCTTGGAAGAGCGTGCAGAACAATGGACGTGCAAGAACTGTAACACTCACAAGCCATGACTTGATACTCCTCCGAGGGAGTTGAAAGCGAGTGATCCGGGCAGTTCGAGGGTGGTTGTGGTGTGAGGTTGTGTTGGTAAGTGGGATTGCCCATACAAAATGTGGATGGATGTAGAGCGTCGTACTGATTGAGCACGGAAGGTGGGTAAGGCATCTTTCCGTCCGCACGTGATGCTTCGCTTCTCTTACTCCGCTAGGTTTAGCGGCCCTCTGACAATTGTTCTTCTCTTGAATGGTCAGTTTGGCACAACACAATAGCCTTTCTATGCGCTGGTGGTGAATTCGCTGTGTCAAGAAAAGGTCTGCACACACGTACTTCATCGGGCTTTGCGCAGAGCTGTGTTGAAGGATTCGACCGGCTGCACGAAGTCAATATAATATTCGAGTCGGAGAACACAACAACGGTTCATTCAGCGCATTTACCATTGTTCAAACCATACGGTCAGTCATAGTACCAACGTCACAATGTCGGACAGATTGACAAGGTAAGATTCGCACTGTTCCCTTTAATGGATATCCATTATTGACATTTCCCTCTCCAGAATCGCCATTGTGAACAGTGACAAGGTGCGCACAATTGTTACCCCACTACCCCGCCATGGTGAGGTTGTTCGGAGGAAAATTTCTAACATGCGAGGGGAGGGATAGTGCAAACCGAAGGTAAAGTCAGAGTTTTAGAGGTTTAGAGATAAGGGCTTACGAGGTGCAGAAATGCCGTCAAGAATGCAAGAAGTCTTGCCCTGTGGTCCGCACAGGCAAGCTCTGTATAGAGGTTACACCTGAGTCCAAGATCGCCTTCATCTCCGAGAGGTTGTGTATTGGTTGCGGTATCTGTCCGAAGAAATGCCCCTTCGATGCGATCAACATCATCAACTTGCCGACCAACCTCGAGACTCAAGTCACCCACCGCTACTCAGCCAACAGCTTCAAGCTACACAGGCTCCCCATGCCAAGGCCTGGACAGGTATTGGGTCTGGTCGGAACAAACGGTATCGGCAAGAGTACAGCCCTCAAGATCCTCAGCGGCAAGCTTAAGCCCAACCTTGGTCGATATGACAACCCGCCTGATTGGGAGGAGATATTGAAGTACTTCCGTGGATCGGAACTACAGAGTAAGGGACCGTACCAGGATAGTCAGTTCATGGTGCTAACCAGAATGTAGATTACTTCACCAAGGTCCTCGAAGACAACCTGAAGGCTGTAACCAAGCCGCAGTATGTGGACCAAATCCCAAAGGCTATCAAGTCTGGAGACAAGACGGTTGGTGCCCAAATCAGCAGACTTTCTCAGATGGACAACAAAGAACAGATGCTTGAAGTCCTCGGTACGTGTTTCCATTGTTCCATACTAGTGGAGGTTAAATGACTGTCTGCAGAACTCAACCATATCTTGGACCGTGATGTGAATTTGCTATCTGGTGGCGAGCTGCAACGTTTTGCCATTGCCGCTGTCTGTGTACAACAGGCGGACGTGTACATGTTCGACGAGCCTTCCTCCTTCCTGGATGTCAAGCAGCGTTTGAACGCTGGTCGAATGATCCGCAGCTTGCTGCGTGATGACGACTACGTGATTGTAGTTGAGCACGATTTGTCCGTGCTGGACTATCTTTCCGACTTTATCTGCGTTCTCTACGGAAAGCCTGCCGTCTACGGTGTTGTAACCCTGCCCTCATCGGTCAGGGAAGGTATCAACATCTTCTTGGATGGGCACATTCCCACCGAAAACCTTAGGTTCCGTGAGGAATCGTTACAATTCCGAATTGGTGAGGCGGGCGAAGAGTTCATGGTTGACAAGTCGCGTGGATACACCTACCCGTCCATGTCCAAGACTCTTGGTGGTTTCCACCTAGACATTGAAGGTGGCCAATTCACCGACTCCGAAATCCTGGTTATGATGGGCGAAAACGGAACCGGAAAGACTACCTTCTGTAAAATGCTGGCTGGTGCTGAGAAGCCTGATGGAACCACAAGGGTGCCTTCCATGAACATCAGCATGAAGCCTCAGACAATCACCCCTAAGTTCCAGGGTACCGTCCGACAACTTTTCTTCAAGAAGATCAAGGCAGCATTCCTGAGCCCTCAGTTCCAGACTGATGTCTACAAGCCGTTGAAGATTGACGACTTCATCGACCAAGAAGTTCAAAACTTGTCTGGTGGTGAATTGCAGCGTGTCGCTATCGTCCTTGCCCTCGGTATCCCGGCGGATATCTACCTAATCGACGAGCCCAGCGCGTGAGTACATATCGTGTGTCTGTTCTTGTTACCCTACTAATTCCCTTAGTTACCTCGATTCCGAACAGCGTATTATTGCCGCGCGTGTCATCAAGCGCTTCATCATGCACTCGAAAAAGACTGCCTTCGTTGTCGAACACGATTTCATCATGGCAACTTACCTAGCCGACCGCGTCATTGTTTTCGACGGCCAGCCCGGTGTTAAGTCCCGTGCTAATCCCCCTGAGAGCTTGCTCACAGGCTGCAACAAGTTTCTGAGGAGCCTTGACGTCACCTTCCGAAGAGACCCGAATTCCTACAGACCCCGTATCAACAAGCTCGGATCCCAACTGGACCAGGAACAGAAGTTAGCCGGCAACTACTTCTTCCTGGAAGAGAGTTGAAGAGGGCATCCCTAAGAAGAATATCCCCCACCATGACCAGCATTTGGGTAACGGCGTTCTGGGTGATCTGAAGCATAGAGCTGGTGGGAAGAGTAAAAGCATAAAGACTGGCGCTGGTGGGCTTGATGATGAATGCATTGATGGCGAGGATGACGATGAGGATGACATACCACGGCGACGGCGGTCTACCTCCTGCGCAACCTGCTGTCGGCTCAAGCTCGATATGTGCTCGCTGGCGGTCAATCGCCCCTTGGGGCACTCACGTTGTGCGGGGCAAGTTAGGTGACTGCCGTCATTTAGGTGGACACACGATATTTTCGTTCTCCAGAATATTGATATTTGATTGTGGTTTTGCACGTTACATCACAGGAAGGACCGTGTAGCTTATCTACGCCGCAGAGCTTCTGAAGAGTGTTGCATAGCATGAGAAATGTGAAGAAAATGAATGTTTGAAAAGACGTACCGCGCAGCCTCAGAGCGTAGTCCAGTCCCAGCGCTTTGCACAAGACAAGGCAGTGTTGTCAACGCTTGTCTTCTGACCGGGGCATATTTGTTTGATAGTCGGTCGTGTGTCTCTGCTACGATCAATGCGTACTTCAGACTCTGGGACTCTGAAAAGGCATCGGAAGTGACCGATAGCCATCTTTGTCAGGAGGGTATACCTAAATCTCCTCAATCTCGCCCTCCTCACTGCCAGACTGCAAAGCCTGCTCCTGTTTAATCTCCTCCTTCGCCGCTAGCTGTGACGGTGTCTTGGATCTGTGACGACGAGGAGAGTAAGTACGCTCACGGGAGTCTCTGTCCTTACGCAGTCTCTGCAGAAGCCATTAGTATCCCTTCGAATATACCCTCCAAAGACAGATGAACGTACCTTGTTGTCCCTCCTACTTCCCGCACTGTCTGCATCGCTCTCCCTTCTCCTCCTCACACTAGCCGGCCTGCTATCGCCATAATCCAATTCACTTGCCTTTTCTCTTGGGTCCGCGCGGCTGACGTAGCTTCGCTCCCTCTCCGCTTCCCTTTCTCTCCTCTCGCGATCATAATGGCTCGAACTGACCTGTCTGCTCGATGGCCGCCTATCATCGTAACGACCGTCTCTCTCATCCCGGTCACGCATCCTGTCTCGCGGTGGAGGACTAAGCCCTATCATACTAGATTTGCGGTACTGCCGTTCCCGATCCGCTTGAGCTTTGCGACGGTCCGCTTCATAGGGATCTGCTTCGGGTGTACGTGTTCGATAACGACGGTCGCCGTTTCGGACGTCCCGGTCAGTGCGGTCACGGTAGCGATCACGTTCCCTTTCTCGTTCCCGGTCTCTGTCTCTTTCGCGCTCGGCACGCCTGGCACGCTCCTTCTCCGCGTCTTCCTCCTTCTCCTTGAGGCGCCGCATCACCTTGTCAAAGGCGGATTTGCGGGCTTCGTCGCTATCCAGGGCTTTGTATTCTTCGAGTTTCTCTACGCGGGAACGTACCTGTTCCCATGTATCTCCGAGCACGACTGGGGGTTCTAGATGCTTAATCCTCGAGCGAAGAGCGTCGACAGCTCTTCTTTGGTGACGCTCGGCTCGGTGTTCGTCCTCTTCGTTTCGCTTGAGGACCTTCTCTCGAAGACGCTCGAAGATAGTCGCTAGGGCATGTTGGTCCATGGTAGCTGTGCGGCGATCAGTCTGCATCACAGAAGTAAATTCTTCGAGAGTAGTCTTGGGTGTGATCTCATAGCGTTTGTCCTACCATGCGTCAGTTGCTGCCTCGCTTTCAATACCAAAGCGTAACTCACATCGAGCACGTCCAAGACCTCGTTGCGCTTGCCACGCAGATCCCGTTCCTCTTCCTCCACCATATCCCAGAACAGATCTAGAGGTGTTGAGCCGGATTGCCCCAGCATGTTGACGTACCGAGGATCATTCTCAATCAAGGGGTGAATCTGCATCCACTTCGTTCCTGCCCTGATCTTTCCAGCACTCCTCAGCTCCTTGAGCAAGTCAACAAACCGGTCACGGTTCTGACGTTCCCTTCGTTGCTTTGTAGCCTTCTCCTTCTGTCTCTGTTCGTTGAAGGCTCGTTCAAGCGACTTGATATGATTCTCGAATGCAGTCAGGATGTCAGATTTTGAGAGCGTCTCAAATTTTTCATCGGCTTGAAATCGCTCGTTTGACTGGATGATACCCTGTGCTTCAGACCAGCGTGTGTATGGCTCAAGATCAAGGGCTTTGAGTATACCAACAAGCTCATCCATAGCAGCTTTGCGGTCCTGTGTTTCCTTCTCCATGTGTGCTTTCTTCAGCTCAACGATGTACTCCTCAAACAATTGCCGCTTTTCATTGTCATCCTTGGTAGATCGGAATATACTCTCCTTCTCTAGGATCGGTTTGGCGGTCTTCCAGCGGGTATAGTGTTTGATCTCTGGATGCCTTCTCAGCATGGTACCAAAGTCAGCACGGAGCTTGGCTATTCTATCCTTCTCCCTTTCCTTGTCCTGTAACCGTACTTCCACCACATATTTCTCGAACGCCGCCCGACGATCCTTAGGGTCCTTGATCGCTCTGTACTGAGCGTCTTTTATGATTGCACGCATTGCTTGCTCCCAGCTCCAGTCGGGCTGAACGCCCGCTCGTTTCAGTAGCTTCATGAAGGCGGCTTCGGCTTCTTCATACGAGGAATAGTTAGGCTCGTCTGCTTGATTTGGGAAGGCAGCGGGTCGCACCGAGTCCATCTGATTGTAAGAATGTCTGTCTGGCCTCGCAGGCAGGCCATGATCACGATCGCGGTCTCGGTCTCGGTCTCGGTCACGATCGTGGTGTTGTTGCTGCGCGAATGGGGGAATACTAGCACTACCACCAGCTACAAATGCCGGAGCGCTGTCGGAGATGTTAGTCAGGAATATATAAGACCCGAGCTGGTGTTACTCACGCAGGCGCAGCTGGCCTTTGTGGGGGCTCGCTCTGTGCAAGTGCTTGCTTGTACGCGTCTGGCATCTCCCATGAGCTCTGTTTTGTTTCAGTGTTATACCAGTATTTGCGTCCGCCCTCTGCGGTGTATTCCTTCCATGGCTGATTGGCAAGCGCACGCTGTCACAACTGTCAGTTGATGGATTGATCTCAATCGCATCCTACCATGATTGCTCACCTCCGCTGGAGACATCATCTCTATGGGTTTCGTCCATTGTGTAGCTTTCGTTTGTGTGTTATAGTAGTATATGCGGCCATCTGCATTACGCGCCTCTTGCCAGAGGCCAGGAGTCTGAACACCGTTCATCGTGACCGTTCAGCTTTTGCAGCTGGAGTGAGTAAGCCGGGACTAAGAGGAAGGGCGCCAGGACTGACGGCCCCGTTATATCAATGTTGATTGTATGCTCAAGGGAATACAGAGGAGACGGAGAACGAATGTCGCGTGATATATCCGGTTGCTGTCAAGAAGCCGCGGTTGAAGTTTGAAGTCGCAAAACTACTTCAGGGTCCGGTAATATCCCGACGGATGCCAAGACAAGGCTGCAGCTGTTCGTTCGGCAATACCCGCTGGGCTTCCAACATTTGCCCGGAGCATTCAAAAAGAACTAGGATATCACATATATTGCCGATATCGCGAGGTTCGTTGTGACTAGAGGAAAGCATCAGAGGCATCTTGAGTAGCAATGAGGATGTGAAAGGCAGCAATGTCCTCCTCGCAACAGAAAACCCTCTCAACGGACACCGACTTTATTCAGCAAGCCGAACTTGATGTGATAGTACCATCATCGACCGGGCTAGACGTCGAAGACGTCCTGAGCAATGGAGACGGATTCTCATCTGAAGACTCTAGAACTTTGTTGCCGTCAATTGCGCAACGACAGTACCTCCTTTTCGGTACGTTCGGTGAAATCATCAATGGAGGCACTACTCTTACTCATTCACAGGAATGTAGATGAACTCGTTGGCGTCCTGGTGGTCATAAGGACACCCACTACTGAAGAACACATACTGAAACCCTATCTCGACCGATTGACAGTCAATGTGGAAGCTCATGTTGTCGACACGGCAGCGACTAATCCACCGCCCGACGCTTATCCTGGTGGTCCTTCGCAGCAAAGAGTGCCAAATGCTTCTCCTCCTAGAGAGCAGCTGTACGCAGGGACGATCTCAGCCTCTGAGGAACCTACCGTGGCCGTTCTTGAAGCAGGATCTGAGGATGACACGCGCAGCAACTCCTACGTCATCTGGATCAAGGAGGTTCAGCTGGGTCGACCAAAGCACAAGATGCAACGACCAGCCGTCTACTTCACAGCATCCGCCACACTTGCGCCAGCAGAAAAGGCACCACAGGACGATGCGGATGATGACTACATGCCTGAGCTTCAGCCATCGCCCATGAACCTGCTTGAAGCGTTCAGGGGTGATCCTGCGCTCGGAGGTGAGGTGCCTGTCTTGTCGGCATTGAGGATCACCAAGATGTCCCCTGCAACCGCGAACGGCAAGGAAATTGCTCGGCCACTGCGGAACAAGTTTCGCCCACGACTCTTTCGCGCTGGTCCGGCCTTGCTGTTACGTGTCAGGTATTCGAGCGTACCTTCAACACCTACGGACCCGACGGTGTTTGCAAACATCGACCTAGAAGTTAGTCGTTTCGCTAAATACTCCGTTACCTTGACAAGCGCGACAGTCAATCTGTCGAATGGCCAAGCAGTAGATGCGACTGGGAACGAGATGATTTTGGGGACAGCGCACCAGCCCGGCGACCTGACCACACTCCTATACAGACTGAAGGATGATCAAGCACCAGGGCTCACAACACAACCACAGTCAGACGCCAAAGATCTAGAGATTCTAGTCCATGCAGGTGTTTCCATATCAGACGACTGTCACCCAGCAATAGTACTCCGCTGGAAAGCTCCGCTCGTACTCTCCGCAATAGCAAACTCACACCAACCCGCACTAGCACGGCCATCCTCCAGTCACTCGACAGCCTCCCCTGCAACATCTGCTGGCGGCACGGCACCCCGCTTAAAACCGGGACCGGACTCCCTCCCCTTCCAAGAGCATGAAACCCGCCTGGCAGACTCGCACGAAGCCAGAGACCTAGGTATCTCTTTGACCATTACGGGCCCGCGCCACGTCTACGTTGGAGAAAGTTTCAAGTGGGACCTCTACGTTGTCAACCGTTCAGACAAGGTGCGGCGACTGGCATTGGTGGTCTTGCCAAAGCAGAGGACGGAGATTGCAATCAGATCCAAGATTCGGTCAACAGCCTTGACAAATGTCGGGAAGGGCGAGGATGAAGAGGGGGATAACCTGCCGGAAGCGGTAGTAGAGCATGGGACGTTGTATGCTATGCAAAAGAACGCGGAAAAGGAACCGGCGGATTTGGTGTGCTTGAGTACGGATGTGAGGATTGGGTACGTATACCATACCTTTTGCGTGGGTCATTAGCTGACACACGACAGCCCGCTACCGCCAGCAGCATGTCACAGCGTTGACCTAAAGTTTATGGTTTTGGCGCCAGGCGTACTCCACATTGGGGGTATACGAATTGTGGATGTCACGGAGCAAAAGTCGGTAGATGTGGTTGATGTGCCTGATATCATTGCTTTAGAGAAGACTACCTCTAGTTGAGAACCATAAGCCACCAGCTCAGAAACGAGATTATGTATGGATCCAATGCAGATGAAGTCTTCCACCGCATCAAATACCATTTTCACTACTAGCTTTGAAACCTTGATTCTGCCCATCGGTAGAGGCTCCTCTTCGCTTCATTCGGATCACTCCCATATCTACAAAATCTATACATGTCCACGTCCACTTTTTCTCCCTGGTCGCGTTACCCCGTAGTTTCCTAGCAATAGCAATCTCGCATGCAGCAAAAGCCAGCTCCTCGAGCGGCAGATAGAATAGAAGCAGAATATCCGCGGCAAACGCCAAGCATGCAATCTCTCCGGCTATGAACACTTCAGACAATGCAGTAAACAGCCTCTTATCTCTTTCCCCCGTCTCTTCATGAATTCATTAAGGGCGCTACCGCCTACTCGACCGTCTCGTCCTGTCGCCAGAACTACTCGAACTGCCTATCAAGCATGTCAGCAAACCATTCCACTTCGTTCGGAGGTCAGGGCTACTCACTCGTATAATCACTACTCGAATACGTATAACTGCTCCCACTATAACTGCTCTTCTCCTTCCTATCATGCCTCCTCTTCAACCCCAGCAGAATCGCCAACCCCGCCAACCCCGCCCCGACTCCCGCCAGCCCCCCAAACCTCCCCCCTTCCTTCTGCGGTCTCGACGGCCTATCCCCGTACCACCTCCTCGGCGGCGGGCGCCCTCCACCAGCAGCCCCACTATGATGCGCCTCGATGTACGTCTCCTCAGTGGTGACGCGCTTCTGCTTCTTACGACCGAAGATGCCACCGAGGAGGTCGAACCCTGCTTTTACGCAGCAGAAGAGGCAGAGCAGGATCAGCAGCGCGATGCCCAGCAAGACGCCGATGACAATTCCAGCAATGGCGCCGCCGGAGAGGCCGCCTCCGCTAGTGGAGCTCTCGGCGGGAGTGAGCGTCATGTTTCCGCCGGTTACGACGGGGGTTTCGTAGGGGAGGGTGACGGTGGCGCTTGCGGTTGCGGTGACGATGATGAGGGTGTTGCTTGTGGGGCGGGCTGGTGGGGCGGGCGTGGTATAAATGGAGGAGTAGTAGCCTGAGCTTCCTCCTGCGGCGGCCATGCATTGGCCGGAGGCGTAGCAGTACTGGCCGCTGGCGCAGCAGATGGGGCCGCAGGGAGATTGGTTAAGGGCGTAGTTGCATTGGACGGCGGGGGCGGTTGCTTGCACTGTTGGCGCTGGGGCGACGTATGAGCTGTAGACCATGGTTTTGGTCACGTAGTTTGTCTCGACCCAGGTGGATGTGTAGTAGGCCCAGTAACCGCCGGCTGCTGTGTTTGCTGTCGCTGCTGCGGTGAGTTGTCCAGCGCCGCATTGCGCTTGGTTATTTGTGTCCGTGTAGCACTGTTGTCCGACTGCGCAGCATAGTTGACCGGCCCATCCGCAGGGGTTTGCACAACCTTGTCGGGCTTGAAGGATGAGAAGAGGGTCTGTTGAGTTGTCTGCTGGGTTGAAATCGGCGAGGATTGCTCGATCCGTCGTTTCTGGCGGCACTGAGGATGTGAGAGACGGTATCGAGGATGCCTCAGTTGCGGATGTGAAGTCGGACGATGATTCGAGCAGTGAGAAGGGCGAGAAGGGTGATGCTGCCGCTAACCGTGCGTTTGCTAGCAGGAATGTGACGAGAGCGCCATGTGCGGAGAGGAATGTCGATGAGCGTGGCATTGTGGGCGTGCACGCCCTTGTGGGCGACTGAGATTTATCTCGTGGGAGTCGTGAAGCCGCCAACAATTCTATGATGTTTTTTCTCCAACAATCGGTCTTTTCGTTGGTCGTGGTACTCAAGTTCGGTCGAGCTGCGTGATGATGAGATTGTGCAGCTTAGACTTTTGTCCTTCGGGTGTATCGTGGACTTGGAGCTCGATTTTGCGGTTTGCGACGAGAGCGATTGCACCTTTCAGCGAGCGAAAATGTCAGTATAGACAGACAGAAACTGTACAGCAGTAGTGATAGTGCGAGAATTGAGAAGCAGGGGAGTTGGTAGGGGAATGTGTGGTGATAAGGAATTGGGAGGTTAGTTATGGTATCCCCAGCCTCTTGTACCCAACCACCCCACAGCGCGACCACGCTTCGTGCTCAAGCTTCCAACTTTCCACGTCGGCGGATCTCGACCCACACGGGACGTCAAAGTTATTATTCGGTGGCTGGCGATAATGCAGAACCAAGAAGTTTGATATAGCACGAAAGATGAGTCTGCCTTGTACGCGATGAATAATTTGTCTTGAAGAGCACTTGTTCGTCTGAATTTCTGATGCGACTGTTTACAAATTGGCGTCACAGGTAGCCCCGGCAGCTATCGCGATAAGGGCGGGCACGTCCCGCTCCACCCTCCCATGTGTCCGTGATGCCTGTCCCTCGGAATGTCGCACAGGCATTTAAAACGAGATACTGAGACAGCTTCTTATGTCTGTTCGAGTACAATATATCTCGTAAAAGTCGGGTTACCAAGATCGGATAAGTGGACATCGTAAACTTTGGGGATGCCTGGTTGCTTTCTTGATTGCGACAGCAGCGAACTGTAATCCAGGAAAAGCCTGGCGCAGATGAGTAAGCTTTTAATACAAGCAGGCAATACAGCAAGGATGACCTCACTACTACAGCTCCCACAACGCTCCGTGGGTGAAGGAATCACCTCCGTATCCGGCCGTTGCGGCTCATGCTATACCACACTTCACAACCATCACCATGTCTTCGCACAGCTTGAACCCTTGAAACCCCCCTATACCCTACAGCTGATGCAAGTATCGCAATGTCCAATGGCGGCCAATCGCGCAAGTCGTCTTCCAGTTCGTCTTTCCGTCTCCGTGTCCATGTCAGCATAAGCTCAAATGTCCTAACGACTTCCTCCCAGCATTCCACTTCGTAGCTGGCCTGGGCTCAGGCACCACCTCTGCCATCCTTCTGCAGCCGGCAGACCTGCTGAAGACCCGTGTCCAGCAACACCATGGCACCTCGCTTCGCAATGTCATCCGCGTCATCCTGTCGTCGGACCATCCGGTCACACAGTTCTGGAGAGGTACCTTTCCCTCATCCATACGGACGGGGCTAGGCTCTGCGTTGTACTTTGGCACATTGAACTTCATGCGCCAACGAGTGGCAAGCTCCAACCTTACCAAGAATGTCACGTCCGCCTCTTCCTCTACCTCGTCGCTGCCGAAGTTGTCGAACCTTGCCAATTTGACCACCGGTGCGATTGCGCGAGCCTCAGCGGGGTTCCTCGTCATGCCCATGACTGTCATCAAGGTGCGGTACGAGTCTACGATCTACTCGTACCGATCGATAGCCGGTGCAGCGCGGGACATCCTCCGCACCGAAGGGCCTAGAGGTTTCTTCGCCGGTTTCGGCGCCACAGCGGTACGAGACGCCCCATACGCGGGCTTATACGTGCTGTTCTACGAAGAGAGCAAGCGACTAGCGGGTGCCTTCTTCGCACGCTCGAGTGATGGAACAAGCGAACAGACGCTCAGCCCGCAGGCCAAAGCAGGGATCAACTTCGGATCGGGAATCGTTGCAGCTGGCTTTGCGACGACGTCTACGAATCCGTTCGACGCTATCAAGACGAGGCTGCAGCTCATGCCGCAAAAGTATCATAATATGGTGCAGGCGGGGAAGCTCATGCTCAAGGAAGAGGGCGTGATGAGTTTGTTTGATGGGTTAGCGCTGAGGATGGGGAGGAAGGCAGTGAGCAGTGCGTTGGCCTGGACCATTTATGAGGAGATTATACGACGGGCTGAGAGGAGGTGGACGGAGAACCAGGTAGGCGTGCTATAAAGTACTGGACATTTGAGCGGACGATTCTACGCTCTGACATGTTCCGAACGTCTCATACTGTGGCCATGACGCAACTCTTTCGACAGCCTGAGGCTAAATACGGTGTCATGGAGTTAAGTGGAGTGGTTGTATCTCAATGTAAAACTATATAAGTGCCGCACCGCTTGCTACCTTTCAAAAGCTATTCAAAGAGTTGAGCGGATATAATTATATAAACCACATGGAGCACGAAGGCAGTTGTACCACAGTCCGACATCGCTCGTCAACATGACCAAAAAAGGATAACCAATATATAAAAACTAAGAAACAAAGCACACAGACGCATCCCTCAATAATCTCACCTCAAGATCTCCCACGCGCTCACCCTGGTCTCTTTCGTCCTGCGAACAGGACTTGGACTGGTACCTTTCCTCCCCTTTGTGCTCTTCCGGACCCAAGCATAGTCCTTCTCCGGTCTCTTGCCGCCAGCCTCGATGGTCAGCGTTGTGCGTTGGCGCAGACGACGGGTGTGCTCGAAGAGGATGTCGGTCTCGTGCTTGTCCATCTCGCGGAGGATGATGATGTAGTCCTTGTTCACCTAGCGGGAGATGTCAGCTTTAACTCTTGACAGTAAGGTGGGGTCAACGTACTCTATCATACTCCCATGGGATGTCGTAGTACAGCAGAGTATCGACGCTGAGGTGATCCTTGTGAATCTTGACGTACGTCGGACCCTGGTAAGGCAACGGGTTGTTGGGCAACTGTCCAGGAGCGAGGAGCTGCTTCTGCTCCTGTGCCTTCTTGGGATCAATCATGACCTCAATCTGGTTCTCAGCAAAGCCCAGCTTCGACAGCCTCTTGCGCATCTCATCCTGCATCTCCTGCTCCTTTTCCTTCTGCTCCGCCTTTGCCTTTTCCTCCTTCGCCTTTTGCTTGAGCAGGAACTCCTCGTACTCCTTCTTCTCCTTGTCGGCCTTTTCCTTCTGCTCGCGCTGCCACTTCTCGACGGCGGCTTTCTCGGCGGCGGCTTGGGCAGCCTTCTTGTCGGCTTGCTTCTTCTCCCAGGCGGCGATGGCACGCTTCTCCTCTTCTTCCTTTTCTTCCTGCTCAGCCTTCATCTTGGCCTCGTGCTCCTTGATCAAGCGTTTCCGCTCCTCCCTCTCCTTGCGCTCTCTGGCCTCGCGGTCAAGGATGAGCCTGTCGAGTCTGTCCTTCTCCTTGCGAGCCTCGGCTTCCTGCTCCAGGAGGATCTTCTCCCGCTTTTCCTTCTCCGCCTTCCGCCTGGCCTCTTGCTCGAGGGCAAACTTCTTCATCTCCTCTTCCTTCTCCCTCTCTTCCCTTTCAATCTCATCCTTGAGCCTCTGGATCCTATCTTTCTCCTCCCTGCTGCGCTTATCCTGCGCCAGCCTATCCTCCGCCTCCTTAAGCTTCAACTCCTTCTTCAGCAAACTCTCCTTGAGCTCATAATCCCTCTTCATCCTCTCCTGCTGCAGCTCCCAATCCCTCAGCCTCTCCTTCTCCTTCAACTCCTCCTCCGCCCTCTTCAGCGCCCAGTACGTCGGACTCCCCTCCCTGCTCCTCGGCGGATGGTGAAACGTGGCGTCGCTCCTCCCCCTTGACCGCGACATCCGCTGCATCCTCAACTCGGCCAACTCCTCCTTCAGCAGCTCCTCCTGCACCAGCTCGCTGACGCTCTGCCTCGCGCTGCGCCTCCCCCGCCTATGCTCCCGATCGCTATCACTATCCCCTCGTCCCCTACTCTCCGCCCTTACATCCGTCCTACTCCCGCCCACGCCCAACCTAGTGCTCGGATCCTGGTGCAGATCGTTCGTCGTGTAGATGTTCACCTGCGGGATGGGCTGCCCGCCCGTGGACTTGCTCCGGTGCAGGCCGCTGCCGAAGCCGTGGTTGGGGTCGAGGTAGTGCGAGCTGCGGCGGTAGTCTTCGGTGTCGATGCGGCGGGCGGCGGGGCGGTCGCGCTCGCGGGAGGAGGCGCGGCGGTGCGAGTGGTGATAGGTTATGTCGGTGTCGGAGTCGCGGTACCATTCGTCTTCCCAGGGGGTGCGGTAGGGCATCTTGGCGGTTGATGCGCGGTGTGTCGAAAGACGGGGCGCAAAATGGTAACGAAGGGGGGGTGGTTGTTGAACTGTTGCGCGAACCCTGAAAAGGGGGAGTGAGATTTATTTATGTCCTGTGCCGATCTATCGACGCTGTGTCACCGGTGTCGATGTGGTGGGGTTTTTTTTGGTTGCTTTTTGGTGGTGGTGTACTGTGTATGACAGGCCAGCCCTAGGGATGCCGGCGGGAAATGGCGGGGTTGGGCTTTTGGCTTGTCAAATCTCCCGCGGTTTGCGAACAGTAAGTTGAGATGATACGGTGCGCTTGTGTTGTGAAGGAAGTTCTTGAGAGTGAAGATGCGAACGGAAGAGCAGAAAGTAGACTACCCTGCTTCTCCAGGCAGAAGACGAGAAGTGTTCAGGTGAGAGTCGGCCTTCGACACTGCTGGTCGGAGGGGGCACGAGACTCCTAAAGAATGAATGAGCTTCCCGAGAAGCGCTGCTGCTGCTGCTGCTGCTGCTGTCCGGCGTCTGCCACACACCCGTTTCAGAAGCCGCTTAACCAACAACTCCTCAGGAATCTCAGGTCAACTGCGACTGGGTCTCAGATGGGTGAGTGAACTGAAGTGGGTTTCGGCTGCACTTTTAAACAGAGCCTCGTGACGACAGCGAGTGACTTTTCCGAAAATCTTGGCTAGCAGTTCCTGAAATGTGCGGTCCGGCTGTCGCTTTATGCGTTGGGTGGTTTGGGGGCCGAATCGAGTGGTCCTATGGAGATGGCAAGGGTTCGGTGGTAACGCAGATGATCGGATCGAGAGTCGTTCGTGATACGTTTGGACGTCACTGGCACACACTTGCACAAACCCTTTACGGGTGTCTATGGGTTTTATACGGTCTGTAACAAGCACTGAGGCACAGAAGGCAGCAATAATCTGGCCATCGATGGGCGAGGGTCACGTTTCTGGGCGCAGTATGGCACAGCCCTATTCATCTTGAGAGTCTTTCAGATGGTCGATCTTTGCTACTGTTGGCATCCAAAGCGGAGCTTTTTTGGCGCGGAGTTTAGGGATCGTTTGGGCCAGACGATGAATTACCAAGAATAGCGAGCCGTAGGGCAGGCGAAGCCACACGCTTACAGTATCCTGAGGGTGCAGCACTCACCTGGCAGAAGCCGATTTGCTCTTGAGTTCTACTGCGCCTGTAAAGCGGTGAAGTAAGCTCTCTTCACTGTGTAGTGAGGATGTTGGGCCTCAAGAATTATACTCTTCAGTCTCGATATCAGAACACACTATGAAGAGTTTGATGAACTGAAGAGGTCCACTACGACCGGTGAAGCTGCACGACCAACTCAACGACGGACTGATTCAACAACAGGCCAAAGCAATCTAGAAACTCTTAGCAACGGAGCTGGTGCTGCGAAGGAGCAATAGCATCGCAGCGATGCCATCACCGAGCATGAAGCTGCTGCAAGCCACGAACCACAATGATGATTGTGGAATTAGGTCGAATCTCGCGCCCACTTGCTGGTGCTATCGACAGCATTTCGATTGCTCTGGATCTCTCCTCTTCAACTCAAGGAGTTACATCTATGAACAGCATCCAGTCATCGAGTGATGATGTCGCGTTTCTATGTTTGGGCCTGAAGGATTGCTAGGGCGTCTCAGATTCTGCTAGATCCGTGTTGGCATGGCGGGCACAGCCGTGGGATCAGTGCTTCGGCATCTTACCAACCTCCTTCCGAACGACCTGTCAACTCGTCTTGGCCAGGTTTCTGTTCTCACCTGGCTCTGTGGGCGGCTACGACCTACTACAGAGAAGACGACCCACTATAGTATTGCTCGTGTCGGCAGTAAGCAGCTTTGAGAACTCCTATCGAGGATTACCGGCTTTGATTAGAAGATGGTCTGGCCGGATATCACACGGCTACCGCAGACGCAAATGTTCCATGCTGAAGGCGTCGTATCTACTTGGTAGATGAGAAGCCATGCACGCCCTACGACTCTTGGAAGAACTTTGGGAAAGCACATATCGATGGGAACGCCCTTTGTGTTAAGCAGAGGGGCGAGCAAGAGAAGAGTGAAGTGGTTCGGCAGCATTACTAATGCAGCAAGCATATTACAAGGATATCTGCTCTGGAAGTCCTCAAGGGAAGGGTGACATTGCTGTGCGTACTCCTGCTGTGGATGCTTATGTTCAAGACTTAATGGAGGGCTAAGTTGGATGCCAAACTGAACCGGTAGGTTGGATTCGTTGTTCACTTCAAGCAGTGCTTCAGCGACAGTCCAACTCCATTCTCACTACAGTCGTGAACGAAGCTACTTTCCGTGCTCTGTTCCCGAATACTAGAGGTCATCTGCGACTTTAATGCCACAAGCACAAGATTGCGGGATGCGAAAGAGGTTCTTCGAGTGCCTCACGGCAGTATTGGACCAGTAGCCAGATCGAACCACAATCATCCGCTAGCGGAGACAGGTGAGGTATGTTTCTTGAAGAAGAAAAACGTTCAAAGCTCAGCTGCTCTGCTTGCAAGTCGATTCGGAAAGAGGTCTACATGAAGCCCAGATTCTCGTCACTCAATCGTTGCGCTCGCATCCACATGGGCGTTCCGGCAACTTCCGTCAGGTCCTCTTTTGTATCAAAAAGTAGCTTTCCGCTGCATGCATCAGCCCGGTCTGCTCGACTCGGACAACACAGCATAACCTCGACATCTCAATTCAAGCCACGTCTTGGCAGGGACGCCAAGAGTCTTGTTCGCTTGAGTGTTGTTCAGCTCGGGGGCATCTGGTGACCTCACATGTCTGCCTGAAGCGTTGAGTTTTGCTTCAATCATTACTCGCCAAAGACTGTTTGGGGAACGCAAGGTAATTCAGTTGAGGGTGTGCTGGCGTCTTTCCGATTTCAGCAAGATGTTGACCTTCAGACTCATAGGGCTAAGCACCCCAGGAGCTTCAAGCTGAAGGCTACCAACTTGTTGCACCACAACTGCAGTCGTATGAAGAAAGTCGACTAGTTGGAAGCTAGGTTTGAGAAACAATTCGGCATATGTTAGGTTGTAGATGGCCACTATCTCATTGTCTCACTCTTGCCCAGCTCAAAGGGTAGCCACTTCTTCACAGACTGTAATGCTACGCACTCAATGCCCTCCTAGCACACATTGCACTTCCAAGGTAGTACAACGTCTTGTTCAATGTTCTTGTTCTCTCAGTCTCAGAAGTATTGAAATTTTCTTGCCCTCACCGGTAGGCTGCATCACAAGGTTTCTTTCTGTCCACTCGATTTCCTCTCTCCTGCCACGGCTCTTGGCAGCTGAGAATGGATTGTCTCCTGACAACTGCGCCTGTCCCAGGCTCTTGTAAGAACCTGTATCATATATTGCAAGCTAGCTCGGGTCTATATGGCCAGTCTCCGCCTCGTTCTAGCCTTCTGTCTCTGGTTTCGTCTTTACTCCTCCGTCGAGCATAGCATTCTCGTGTAAGAAGCACTTGAGCTTCACAATGAGCGATCAAGTCAATCTCTCTTTCGTAGCAGATGAGGTGATTGCTTCCGGACAAGGGTTGGAGGTCCGGACCGTCAGCCCGGTCGACCTCAAGGCGGCCAGAGATTCAATCGTGCTGGAAAAGGATGGGCGCACTGTTCCCGTGCCCGTCTCGATTGATCCAAAAGGAGTGATCGTCAAAATTTCTACCAAAGACGTTGGCACTGGTAACTTCAACCTACACGTACATCAGCTGATTGACAAGAATGGAAAGGAGTTGGTCAATCACCGAATCACGCCGTTCAGAATCATCTCATTGGGAGGGGAGACGCCTGGCAAGCGGATCGATCATGTGACCCGTGTCGCGCTTGGTGACATGGGCGTACACAGGCTTGAAGCTTTCGCCCCCGCACCATCTCAGGGCAGATACCTGGAATTTGTCAAGGCAACTGATCTCAACAGTAAGAGGCCGGTCGAGCTGGCGTTTGACGAAACAGGATCAGAAGTGGATGGGAAGAAGCTACTCGCCGAAGTCAACAAAGCCAGGTTCGCTAAGTTTGGCAAGGTGCACGAGTCGCTATTCAATCATCTGAAGGGCTTGAAGTCCACAGAGAAAGTGAACCTGGCCGTCTGGCCGCGGCTCTCCGTTGACCTCACTGCATACGAGAAACCGAACCAAGCTCCAATTCATGAGCCACCGGCGGAAGCCAAGAAGCTGCTTCAGAAGGCGCTGGACGAGCGGTCCAAACTCATCGCCAAAATAAAGGACGTAGTGACTATTCGCGAAACGCCAGATCACGCACCGGTTGTCTATGTCACCGTCAAGGACCCTGCCCAGGCTCAGAAGCTGGCGCAAGAGGACGCTATCGGGGCCATCTTCCTTGACGATAAGACGGAAGAGCCTGACTTGAGTGACTCGGTCGCCATCTCCAGAGCAACTCAGGCGCAGAATCTGGGCTTTACTGGGTCAGGAGTCCGTGTTGCTGTGTGGGAGCGTGGGCCAGACAATACAACGAACCTTTCGATTGCAGGACGGTACTCTACCAACCCTGGTAAGAACTCGATTTGCCTACGTCTGCACAGTTTCTTTTCAGGACTACTTAAACGTTGCCAGCATTCGCTTTTAGAGTCGCTGATAACAGCCTTTATATTTCCCTTTTCAGTTACTGATCAAGTTGCACAGCTACCTCCACACACTCCCGCCTGACGCATGCGATCATCAAGAACATCGAACAGAACAAACCTCATGGCTATGCTCCAAACTGCAGTCTGTACTCGGCCAACTCACCTGCCAACGCCGCATTGGAGTGGGCGGTGGAAACACCTCAGAGCTGCACCGTCATCAGCCAAAGCTTTCATCGCACCAAGGCGTCAGGTCAAGACGAACAGGGAAGCCCCAACCTGTCCACGGATGACATCCTCAAGGATCAGTTGGCAGTTACCTTCCCTTTCCCGACCATTGTTCATGCCGCAGGTAACAGTGATCCGGAGAATGCGGTGGAGTACGTCAACCACAAAGGCTACAACACCATCAGCGTTGGCAGCCACGACGATGCCGCCACGCAGATGGCCGGAAGCTCCATCTTCCTCAACCCCAACTCCCCTCGCGGAGACCGTGAACTCCCCGAAATTGCAGCCAACGGCGTCGGTGTCTCTGCAGTAGGCCTAAGCATGTCAGGCACCAGCTTCGCAGCTCCCGCCGTTGCCGGCACCGTAGCCCTGATCCAAAGCGTAAACGGCATCCTGAAAAGCTGGCCAGAGGGTAACCGCGCAATCCTCTTCGCCACCGCAGACAGGAACATCTCCGGCGGCACCTGGACCCAAGACCTCGGCTCGCGCATCGACCAATCCGACGGTGCAGGCGCCTTGAACGCCCAGCTAGCCGTCCTCGTCGCTCAACAGCGCCAGAACCGGAACAACAACCCTGTCCCGCGCGGGTGGGACGTAGGCACCCTGTCCACCGCCGATGTGGATGCAACCACCAAGCTAGCCACCTTCAGGTACCGCATCAAAGTCCCCGAACCCCCCCTCCTCCTCCCCCGCACCTTCTACACCGTCAAAGCCGCCCTAGCATGGGACGCCAAACTCCTCACCGACGCCCAAGGTGTCCTCTCCTCCCGCCTAACCGTGGACCTAGACCTGATCGTCAGAGACGCCAACGGAGTGCAAGTGGCGGCTAGTTCGAGCTTCGACAACAGCTACGAGGTTGTGGAGTTTGCGGGGACGAGGGGCGCGGAGTATGAGATTTTGATCAGGAGGTTTTCGGGCGAGGAGGGGGTGTGGTTTGGGGTTGCGTGGAATGTTACGAGCAGGACGTTGTTGTTGCCGAGGATTCCTGGGTTGGATGTGGATGCGTAGGGGTGCTTTATTGGAAAAGGGGTTTAGGGGTTCCAGTTTCGGTTTGAGTTTAAGTGAGGAGTTTTGTTTCCCCGCCTGTGGTTCAAAAGTACCAATTGCATGCTTGCTCTTCTGTTAATGCAACAGCTGGTCGTGACTCAAATGACAGGCCCGTATCCATGTCGTAATCGTGTACCACATGTGCCTAAACAGTATCCAATATCGAGCATTTCCTTTATGCCCTACGGTTTCCGTGCGAACTTTAAAAATGGCTAGGATCACGCCAATGGCAATAGAATAAGGAACTGTGAGCAGCATAGGACATGCCATGGACAAACTCGTGAAGAGAACTCGTGTTGTTGAATTCTGTCGATACGGCGATGACAGAATGAGTACAATTGCTCGAGGTGAATGCCACCCCCTTCTAGGTCTTAACCAACGCCAATAGTAATACCAATCTTGGAAACTCCCAAACGCCACCAAGACGACCCGGAAGACCCGAAATGCGGACCACCTCATTAAGCCCGCCCCAAGAACTATCATTACCAGTTAGCATCAACCCATACCTCCCCAGCGGGCGGAGGAAGACTTACAATATACTTGCTCCTCTTAATCTTCAACCTCACCTCCCTCCAAAACACTGCCGCAACCATTAGCACCACGCCGACAAAGAAGAACGCACTCAACAACTGCAGCGGGCTCCACTTCTTCTCCGCCCCGAACAACCCCTGGTACACGTGCGGCTCCCCTTTTGCCGCGCTGGGCGGATCTTTGAAATCCATGATCGCAGGTGGGGGTCCGGTGGTCGACAAACTCGGCGGGAGGTCCTCGTCCTTGGTTCCCCAGTCTGACTCTTTGGTGTCGAGCCAGAGCTCCAGCACGCCGCCGTTGACGAAGAAGCCGTGGTCGATCCAGCTTTTGGTGTACTCCGCGCCGTTGAGCTTCGCCCTCTTGATGAACACTTTCTTGTAGCTCGGGTCGAAGTTGACGGCCTTGATGACGGCTACATTCCCCGTCTGCGCGTTGCGGATCTTGACTTCCCGGAAGAAGGGCGCGGTGATGAAGTACATGTTCTGCCCCGCGCTGGGGTAGAGGCCCATCATCGTGAAGGCGGCGAAGGAGCCCATGGCGCCGCTGTCGTCGTTGCCCGGGATGCCGACTTTGGTGGTGTTGAACTGGCTGGGGATGTAGTAGTGCGCTCGGGCTGAGGAGAGGCCAGGGCGGCCGGCGTAGTGGTAGAGGAAGACGTCGAGGAAGCCTTGTTCGTCGCCCATGTAGAGGAGGCCGGATTCGTGGAAGTAGTCGAGACGCTTCACGAAGGCTTCTTTGCCGCCGACTATTTCGACCAGGCGGGCCATGTCTCCTGGAACGTAGAAGGTGTACAGCCAACAGCTGCCCTCGTATGTCTCGTGGCCGGTGAAGGTGAGGTAGCACTGATCCGGACCTTGCAAGGGTGAGCAGAGGATGGGATCTTGATAGTCCCAATCACCGTTCTGCTTTCGGGGTTGCAGAAAGCCAGTGAAGCCAGTGTCCTGCCCGTTGATGGTCGAGTTCTGGTCGGCCTTGTAGAGGTTCTCCCAGTTGCCGGAGCGGTTCATGTATTTTTCATAGTCTGTCATGTTGCCCAGCCCGCGTGCCACGAGGCCGATGCAGAAATCATCGTACGCATACTCGACAGTTCTAGAAATGGAGCGGGTGTGCACGCCGAAGCCCTCTGAAAAGCGGGCATCAACCGGAACGTAGCCTACTTCTCTCCATGACTTCAAGTCTCCACGACCCTCAACGTCCCAACGGCTGGGGACAACCTCGGCGTCGGACACTAGAGCCTCGTAGCCAAGGGTCCAGTTGACATTTTTGTGCAGACCTTTCATGTAGGCATCTCCGAGCACCACATCCGCGTTAGAGCCACCTTGTGTCCAGCCCTTGCACAGTGACATCCTGCAATCCGGAAGCTTGCCTTCGTGCTTGTAGATATCGATCAAGCTCCTGACCATGAGTGTCTGAGTTTCGGGGTCCATGATAGTAAGCAGCGGATGCTGTGCGCGGTAAGAGTCCCAGATACAGTACCACGAATCGTAGTATGGCTCATCACTTTGCCAAAGCGGATTCTCCCCGGTATAGTCCTGTGGGCTCAAGAAGTTCCTGTAGATGCCACTCCAGAAGACCTTGAGCAGATCCTTGTCCGCGCCATGGTCGTCAATTTCAATGACACCAAGCTTTTCAGCCCAAGCGTCTGCCGCTTGATCCCTTAATTTGGCGAAGTCCCAGTCCGGTACCTCCTTTTCGGCATTCTGACAAGCCTGTTCGGTACTCATGAAACTGACTCCAACGCGTACAAGCAACTCTCCCTTCCCGTTGGCGGGCGCCTTGAACCTTGCGAATCCACCATCAGCATGTGCCTTCTTCAGCTCCTCTGCACTCGCGTCCGCCCATGTGATGGCGTCCGACCCATCTTTGTACCCAAAATATCCACCGTCCCTAAGCTCGAGCCCCTTGAAGTTCATGCAGAAGTACGTCTTGTATTGGCCCGTTCCAAAACTCGGCGTAAAGGACGCGTTTCCCCCAATCCTTCCTGTATGGTTGTCGACAGCTATCTCCCCACCCTGTCTTGACTTCGGTAGGTCATCCAGCTCCACGAAGATTGCCGGACTGAGTGGCGCATCGACACCGTGGGGCTTGTCGGGGAATGTGAATCGGTAGAGTGCTGTCCGGTTCGAGACTGTCATCTCTGCCTTGATCTGGGTTTCCAGCGTTACAGCAAAGTATCCAGGCGTGGCCACCACCGTCTCGTTGACTCGAAGGGCACCGCGATCATTCCGTCGGTATTTGCAGTTTCCTGGGTTGTCGTCTGGACATGCTGCAAAGGGGAAGATGGGGAAGTTGCCCATGGAGCTGACACCGCCGGTACCCGAGTCGTGCATATGGGAAAAGCCAATGATGGGGGAGTTGTCTGAGCCATATCCTGCTTGGTTTTCGCCGCCCACGTCGGCGACGGCTTTCGCCATGCCTATCGAACATTGTAAGCATGACGTGTAGGATGCTGAGCGTCAGATGTGTAGCTTACCAAACGGAAGAGAGGCTCCGGCAAAGACATGACCTATGGATAACCGCTTAGTGTATGCTCACTCTCAAGTGTGAGCAGGTGGGACAGGACGTACCTCCGTTCACGGTGCCAATGAGAGGGTCGACATATTTAAGAATATCCTGTCCATCATGACCATGACCCTGTACAAATTGCAGAGAGGTCAAGGCGGCCGAGACGATGGCGTATAGCTTCATCATCGTGTGTGTGACTTCGGTGTGCCGCCTCGCATTTGCAAGGATCGAAGAACAACAGCAGGAGACATCTGCACAGGGCTTGAAAACCTGGGGTAAACCCCTGGCCAAGGAGGGCTAAAGCCAAGAAGAACACAATAGCTTGTACGAGTCGCGACTGGTCTTTTGAGGGCAGAAAGAAGTCACCGCCCTCGATCGGACCCTGAGAGCCGGAGCTGCCCTGAGAAAGCCCCACCTGTCCGCTTTGCCCTGCAGATCCTCACATGACAGCCCTAAGAATAGGTTTCTGCCTGAGGGTTTCTCTGAGCCTAGATCGTGAGGCAAAGGTTCGTCTCGTCCCCAAGGCGGGGAAGCATGTTAGTCTTCAAAGTTAATAGCGATTCATTAACCTCACTACTGTGTAAGCGGCCGCCTGGCTTCCTTTTCTTTTTTAACCTCATCATCTTGGCAGCAGTTGACATTATTCAACGCTTTGTGAGCGCTTACGGCGGTCAGAACCATTTCGCGACGAGGCTGTCGCCCACTAGACTGCAACGGTGAGAATCAAAAGAAATGATGTCTTGGACACATCCAACAAGGGACACATCTGTGCGCAGATATCTTCTTATAGCTTCGTTATATACCCTACTCGAGCCAAAGGACAAGGTTCCAGGGCCGCCAGCCTGATCGGTTGAGAAGCCACAGCATCGAGGACAGGAAAAGCAACCAACCTCTGCAGGATACCCTCCGCTTGATCCTTCGACACGCGGCTAAAACGAGGACATGGAAAATGCCTGCAGCTTTCTCGAAGTAATCTCGCCTGCCCGGCGCGGGGTTCATGCCATCAACGGACTGGTATGTGCCTCGTACCGAAGTGAATGTTTCCCTGTTTGCTGTATAACGCTCAGTGTCCGCATCCTTTTCATATATTCGTAACATCACATGAACAAGTATCATATAGATTGATACACAACTTCCTCGCTCGCTCGGCAATCGTAGTGTCCACTTGCCGATTGCCGCAAATGCATCTCTCATCTCTGTTATACAAGCTGCAGGAACGGCAGACCAATGCTCTGCTTCGGCCCCGGAGCCCCGGTACCAGTCTCCTCACGCAAGTCGTCTCCCACGTTTCTCTCGTACCATAATCACGGCTACATAAGCGACCTCAATGCAGCTGTCAAACTTGCATACCAAGACTCCAAATTGGTCTCAATGTCTCACTCAAAGCTCTCCATTCGGCGGGGTCGATTACTGTCGGTGTGATGGGCTGCCTCAGGGTCGCTTCCATGTGTTCTCTGTCTTGCAGGGATCATCGATATAAGCGGTACGGGGCGAAGCGGACATGTTGTAATTGGTTGATCATGCTTGAATGCGCTTGAACCCTGAATCTTCTCAACCCTCTTGGCAATAAAAGGACCTGACTAGCTATGGGAGCTTTGCACAGCTCGCAGTCCGCTCCACTTGAAATTGGAAGCTCCCAATTGATGGAAGCTATCGCGGCAGCTGGACGGTAGGGATGCCGCTCTTGCTGCCTGCCACATATGTAGTGCCATGTTCGCCAGAATTCTTACCTTGACCGGTAGGCTTTTTCTTCTTCCTCCACCAGACGTTCGAGAGCTGCAGTTGTGGAAATCAAAAGTTCTTCAGGGGTCACTGAAGGCGTTGTACTCTGTTTCAAGTTGTCTTGTTTCTTCCCTCCAGCACAGCCATGTTCGGATTCACGTCCCCTTTGGCTTCGTCCTTAGTCGTGTTGTCGTTGGTGGCTTCACTTGTGGCAGCTCAAGCAACCTTTGGCACCAATGGCACCGCCTATGACTTTGTACGTCTCCCAGGAACCTGTGGCCTACCTTTGAAAGTGTGACTGACAAGCTTTTGCAGATCATTGTTGGAGGTGGCACCGCGGGTCTTGCGCTTGCAACGCGTCTAACCCAACGTCTGTCGTACACCGTTTTGGTCATAGAAGCAGGTCCAGATGGCCGAAACGCCCCTGGTATCTACATTCCTGGCCTCAAGGGCTCGACCGTTGGGGGTGTCTATGACTACAACTTCACCACGATCCCTCAAGCACATGTCAACAGCCGTCGTATGCCACAGGCGAGAGGCAAGGTCCTTGGCGGATCTTCTGCCTTGAACCTGATGACCTGGGACCGAGCTGCAGACATCGAGTACGACAAGTGGCAGGAGCTGGGCAATCCAGGATGGAACTGGAACACTATGCTCCCAGCTATGCTCAAGGCTGAGGACTTCCTTCGGGATCCAAACACCCACGGCACTGCTGGTGTGGCCACCGGCGGACCAATTGATACTGTCATCAACACCTACATTCCCGCCCAGCAGACCCGCTGGATTCCTACGCTGAACAGCCTGGGTCTCCAAACCAACCTTGAGTCTCTTGGTGGCAACCCCATCGGTGTCATGTATCAGCCCAGCAACATCCGTCCGAGCGATTGGACGCGATCGTACAGCGCGAGTGGCTATGTTCCTATCGCCGGCGCCAACATGTACGTCCTCGTCGGCAAGCGAGTTCAAAAGATCAACTTGCAGGCCGACGGAAATGCGCTTAAAGCTACTGGGGTCGTTCTTGAGGACGGCACCGTCTACACTGCCCGCAAGGAAGTGATACTGTCTGCCGGTACCTTCCAAAGCCCTGGTCTACTAGAACTCTCTGGTATTGGAAGAAGTTCAGTCCTCAGCGCCGCTGGTATCACCCAGCTCCTAGACCTCCCAGGTGTTGGTGAGAACTTGCAAGACCACATGCGCATCCAAAACAACTACGAGCTCAAGCCTGGCTTCCAATCGCCAGACAGACTCCGCTTCGACCCGACCTTCGCCGCCCAAGAGCGAGCCAAGTACGACGCCAACATCCGCCCCAACATCTACCAGTACACCGGCAGCGGCTACGCCTTCATGACCTGGAAACAAGTCCTCGGCCAAGACGGCGCCAACAAGATGTACACGCTCGCCAACCAAGCCACCGCCTCCACCCCAGGCGGCTTCGAGCGCAAGAAGAACCTCATCCTGCTCGACTACATCCTCAAGAGCGACAAGGTGCCCAACGTCGAGTTCATCTTCTCCGACGGCTACACGGGCTACAAGGGCTATCCGCCCGCCGAGACCCCCGGCAACGGGAAGCAGTTCTTCACCCTGATCGCCTCGATCCTTCACTTGTTCTCCACGGGGTCGGTGCACATCACCTCGAACAATGTCGCCACGCCGCCGGCTATCAACCCGCAGTACCTGACGCATGACTATGACCTCCAAGCCCTCATCGAAGCGGCCAAGTACATGCGCAAGATCGCCAACACCGCCCCGCTCAAGGACGTCTGGGTCGCTGAGAACGAGCCCGGCTTAAACGACGTGCCGCTCAACGCGGGCGACGACGTGTGGGCCTCGTACGTCCTCAACGCCACCAACACGGTGTTCCACCCCGTGGGGACCTGCGCTATGCTTCCCAGGGCTGATGGTGGTGTGGTGGACAACAACCTTAAGGTGTACGGGACGAAGAACTTGAGGGTCGTGGACGCTAGTATCTTCCCAATCGAGTTGAGCGCGCATATTCAGACTGCTGTGTATGGGGTTGCGGAGATGGCGGCGGATAGGATTGTTGCTGCTTGGAGCTGAGGGTGACGGTGGATTAGGAGAGAGGTTGGGGGGAGTTAAACGACTAACGACTCGCAAATCGTAGACTTTTTGTAATGCATTGGTGTTCTTTTTTTCCACAAGCTTAAACAGATAAACCAAATTGCGCAAATAGTAAAAACCAGGCATTCCTTTCAGACCATGACTTCCGTCCGTGTGTTGCTTTTAAGGGTATATCCTCCAGATAAACATTGAAAACAACCACATTAAGCGCACAAAGGCCGTCGCAACAACTGCTACTGTGAAACAACCCTTCCAGAAACCTACAAGGAAAGACCAAGGAAAACTCCAGACTCACTTGCTCAAGCATTGTTATCCACCACAGTCGCACAAATACTTACACTTTCCCTCCCTCAGTGCCTCCCATACTCCAAATCACTCCCCGCCTTGGAGCTGATCCCATCCCTATTCGAATACATATCCCCACCCTTCCCACCACCCACCGCACTCTCCGTAACAAACACCTCCGTCGTCTTTTTAATCTGCGGATCAAGCGGTATATCACTATCCTCACTCCTGCTGAAGCTCGCCCTCCGACAAATCGTATTCGTCGTGTTGTTCCCCCCCTGCATGCTCCTCAACCCGGTGCCTCTCCTCCCGCCGTCCAGCCCGCTGCTCTGGTTGATGTAGCCCGAGTGCGGGGTGCGGCTGTTGGACGAGGAGCCCATGGGGCGGCCGCCGGAGCGGAAGTAGAGGTAGATCATGCGGCTGAGGGAGAGGTTGGCGGCGATGATGCCGACGTGGAGTTCGAGGTTGGCCCAGCAGGCGACGAGGGCGAGGGTCCAGGAGACGTCGGATTGGTCGAGGCCGAGGGAGGAGGCGCGGACGGCGGCGCAGGCGGTCGCTCTGGGGAGGTGTCAGTGGGGAGTAATTAGGGACTAGGTGTTTCTGAAGTAGAGACATACACTAAACCTAGGCCCATGAGGAAGCAGACGGCGGCCTTGGTCTTGAGGTCGATCTTCACCCGCCAGACTACGGCTACCGGGAGGAGAGAGCATGCCAGATCAGAGATGACCGAATAACCTGTGTTCGTTAGACTCGAATCCGTGTTATGCACCTGGTAGACTCACCAATTTGTATGTAGATCGAATAAATCCTAGGTTTCGGTGACCAGCAGTTCGCACCCTTTGGTCTTTGCCAGTAATGCGGGATCGGTTTGCATTCGGATAAAAGAATGACGATGCACGTCCCGTTGGTGATGAACAATCCGCACATGAGCGCCCACAGGATCCATTTCAGCCTCTTCGAATTCTGAATCCTCATGACGAGCAGACAGATGGAACACTTCATCAAGCAGAGCATAGTGAACAGGAAGAGCTGGGTCATCCATGCCGACTGCGAGATGTAGACGTATTCCTCATGGCTGAGATACCAGATGTGTCGTCCATTGCCTCGCTTTACCCCTTCGATCTGCAAGCCCATTCGTATGACGGACAGGATCGAGCAAAGTCCTATCGTGTAGTCGTCCCATCCTAGCTGGTAGTTTGCTTTCCGCACCCAGCACCTTACGGCTGTGAATGTGAATGAGATGGCCGTTAAGATGCATGTCAGTTGCAAGAGCAAAGGACCGCGTGTCTCATCCGGTGGGAGAGGGTTTGGTCGTGGGGCACTCATGATGTTGAGATAGAGTAAGGTGCTTGTTGACAAGACAAGGCCGAGATTTATGGAGCCACAAGACGGCAGAACGGGAGGCCCGGTTTAACAGAATTGAAGAACAGAAGATGACGATCGACTAAGGGAAGTGGAACACCTTGACCTACTATATCCTCCGCTGCCTTCCACCCCTTCGAAACCCTCAGCATGTCCAACCACGTAACAATACAACAAAAGCAATAAAGGCAGCGTTGTTCCGGACGGAACCTTGATTGCACCCTTACCAGTGCGTCGTCTACTCGATGAATCCATGATTGCAGCCATGTCGACATTTTGGCGAAGGGAGACATGATTCATTCGATAGGGACCTGAAGAAATAAGAAATCTCCCTGTCTTAAATGTTGGGTTCACGGATCTTTCCTCGCGCTAGGACGCAGTTTCAGACCCAGTCGTAGCGATGCTACAAAGACCGTTGGATGACAAGTGTCAGGTTCTTGGAGCCAAGCCCGAAACCTCTGGGCGTCAGTCCCTGACAGCTGCTTGGAAGGAAAGCACTCTACATAGGGCAGATTGCTGCAGGTTTGATGAGTTGAACCACTCTTGATGGATGTCAATACCTTCACACCTGCAAGCTGGACAGCAACACCACATCTTCGACGATTGTCTCCCATTTTGACCACTTACTCATGACAGCTGATCGGCACGATCTCGAGATGTTATCTCGCCCTGATCTCTCAAATCTAACTTTGATCGCCGGGTAGCCGAGGGTCGTGCACTTCAAGACTCAGCCGTTCCGACAGCCCGAGTTCTGGGCGTGGAGGTGAGAGCATCAAGCCCACCCCATGCCATTGGTCACGCATCCCTCGCATTCCTGAGCATGCAGGAGGTGGCGATTCTCAGGAACAGTGCATGCATCATGGGAGGGGGGTGTGGGCAATGAAAGCAGAGCCATGGAGGCGGGGAGGAGCATCCGGCGAGGTGGGAGACAGCAGCCACAAAGGACGTTTGTTCGATTAAGGTTAAAGTTGACGACGGGACCAAGGCCGGTGGTAACCCCAACTGGTAGCGTCCGACGCGGCCCGTGCGTCGCTGCATTCGTCTCGTATCAGACCCGCTTCCCCGTAATTAGCATCCTGCCGCCAACGTGTGTTCCTGATTCGCGGCCACCTTGCTTTGACAGCCACGGTTATGGGCTGAGACAACCGGTGGGGAAGCGTCGAGGCAATCCAAATTGTCGTCATCGAAGTTCAAGGCGGGCCGTAACGGTATCGTACCCTTTCCTTGGGACATTCAAGACCAGAGTTTGAGAGCACTTCCACGTGTGTGCCGCTACTTGGGATGGATGGAGCCGACAGTGCTGCCCTCCACGCATTGACAACTGAGCAAATGTCTCAAGAGCAAGCATACGGCTCCTACTGAGGAAGGGCCGCCACGACCAAGCACAGTCTTGGGCCCAGCTAGAAAGCTGCAGAGGTTCTATTGCCAATCTTTGTGGCTTCCTGAGCTTGACCCCTTTTGAAACGGGCTGTCGTTAACGATACCGTTCTATACCTATTATATAACCATGCCTGCCTCAACATACGTTCTCAATGTGCCTCGCCTACAGAACGGTTCAGCCACATGCACTCCCATCAGCATGTGACTCGTTAGACTCCGCGGGCCGCACAACTCAAAGTTGCACAATGGCCACCCTCGTTGTGTGAAAAGACCACAATGCGTGAATGGAAGGTGCCGAAGGAAGCTGATCAGGCCTTTGTCAAGACCAGCAAGATGCATAGTGGTTGCTTGATCACCACAGAAGTCTTGTTCTTCAGCCATCGTAACGGATTACTCCGTTTGCCTTTCTACTGACTCCTTCTGGTGGTGTTTAATGTGCGAGGTGGTGTTGGAATTGGATAGACTGTAATTCGTCTGCAAAGCCATGGTTTCAGAGCTTCTCTGCCAATGAGAAATCATGCGGCCTCATAGTCTTGATCCCCGTAGAAAAGATATCACTGTTGTCTAGTGTCAGGGTTTTGCTGCAGGGAATGAGATGATATCCTGTAAGCTTGTTCACAATGGCTAGGTCGAGTATCATTCAGAGCGGCAAATTCTTCCCCTAAACGTTACATAGCAGAAAATTTACCAATAGTTAAAAGCTTTGATCCAGAGGAGATATGCGATATCAAGTCTCTGCGCGAATGTTTCTCTTTGTAGTCAACGAAAGAGCACTTCAATCTCCAATCGGAATTCGTGGCTTTCTTGATTTTGGAGAACGTTCGGGCTGACTGCTAGAAACCTTAGATCAGCCAGCCAAGATCAGCAAGAAGACTTTCCAGGAACAGTCAAGTCATCTCTGCCCATCAAGGAAGATTCAACTTCTGTCAAGGCGGTTGTTGGCGATGCAGGCTTCGCCTGATGTAGTTTTTCAGTGACTTAGAAATTAGTCTCAAGTCTTCTTCCCAGGTTAAGCGAACATTCCCCTTATCTTAGTAAAGCGCCTTACTAAATATGCTGACGTTCCAGCTTGGACCTCCTCGAAAACAACTGACAAGACCAACAACGCTGAAAATATGCCTTCGTCAATCTCATGGAGGGAAGCAGTGATTGCGTTCGTCATTCCCCCGTTGAACGCGTTACGCAAGGTTCTGAAACCCTGATTTTGAGTATGAAGCGCTCATCTCCTCAACCATTGTCGTCAACGCAATGGTAACCCCCGGTCTCAATTTCTTGCGAGAGCATCAAGCGACCCATTACTCAACACTTATCGCTAGACGCCATGCTCGCGTCTTCTGTCCAGCCTTGCTACTTCTATCATGTATGCGCACGATGAATATTTGGAATGCCATGTTGGACGTCAACTAAAGGTAATTATATAGGAGAAAACCGTGGTCAGTAGAGTCATGTCCCAGACCGTTCCATGTGTCTTGGATTGGACCAAGAATTTCCTTGTACAACACGCAGATCTTTCCCCACCTCGAAGTTATGCCGTGGAGTAGGGTCTTGTTTGACTGTGTTCGCTCCCGAGCACAGAAAATCCCCGAGCGGAACTGCATCGAACTGTTCGAATCCAAGCTTCTACTACGAATATAGATCCACACTGTGAGGCAAGAATAAGAATACAAGCATGATTGTTTTGTATTTCTGGACATTATCCATCGACAACATCTGGATCATCAACTATGTAGTCGGAGATCGTTCCACTCCTTAGTCCCCGCAAACCCCTAGGAAACAATTTAGTTGATTCAACAGTCCACAATGCGCATCGTTACTGCAATGTGTGGTAATTGAACGTTACTCAGTCAGGACGGGAATTCAACATCGAAAATAGGAATGACTTAGAGAGGGACTTCAACATGTGCAACTCTCTTCTGCTGCAACGGACCGCAACTGAAGAGCCCCCTCTTGCAGAAGAAAGTGATATTATCTACCTCATGACAGTGTATTAGAAGCATAGGTCGAAGAGGACGAAATCTATGAATTTCTAAAGAGACACATACCATGATGAAGCACTGTAACTATACCTGTTGATTTCTGTATGACCTGGGAGAATCGTGCAAGTTCAGACATCAAAAGCTGAGTCGCTCTTGTTTCACTTACGCAACACTTATGGAAGATCATCTGGCCGTCTTGGAGGGCACTCATCTATGAGCGGCAGGATCTGCTGCTATATCTTTAGCACCTTTGGTATATCCGAACTTCAGTACTGAAACTATTACGAATAATGAATTGTTCTGATGCGATATCTGAGTTGAGGGAACAGCAGAAATGAGGTTCAAGTACACTTGAGGCGCAGATTGCTGCAAGTCTAGCCGAGCGGCTGCCCCTCTACAAGTCGCCTCTTTTTGCGGAACAACAACGGCTTCAGATACAGCACTCCACAAACTGACATAGGACAACCAACAATCCCAGAAGCATATCCCACATATCAGTAATATGTCCATCCCAAACGAAGCACTCCAAAAGGTCCGCAGTCTTCTCTCACCCTCCCAACAATGTCTCCAAACCCTCCTCACCCTCGTCAAACCACCCCACTAACACCCCCCAAGCTCCTCCAAGAAATCGAAGCAAAAGCCACCCTCTCCTCCCACCAACTCACCCTCGTAACCACCCAACAAACCGCCAAAACCCGCGAATCCCGCCTCCTCTCCCTCACCCTCACCGAGCTGGCCTCCCTTCCCCCCCACACCCCCCTCTACGAAGGCGTCGGCAAGATGTTCGTGCGGACGGATATGGACAAGGTGAAGGGGAGGATTGAGAGGGATAGGGAGGAGTTGGGAAGGGAGGTGGAGGGGTTGGGGAAGAAGAGGGAGTATTTGGAGATGACGGTGAGGAATTCGAGGGAGCATTTGGAGCAGCTTTTTCGGAGGGGGGCGGGGGCTTGAGAGGCTGGGTGCTACGGTTGCTGCTGTATTAAAGACTCTTCAAAAGCTGGGATGGCGAGTGGATTGAGAGAAGTGGATGGATGGGGGACCAGAGAATAATACCGCAGCAATGCAGGTACACAAGGTCAGATGGAGGACCATATATCCCGGTGCGGGAGCGGTGTGAACGATCCAGGAAGGCATCGGCGGACATTGTATGGCAGACAGTTCTGCTGTGCGCCAACTGCCATCAGTTATATTTGCTGAAATGATGGGAAAATTCATTCTGGAGCCTCTTTAGGGAGCAGACGGCCGACGAAAGATGTCAGAAAGCAAAAGAGGCCGGCTACATGGTCCAGGTGCATCATCGAGAAGATATGGTTCCTGAATTAATTCATTGATCTTCAATCTCCAAAGCTACTGCTCAAATATACTCCCTCTCCGCAAAACTCCTAATCATCCCCTCAGCACTAGCCTCATACTCCCTCAACTCCACCTTCCCATCCTCCCCCAAAAACGTATTCGCCTGCACAAACACCTTCCTCGGCGTCTTCCTCCTCAACACCTGCGGCCTAACCGTGTTCTCAAAGAACTCATCCACATGCGTGATGTCCGCATACATCTTCGTCCCGTTCTCCACGTCCGCAGTCGACTTGTAGATGTGCAGCTGCTGGAGGTACTTCTCCACCGCCGGCCGGCCGTGGCTGAGGATCTTGCTCCGCTCGATCTTAACGGTCAACTCGCCCTTGTCGTCAAAGTCGATGCTGGCAAACTCCTTCCCTGCGCCGAGGAACGTGCGGAGGATGCTGAACCGTGCCTGCATATGCGCCTGCCCCCACTTCCTGCTCTTAGGGTCCCAGAACTCAAGTGCCACGATGCCCGCTCGCGCCATACTCAGGTACGCAGCGTACAAGATATCGCCGGCCTCGTTGCTCATGTCCTCATCTCCGTTGCCGAAGCCAAAGATCTTGAGGATGCCGAAGTCGCACGAGAGGGCCATGGCGACGCATTCGGCGCGGCATTCTTCGTAGGAGGCGGCTACGGGGCCGAAGACGGAACCCCACGTCTGGCCGGGGAGGTACCATGTCGAGATTGGTTTCTTGGTCAGGGGGCTGACCGGTGGGTTGGAGTGGTCGAAGTTGTATTCGCCCTTTGACGTCTCTTGGAGGAGCTTGCCGCAGCCGTGGCCGAGCAGTTCGTGGAGGCCGACTTGGACTTCGAAGGCTGGGTCTCTGCATCGTTGGTAGACGTCGAGGTCGCTGTCTTTGATGAAGGGGATGGGCTCGTTGGGTGCCTTGGCGTTGAGGACGTTGCCTAGGCTGACGTTCTTGAAGCCTTCGACTTGCCGGATGTCGTCGTAGTTGGGGATGTTGATGCCAGCTGGGATGCCGCTGCCGGCGAAGGTGAGAACTTCCAGCGAGGTGAAATCAGGGGACAGAAACTTGTCCTTCTCAAAGTCTTTGGACCAAGGAAGCTTGGGGATCAGTGTTGGAGCCGCGGACACTAGCTTGCCGAATGCTCTTGTTCGCTCCTGGTTGACCATGGCCACGAAACCTTCCCATTCACCTCTGATACCGTGCGGGTCACGGTATGTCTCGATGAAGCCAATGTCACTCTCGACCATAGGCCCCTTGTCCCGAATCCAATACCGCTGGCTGTTCTTGAACGCCTCAAGCGAACCAGTGGTGAAGGACTTGACATACTCCTCATGCATCTTAGCCTCCGTGTCATTCAACGCATGCTTCCCAGCTTGCCCAAGCGCATCCGCAATCTTCTTCATCTCTTCCGCATAATCCCCGTATACCAGTGACAGCTTCTTCCCCTTCAGCTTGCCTTCCAACGTCCACTCCGACTCCGGTATATCCATCTCATCCTTCTCCGGCCTCCTCGCCGACGCAATCAACAGCTCAAAATCCCCCTCCTTCGTCTTCCTCAACCTCGTATTCTCCGGCAGCAGCTTCTTCCCCTCCAAAAAGTCACTCACCACCGAAATCTCCTCCTTCGTAATATCCGGCGAATCCGGGTAATACGCGCTCAAATGCCCCTGATCCGGATACCCCAAATGCAACAACCCCACCTCCCTCCCCGCATACACCCTCTCCTTAACCCTCTCATACAACCCCAACGCCCTCTCATCCGTCGTCGCCAGCGCCTTCAGCTGCCGCGGCTCGATCCGAGGCACAAACTTCGAGTCCCCGAAGCTCTTGTAGTTGCCCCCGTTGCCGAGGAACTGCGCGGCGTACTCGAGGAAGTGGGCGAGGTCTTGGTCGGAGAGGCCGGCTTCGCGCTGCAGGGACTTCCAGTCGCCGGCGCAGGCGCGGTGGAGGGTGGTGATGAGGTCGTAGATGGGCTCGGATTCGGGGGAGATTTGGCGGAGGATGATGCGGGTGCCGGCGAAGGAGGCGCTGGGGGTGGGTTAGTGGGGTTGAGGAGAGGAGAGGGGGGAGGTGAAGGCAAGGGAAGGCAAGGTAGACGCACATGCTGATGTAGTGCGCGTAGAGCTTCTCTTTGTCGGAGAGGGCGTCGAAGTGTGGCTTGATGGCTAGTGGGACGATTGTGGGCGGGCTGTCGGCGAGGTAGTGCTTGAGAACATCGGGATCCATTGTTGTGATGTTGCGGCTCTGGTGCCTTGATTTGAGTAGTAGTCGGGAGATTCGAGGAGTGGATGTAGGTGAATAGAATGAACGGGAGGTAAGCAACCTCCGGGCAAACATGAACAGGGAGGGGGGCGCGCTGCGTTGCTCTTCTTTGCCCTGCAGCTGCGCTGAGCTGTCGCCCGCAGACATGGCGGGGAATTGTGGGGTAAGCTCCAGCTCCCCAGGAATACACGCCAGCGGTACAGGCAGGGGGTTGTGGGGGGGCAGAGCAAGGGGAACACTTCATCTAGAGCTTAACATGATTTCATTCTGCTAGAGCATATGCTCATCAAACTTGCTTCCCCAGCCTAACAGATGCCTTAACCTCCCACATTCGCAGAACTCCGCATATGCACGATACCTTAGTCACTACCTCTTGTAAAAGGGGCATCCTCCCCTCTGCTGGCCCATCAAGACCTTCGTGTACTGCTCGACCTCCTCAACGCCCTTGCCCTGGAACCTCTTCGGCCCACATTGATGGATAGTTAATCCTTCTGGATGGAACCTAGGATCGTCACCAGGCACTGGCTTGCCTTGAGCCCGCCTCATCAGGGCAGAAGGGCCCCATCTGTTCATGACTGTAGGCTTGACGTACCTAGAGTGACTATCAGCATGTATACGATGAGATGGACGTAGAGATAGCTTACCATGGCTCCTTCTCGTAGTAGTATCTATAGAAGACACCAGTCTTGGGGTCGGGATCCGATTGCTCATTCATGCGCATAAAGTACGGTCTCGGGAGGAAGAGATGGCGAAGCATCATCTTTCTGATCCAGAGGAAGCCATGCACAGTTTTTGAAACCGCAGGAGATGGTCTCTCATATCTAGCTCATCATTAGCAATCATATCACCACAATTAGTATGCTCTCTTACCTCATGGCTTCGATCAACCGATCATCCATTAGACTCGCAATAGCCTGTCTAGCAAACCCTTGCAAAAAGTTCGGCAAGTCATTGATAAGGATCTTCGTCGTCTCCTCAGCCAGCCTCTGATTATGATCATCCGGATACATCTCCTTCTTCTCATACTCCACCGACCAAACCTCCAGCTCCTCGAGCCAATGCAACCCATCTCTCCAGCCAGTCTTGTATGACGGGAGATACTCATATGATATGTTCATCGCATCGCCCGTCGCCTTCCAAAACACGCCAAAAGCGCACCGCTCCATCTCGTTGATCTGGCGCCACTCGTACCTGTTGATCCACCGGATTGGCTCCATCGCGAATAGTGCGAGTGTGTAGAGCATATCCTCCATGCGTATCCTGCCGGACTTTTGGTAGTACCCATGGATGTGGTTCAACCGAGCAATAGCCTCGTTGTGACGATCAGAAGATGGAGGCTGACCGACAATCTCCGTAATGAGAACGGCTGTGTCGGTGTACCGCTTTGCAGCAAACTTCTCTTCCACCAGCTGTCGGGTCTCAACGAGCAGCTTCGTGCCGCTGGCGATACCGTACGTCCTGAAGAGTGCGAACTGCAGACCCTTCTCTCCCATGAACGGAAATTCCCGCCCTAGGATCATGTCTTGAATCTCGTGGGCATCATCAGAGGTCATGTTGGCCATTTGATCCCGTCGCTTGTAGGGCATCCGTCGGAGGTAATAGTTCATGCGGGCATATCGGAGAAGCCGTACAACGATCAAGTAAGTAGGGAGCAGGATGACAGGTGCTCGCCATGAAAGAAGAAACGACTTGGCTGTGGACAGCGTTACTGGCAACGGAAGTGGCAAAGACATGATTGCGATAGTAGCTGCTGTGCTTTGAGACCAACAAAATGTACCAACTCAAACGGAAACAGGACCACCGGCCGCTGTCAGGCAGCTGTCGAAGGAAAGAAGACAACCTTTTGCAACTCGGAGGATAGAAAAATGGACAAGGCTGGGTAACATGAGACAGTGATGGAGCTTATTATATGTGCTCACGGGTTTAAGAGTTGACTTCTTGTGCCCGTATCACCTCCCGTCTTTGTCGTGCAAGCTGAGGCCTCGGCGCGTGCAGCGCACGGAATACGAGTTTGAGGGGCTCCTATACCCACTTACATACAGACACTGATATGATTGAGGACAGCAATTGGAGAGAAATGGACAGAAGTTCAGGTTTGCAAGTCCCAAAGTGAGGTGAGAGTCTGATCTTGGCCGTTAGGTAGTGATGTTTAGCGCTTACCTACGCCGGAGCACCTTCAACGACAGCCGAGCCTTCGCATAAGGCGAGTGTCGTGCGCGAGCTGTTTGAAGCTTTCTCAAGTAGGTGGATAAACAAGAAGGTGGTATTGTTACAGTCGGAATTGGCTCTGCGCGAATACTTGTAGTTCGATAAGCGCTCAAGTGGCCCCCAATGCCCAGCAAACACTGCTAAACGATCTGCCCTGTGTAAACCCCCCAAGACCACTGAGCCAAGTTTGCTATATCAAACAAAAGCTGTAGAAATGTCTGGGCTTCACGGGCACTTAGTCATGGGTAATCTTACGTCCCTGCAAGACTACTCAGTGATGCGACAGCATGCCGTGTCTTTGGGATGAAGGCAGACCGTCTAGCCCCTGCAGCTTACGCTGCTAGCGTAAAGATACTGCTTGGAAACATGTAACTCCATCGCTTCCCTGCACAAAGACTTGCTCTATCTGACGAAATGCTCTATACATGTTGATGCCCGGAAAATTCAACAGCTCAGTGCGCCCACTGCCTGTGCGGTACGTATGCCTGAACACATGAGTACTCAAAGCGCTTGCATCTTAGATCTTGACACTGCGAAGCATTAGCTGATAGTTAACTGTGCCACAAAAGCCTCAACGTACCTCCAAGGGTGTGGCTCATCACCATACTGAATTCCCTCGATCCAGTCCTTCATCTGCTGAGTAATGGGACCCGACTCCTTGCCCTCCTCAAGACCGCAATCAACCAGTCGTCCCTTCCAGCTGATCTTCCGCACAGGACTGACAATAGCCGCGGTACCTGCGCCGAAGATCTCGAGCATCCGACCCTCATCGGCGGCATCGGCGATTTCCTGCATGGTGAACTTGCGCTCCACTACGTTCCATCCCTGCGGCTCCAGTCGCTCTCTGGCCAGTGCTAGGATAGAGTCTCTTGTGACGCCCTCCAGAATCGTTCCGTCGAGCGGCGCGGTCAGAAGTTCCTTCTTCCCCGTCTCCTTGTTCTTGATCGCCGCGAATAGGTTCATCGTGCCGACCTCCGTCACGTACTGCTCCTCCCCGAACAACCACAGGTTTTGGTGGAAGCCCCTCGACGCCGCCTGCATCTGGGGGACAATGCATGGCGCGTAGTTTGCTCCTAGCTTCTTGTCACCCACACCTCCTGGCCACGCCCTGACTGCGTAGTCTGTCGCTTCGAGTGACACGGCCTTGAAGCCTGTGGGGTAGTAGGGGCCGACTGGGGATGCGATAACATAGAGTAGCGCCGAGCCAGGGGGACCGACGCCTAGTGTTCGTTGGGTGCCGATCATGGTGGGTCGTAGGTATAATGAGTAACCGCGAGTGCTTCGTAATGTTAGCCCAACCACACCGCCTCTGTAGCAGAGCAGACCTACTCGGGGATAAATCTTGCGTCCGTAGAGGTGAACTTTGCAATCAGCTCAATCATCTTGGAGCCGTCGAAGGTAGGCAATGCGATCCGTGCTGACGACTTGTTCAACCGCGTCATGTTCATATCCGGCCTGAATAACCGTATCGAGCCATCCTTTGCCTTGTATGCCTTCATCCCCTCGAAGCATTCGAACGCGTAGTGGAAGACGCAAGTAGCAGGGTCCAGACTAAGATTTTGGTACGGTGTTATCCGCGGTGTGAGCCAGCCCTCGGACGAAGTCCATTCAACTGTGAGCATGTGGTCTGTTGCCAATTGTTAACATCCTGTCCTAAGCCTCAATTGCGCGAGTAGGCCAAACCTGTAAAGTTTCGTCCGAACACAAGCTCCTCCGGCGGCAGGAGCTCCTTTGGACTCTGGTTTATGGTGACCTCTAGCTTCGAAGGGTCGATGTTCGGCAGGTTGGCTGTGCTGTAGCATTGTCGACTTTTTCTTAAGGCCAGAGTTCGAAGTAGTGTGTGCGCGCGAGCGGGCGTTGAAGCCCCAATTGGGGAGAGTCGTGAGAGCATGGTGCAGAATGTATGCGAGAACGGTATGGAAGGGTTGGAGAAGACGGTTTCAGCAACGAAGATTAGGTTATGGTCTCCTTGGAGCTCTCGTGAGCAACACCAAATGTCTAAGATTCCTTAGGGCGCAGGCCGCTATCGGCAAGGACCTAAACAATTTAGGCCGGCGCTCAACGGCCGGTAGTTATGCCGACGTTACCCGACCTTCCAGGAACGGTTTGGCCAAGCTAAAGAATTGTGAGGGTGTAAGCAGAGAAGCATATCAGCTGCAGTCGTTTGGGCCTAAAGATACATATACAATATCGAATATGGCGCCAAAGAGAAGGGTGATTATTGACACCGACCCGGTAAATGATTTCCAGAACCCTGCAGTAAAGCTGGACTAAATAGTCACACAGGGCGTTGACGATGTCTTGGCAATGTTGCTTGCCCTGGCCGCAACCCCAGAGGAGCTTGAGGTAGTCTTGATTAGTGTAACACATGGTAACGTAGATGTTGAAAGGTGAGTCCCCAAAGGATCAGCCGTCTACTGGACTTAACCTGTATCTAGCTGTCTACGCAATGTTGTATCGGTTTTCCACCACATCCACAAGGAGCAAGAATGGAGAAAGAGCAAGGGAAGACCCGAGGGCTTCGATACCCTAAAGTCGTTCAAGCCCGTCGTGGCAGTTGGTGCTGACGCACCGTTGGACGATCAACTCATGATGGCAGACTACTTCCGTATGTGTAAGGCGTCCAGGAGGTACAGCTGCCAGCTGACATGATGTAGACGGTTTTGACGGGCTAGGAGGGATTCACAAAACAGTAGACTATTATGGCTCTTTGTGTTGTTCTCAGAAGCTGACATCGACTAGCACCCTCATCTTACCCCTGCCGAGACATGGAGAGACTTGTTCAAAAACGTGGCACAATCTGGCTCCCAAGAGGAACAGGAGGCAGCACGTGAGATTCAGGGGCCGAACAACTTGTTCATCCCTTCCCAGTCGCCAGCACATGAAGAGATCCTCCGCGTACTCAGAGACAACGACCGTGACAGCATCACCATCGTAGCGATCGGACCATTAACAAACATCGCAAAAGCCGCCGCCGCCGACCCCGAGACCTTCTTACGGGTCAAGGAAGTGATCGTCATGGGTGGAGCAGTAGACGAGCAAGGAAATGTACAACCCCCTTTACAACCGCCGCGCAAGTTCAAGGAACCTCCGTTCCGATTGATCAAGCAACCCCCAGGCCCTGTGAGAAACCAGCTAAATGAAAGGAACCAGATGACGCCAGTCGCGGAATTCAACACCTATGCCGATGCGATGGCTGCAGCGAGAGTTTACGCTCTGACGTCCCCCAAACCGAGCTCGACCATGCCGCCCGTTCCACCGGCCCCTCCAGGCAAGGTGTCCGACGATCCTCCACCGCCGTTCCTGGCACCGTACCCTGAAAAGCTGTCCCGCCAGTTGACCGTTACGTTGTTCCCTCTGGATATCACAACACCACATGAACTAAAGAGAGGACTGTACCGCAAGAAGGTCACCCCAGCTATCGAAGCCGGCTCCCCGTTGGCGGAGTGGGTCACGGCTTTTCTTTCAAGCACGTTTGACAAGATGGAGTCATTGATGGTCGGAATGGAGGGTGATAACGTCGGTCTTGCTCTGCATGATCCATTGTGTATATGGTACTGCCTGACGGGTGAAGACCCGAAGTGGGAGTTCATTGAGAATGAAGATCTTCGAGTAGAGACAAGCGGACAGTGGACAAGGGGCATGTGCGTAGTAGATCGAAGAAGTCGAAAGAAGCGGGAATTAAAAGAGGACGACACTGATGCAGGCGAAGTACCTGGTGATACAGGCAACTGGCTGAATCCAAATGCTGGAAATAGGCTTCGAAGGCCGGTAAAGACACCAGGAAATGATCTTTTCGGTGGTTACTTACTCGATAGAGTGTTTAGTTAGACATAGATTACCTGCTTGTTGAATATCTATAATTGGAGCTATGACAACGTCCGCTAATGAAGGGCTGGCTGCAATCTTAGGAAATGCCTTCTCCTCTATCTTGCTTGATTCTTCACTCATGGCGCATCCATAGTATGAGAAGCGGCAGCACCGCTGCAGATGGCTTGTCTACTACAGCGTCCCAGCGGTGTCCTATCTTACTGAAGCGCGGTACTACTCTGAAGGTGGCTTCCGAGTCGCACTACTTGACCGGCTACAGACATAGTGGCGTTCGTAGTAAGGGCCGCAAGACTCCTCCTTCTGCGTGTAATGTCAAAGATCACCTGTAGGTGCGAGGAGATAGTAGCCTGGTCTCATTCATTTGAAGGCCCGGGTGTCAGGGCCAGATCCGCACTTGATTGATCCCCTCATCGAAACCACCAATTGACAGATCCAGTAACGCCTTCACCGATGCCTTTGATGCTATGCCACCAGCCCTTGGGTATGAACAGCCCGTCTCCAGCCTCAACATGAGCTTCGTAACCTTCGTACTGCATTTGTCCTTCTTCTGAGGACTCCACCCAGACCTCCTCTTCAAGCAACTGCTTCTCCTCACCTTCGAACATTTCCGTACCTCGCATGTTTGCCGATGCGTCTCGGCCGAGTTGTGCCTGCACCTGATGATAGATCTCTGAACCAACTCTGGGCTTGAACAACCGCACAGTCTTCCTGCCAGCTAGTTGCACGAACATGTTTGGATTCGGATCCCTGTGAAGCGGCGTGTATGTCGGTGCCAGCCCAATCCAGATGTTGACATCATAAATATCCCCACGACCGGCCTGCAAGACCACAGGCGGAACGGGGAGGTCGTCGATGAGGTCAATCGGTAGATTGATAACGCGCGCTTGTGCCAGATAGAGTCGGTCGCGGCTCAGAGATACATCTCTGATCTCGGAGGCTTGCCTCGTCCACTCCAAGAAGAGGCTCAACGGCCCGTCTAGTGTTTCGAAAATCTGCTTCATATCGCCATTGTCGTCCTTGCGGTATCTGCTAAACTCGAGAGGAACCACAGTGTTCCCGAACTTGGCCAGGTAAGATGGGTTGAGCTGTGGAAGGCCCGTCTTTGCTCCCTCAAACCATTTCCAAACGGCTGGTAGATATTCAAAATGCCCCTTTGGTAGAAGTACTGGCACAGCAGGCTCGAACGCTTGCTTGCGGAATGTTTCTACCTTTCCATCACGAAGAGTTGGGACCTGTGTGTACTGCGACACGGTCGCAAAGTGTCTCGATGCGCGTCTACAGCATCGTTGCGCAATGCTGAATGAGCGCATAAGCGCCCCTGAAGTTCTGGTACCGACTGCAAGCCGACAGTGACCGTGATTAAGAACAAGGTTGATGTTTGTCTCAAGATCTAAAGCTTGACTCGCAGTGAACGTTAGCGGAAGCTTCAGCACGGATCACATCCAAAGCGGGCGCCAAGACCCATCACCATCAACCTCATCCAACAAGCCACCTTCCAACGACGACCTCAACGCACGACCACACAACCCCTCCGACTCTCCACTCCCTGTTCAACAGGCACAATGCCTCTCCCCAAACCCACCAGCGCCTCACGCGCTTCGCGAACGCTCCTGTCACGGCCGACAACCGTCCTTGTCCGACAACCCATCGCTCCACGATCGTTTACGTCAAGCGCTACATCACAATCCGCGAGCGGAGACCACGGGGAGCACGAATCGCACTATGACCCACCGGCTGGATGGCTGTTTGGCGTGCCTCCGGGACAGAAGGCGGAGAAGGAGGGATGGGAGACTGTTTGGTATTGGGGGTTCTTTGGGAGTTTGGGGTTGGCTACTGTTGCTTATGCCTTTAAGCCTGATACGAGGTCAGTAGTCTTCTAAAGGAACGGCCATGGACGCCTCCTTCTTCTCCAGTTCCTCGGACGGGGGTTTGGAACTCCTGTGCTTCCCCTCATTATGACGTCCCCCCAGCAGTGCATGACTTACTCTCCGTAGTATACAGACATGGGCCCTGGAAGAGGCAAGAAGAAGGCTCGAAGCCGAGGGCATCTTGCAAGATCCCGGCTTGAAGGAGGGCAGAGTGGGAGCGAACACCACAGAATAGGCGGATTTGAGTTGCTTCCCTACCTCTTGTTCAACCGGGCATGGATATTGTGAAAGAGTCATCACGGTCACCCATAGAACGGTCCTCAACCTCTTTGTGTATATGCCGCTTTATTTGCGTTTTCTACTTTAACGTCTTTGATACAAGCACCAAAGTGATCGAAATGATAAATCAAGATTCTGATCACTTGTCATGTCCTGAAAAGCAAATTCGGTAGAGATGTCCGTCCCCTTGCTGGCAGAGAGACCTCAGATTCAGAATGTATCACACCCAAGCTGCAAATGCTGCAAGAAGCTAGTTCCAAATAAAAGCACTCATCACGGCCCATCCTGCCTCCCCCCAAACTGCGCCCCCATCCCATCCTTCGTCCCAACAATCGCCTTATGATCCGCCGGATTCGCCGCGGCCTCATACAAAAAACCCACCGGCTCCCTGTCCAGTCTCGTAAAATCCCCCTTGAACCCCAAATAGCTAATCCGCGTGACCTCCTCCTCCCCGTCGCCAAAGTTGTCCGGGAAAAACAGCGTCAGCGACTGCGTGGCGTTGAAGAGGGCGCGCTTGACGGGGATCTCTTGGACGTCGGAGGTCTGGGAGAGGTGGAGTTCTTGGCGGGGGGTGAGGTCGGCGGCGGTGGCGAAGTCGAGGTCGTCGCGGTTGGGGAAGAGTTTGAGGGTTTTGGGGGCGGAGGGGGTGGGGGAGGTGCGGAGGAGGATGCTGTGGAGGCGGACTTGGCCTGTGAATCTGTTTTGACTATCAGCCATGTGCTCGTGTGATTGTGAGGGTTTGGGGTGCTTACGGTACAAACATCAATAGCTCCTCATCTGCATCGCTTTGCAGTTCGGGCTCGGGGTCGAGTCTTTGCGCCCAGGTCTTCTTTACGATGTCCCGGCCTGATTGGCCCTCGGCCTCGTTCAGGGTGCTGATTTTGTCGAAGTCGATCTGTTCGTAGAGAAGGGACTGAAGTGCTGGTGTTAGATCATCTGAATGATCGTGGGCGCCTCCGCCATGGCTGTGGTCATGGCCGTGGTCGTGGTGCTCATGGCCGCAGTGTGACATTACGACGGTGTTAAGTTTGTATGTGCTCTCTTGTAATGCCGCAGTAAGCAGCTTTACAGCAATATCACTTCATGGTGGATGCTCATAGGATGTTCCAGACGAGGAGACCGAGTGTATACAAAACTTTGCACGTGACATGTGCGTAATCGATCAACCATGAGCTGTGGTTTAGATTCGAATGGGAGTGGTTTATCAAAGCTCTGAAGAGCTACTGAAATAGCTGGTATGATATCTTGGTCTATATGCTATCTATCTTCGTCTGCCAATACTAGTATACGCCAAAGTCCACGCTTAAATGCAGCCAACTGCCACAGTACAGTATCTCATCATGCAAGCAAAGGTTCCGCACGACGCCCCTCTTGTTCCCTTGCTCTCCTTTGAGCCCTCTGCTTCGGCGTCTCTACTTCAGGCTCTTGTTCAGCCTCCGGTAATGCCACTGTGGGGGCATCTGGTAGCTTGACTCCGTTGACCTCCCTTTCCAGGGCAGCGAGCTCGTCTTCCACCTCATCCTCGTCTTGGTTCGACATCTTGCCGGCAAGTGTATCGGCAATTTCCTAATGAGAAGTTAGCAGAGAGCTTCGGGCAAGCAGATCCACGGGACAGCGTACATTTTGATATGCAATAGCATCCTCCGTTTCCCCCATGAGCTTCTCAACCTGCTCTAGGCCGCCCATCTCCTTGTGAATCTCTTTCAGTACCGCCGTACCCTGCTGCAAACCAAACAGCACATCCTTTTGTACGAGCGCAAACTCTACATCGTTGACCAGGTTCTCCAGCTGCGCAAGTTGGGCGTCTGTCTTTGCGAGCAGGGACTCTTGGTACTTCTTCCGCCGTAGCGCGAGGAGCGCCCTTCGCTTGTCGTTGTTCTTGAGACATTCTTTGGCGATCTGTGTTTCCCTATCGGTGACTACTGTGATGCGCTTTTGGTATTGTCGGAGCTTGTCGCGCTGCTGCTTCATCTCCAGGATAGCCCTATCATGCCCCTCATCAGCGGTCTGAGTCTACGGGGTGGGGCCTGCAAGCGCTTACTTATCCTGGGATGTGACCTTGTGGGCGCTGTTCGAGTTGCCCATACTGTATGTTGCCGGAGTGAATCTCCAAGAAAGTCCATTTGGAAAGACGTTGTCGCGTGCTGTTAACGGCGTGGGATGGGCGCCCACTTGATTCAAGGCACGCGCAACAGATCGGCGTCATGGCTGCAGCTGCTATCGATAAGCCCTACCTTAAGCCCTCTTCTGCCGGGAGTTGCTGTTTAGCTGATGATCGGCGGTTAGATGACCGTCAAGCATTTCATGATATGGTAAAGTAAGATGGAAATATGTTGGGCGGGAAAAGTCACTTTGCCCGTAGTGTTCCCAGGTACATCGCATGAGTCGCTCTTGAAAAGGCTTCTTATAACAATTCCAATGAGACCATCAAATGAGGTTGGACGAGAGCTGCGGAGAGTCGGCGTTTGAGCCTATCGATAAGAAAATTTATTTGGACATCTCAACTTCACTGACCCGCAGACCACAACATGCCAGGACGACAGGGGCGATCCAGCCTCCGGCAGGGCCTGGACAGGGATGTGTACCAAATCACTCGCGATATCATCGATAAATTAGGGGACGTTCGCACCAGCACCGTGGTCAGCTCACTTATCTACGATCAAATCCAGAAGAGCAACTCCAGCCTACGCCGAAAGCCAAAGAGAGTGCTCGAGGACAGCATAGAGCGCGTCTTGGCTGTGCTTCATGAAGATGAAGAGATTTCGGAGGAGATTCCAGACGAGGTAGATGACTTGGGGAGGCAGGCACCGGCGCCGCCATCGAATGCCATGAATAGGAGCATAGTAGGAGCTTGGAAGAATGTCGGCGCGCCTTCACCAGGTACACCCAGCGAATATACGGACCGAAAACAGAAGAGAGACAAGGAAGGCAGGGACGCGCAGACCAATGGAGAGCCAGCGCGGAAAAAGCGCAAACCGGCAACTGAGGAAGTAGTCGACCGATCACCGCCAGCACATTACAAGCTTGTCGACATCGGAGGGCTCGACCAGGTCAAGGAACAGCTGAGTGAGTTGCTGGTGCTGCCGCTCATTCGGCCGCAGAAGTACATGGAACGGAAAATACCCGTACCACGCGGAGTGCTGTTACACGGTCCTCCAGGATGCGGCAAGACGGTCCTCGTAAGAGCCATGGCTGCGACGATAGGGGTACCATACATAGAGATCATTGGGCCCTCCATAGTCTCCGGTATGTCGGGCGAGTCGGAAAAGCAAGTCAGAGATCTGTTCGAAGAGGCACGAAGACTGGCACCATGCATCGTTTTCATCGACGAGATCGACGTCATTGCACCCAAGCGGGAATCCTCACAGAGTCAGATGGAGAAGCGAATAGTGGCTCAGATGCTAGGAAGCATGGACAAACTAGCGCCAGAGGAGAACGATGGCAAGCCTGTAATTGTACTTGCAGCCACCAATCGACCCGACAGTATCGACCCAGCATTACGGCGAGGAGGAAGATTTGACACGGAAATCAACATAGGCGTACCTAATGAGAGAATGAGAGAGCAGATTCTGAGGGCTTTGACACGGGATGTAGACCTTAGCAGCGACGTGGATTTCGCCCAGCTAGCAAAGATGACGGCCGGGTTTGTCGGAGCCGATCTCCGCGATCTTGTGGGTAAAGCAGGTGCTTGGTCTATGGATCAATATCGGAAGGCCCTACAACAGCAAGCGCAAGAGATGGAAACCGATATGGACGTTGATGATGCAAAGAAGGCCGATGAAGTTACCCTGAAAATCTTGCGCCTCGTGAAACGAGCTCGTCAGGACCATCTCCCTGAGCCTCCTGGCTTCGAAGACAAGTCTCTCACGATGGAAGCGTTTCTTACGGTTTTCCCTGGTATCCAACCCTCCTCGAAACGAGAAGGCTTTGCAACAATCCCAGACACTACATGGGCGGATATTGGCGCCCTTGAGGACGTCCGCAGCGAGTTACGCCGAGCAATTGTCGAGCCTATTAAAGATCCTGATGTGTACGAGACGGTCGGTATCACCGTACCATCTGGTGTTCTCTTATGGGGACCGCCGGGTTGTGGTAAAACTGTGCTCGCCAAAGCAGTTGCGAACGAGTCCAAGGCCAACTTCATCAGCGTCAAGGGGCCTGAGTTACTTAACAAAGTAAGTCTTTGCAATGTGCACTACACTTTGATCTTGAACTAACATTATCTCCAGTACGTTGGCGAATCGGAAAGAGCAGTCCGCCAAGTGTTTACACGCGCCCGGTCATCAGTTCCTTGCGTTATCTTCTTCGACGAATTGGACGCGCTTGTGCCCCGTAGAGACGACGCCATGTCAGAGGCCTCGGCCCGAGTGGTCAACACCTTGCTTGTCGAGCTTGACGGCTTAGACGCCAGAGGCGGCATTTACGTAATAGCCGCAACCAACCGGCCGGATGTAATCGACCCGGCCATGCTACGCCCCGGACGCCTGGAAACCCTGCTCTTCGTCGGTCTACCAGGACCTCAGGAACGTGAAGAAATCCTGCGAACTCTCCTCCGGCAAAAGAAGCTCGATCAGAGCCTGGCTCAGTTCGGCTCCCGCGCCAACTGCGACGGTCTTACTGGTGCTGATCTAGGGAGTCTGGTGAGGAGAGCAGGTTTGAAGGCTATTGAGCGGGGGTCCAGAGTGGTGGAGCTGGTTGACTTTGAGAACGCTATGGTACACGTTCGCCCTAGCGTTGGGGATATGAAGAAGTATGAGAAGCTGAGGGAAAAGTTGGCAACGAGGACATGATGGGATCCATAGACTACAACAAAAAGTGCGACAACAAGTTATGCATTGTGGAACCGACGGTGATCTTTCATTGCACTATCGACTACTCTGATAAAAGTCAGGAGCATATTCTACCAGCCAACCTTTCTCAATCTTAGTGATATCGCGGATGTACGTTTTGGAACCAGTCTCCATGATTTCGTGGAAAATGACCCAGTCGGCTTTCCGGTTCTGTGATCAACGTCAGCTAGTTTCACGCCTCCACGGGCTTCATAGCACTTACAAACATCAGCGAGCTTGGATGAGCATACATAGTAAGCCCTCCGCTCACAGGCTTAAAACTCCCATCCGGTTGCATCCTCGCTGCTTGCGAGAAGTATCCAGTCGTCAAGCACCGCCTGATCTGCTCCGCTTTATTGACCGTATCCACGCTTTGACCACGGGACGAGAGTGTCTCATCCACATTGATGCCGAACCGTTCAAGGTACCTCCGCAGCTGATTCCGGACACTGACAGCCCGTGACATGGACTTGAAGTTCAAATAGTTATCCCTACACCACTTTGCTTCCTTCTTGCCTTTCGTCACAAACGCCTGGTACACGTTGAGCAAAGTTAGATGATCACCTTCCTCCGCCGCAAACTTCCGTCGAGCGGTCTCTGTGGCTTTCTTCTCTCCTTCGTGGTGGAACCACACCGCGCCTTGGAGACTTGTCATTGCTGCGATCGAAAGGATCTCGCTTAGACAGCCGAACGATGAAGCCGTGAGGAGCACCTTTGCCATCATTGGCTCGACTGATAACTCGGCCATGCGGCTGCCGAGCGGCTTTGTGAGTTTTGCGTAATCATCGAGCGCACCGAGAGCGTATAAAAGCTCCAAGGCACGAATGACGAGCTCTGCTGGCGGTGCAGACAGATACTCGAAGCGAGCGATGTTGTCGATGCCTAGTGCCTTCAGCTGTAGGATGACCGGGGCCAGGTTCGAGCGCTGGATCTCAGGCGTGGTAGCTTCGTCGAGCGACTCGTATGCTTGCTCGGTGTACAGCTTGTAGCACTTGCCTGCTTTCGTCCGACCTGCACGACCAGCTCTCTGTGTTGCGGATGCTTTCGAGACAGCTGTTGCCGTGAGCGTCTCGATACCAGTGAGAGGGTTGTAAGCCCTTAACTTGACAAAGCCACAGTCGATGACATAGACGATGCCCTCTATTGTCACGGACGCTTCTGCGATGTTCGTGGCTACTATGACCTTCCTGGTGTTTTCAGGGGCTGGTTCGAAAACGTACATTTGCTGGTCGGTGGAAAGACCGGCGTACAACGGCAGAGCGAGAACGGATTGAGCTTTCGGATGTAGGTCGGCGGCCTGCTCCAAGATTCGCTGAATCGCCGTGTCGATCTCTTCTCGGCCTGTGAGGAAGATCAAGATGTCGCCATCGGGCTCATTCTTGTGTATGTCAAATACCGTTTGAACGGCTCTTTCCACGTAGTTGTGAGTGGCTTCCTCAAGGTAGTGTATGTCCACGGGATACATCCGGCCTTCTATGCTGATGATTCTTCCTACGTCGCCGCCGGGTCCTTTGACCTCACCGTTTCCCTGCTCGCCAGTTTGATGGGTGACATTGGCAAAGAACTGCAGGAAGTCTTCTGCCTGCAAGGTGGCACTACTGATGATGATCCGCAGCTCTGCTCTTTTCTTCATGATCTTCTTCAGGACACCGAGCAGGATATCGGAGCTCAGTGATCGCTCATGCGCCTCATCTACCATGATGACAGAGTACCGTGAGAGCAGAGGGTCCACCAAGGCCTCACGCAGCAGCAGTCCATCGGTGAGGAACTTGATCCGAGTACTGGCGGAGGTTTGATCTTCGAATCTTATGGAGTATCCTACCTGGTATCAACTTAAAGCTTCTGTTTTCGTTCATCGAACCTGACGGGGCCTACCTCTTCACCCAAAGTACACCGCATCTCTTCTGCAACCCTAGCCGCTACAGTTGTTGCAGCGACTCTTCGAGGCTGTTCAGATGTATCAGCTTTACCATGCGAATCATCGCTGTTGTTCTGTTTTACCCACTTGTGTGACAGCAATGACTTTTCCTTCTGAACACCATCCTGCCTGATCCAAAAACTGTGGTATCTGGGTGGTTTTACCACTACCAGTCTGACCGACAACAATGGTCACCGGATAGGTTTCAACCAAATACAGCAGAGCATCTCTGTGACGTGCAATTGGTAGGAGTGCTGCTGGCTTGTATAGTGAAGGGATGAAACTGTCTGATGAATTGGTTTCCTCCATATTATCAATCACCTAGCTTCGGGCTGGACAGTTCATCAAGTAGACATGACTCCCATGGCTTTTCTTTATCGATATACGAACTTCAACTCTCTGTATGTTATGGGAGTTCGATGAAAGAGTCAGTAGATGTCTAAGCACGAGTCATGCGATCTGTAATATATACGATTATTCAATCGCTAGCTGTATCAAACAAGTCATCCCACCTTCGTCATACCGTACCGACTCTCCGAGCTTCAGAAGCTACCTGATCCCGCAATCCACGCAGATCAAGGGGCTGAGCGTATCAGCAGTTTCATGAGACACGCACTTTCTTAGGCATACATTTTCAGAACAGACGCTCAGAACACCCATAGAACCTCAACGACCGCTACTAAACGTTCAAAGTCAAAATCTACCCCACCATGGCCGACACAAAGGCAACAGAGAAAACGGTCTGCCACCCAATGTCGTTAAGGCAAGTGCTGGACTGACCAAGCTGTCAGATCACTTCACCAAAGCCAGCTTCAGCTTCAGGAGCAGAGTCCCCTACTACTGCAAGGGAGCTGGATTTCGACGACGAACCTCAGGATGATTCCAGCCATGCCCATGCGGCGACTTTGAAGAGCGCTTCTCCGAAGCCCAGAGTTAGCTTCCAAGACGAAGCACCTCCGCCAAAGCCACCGCGGCCCATGAGCCCTCAGGCGCAAGCTATGGCGACCTTGATGGAAGCGTTCCCAGATACGGATGCGAAGGTGGTTAAGGCGGTGTTGGTAGCTAGCGGAGGGAAGGTTGAGCCAGCTTTCAATGCGCTACTGAGTACGCACTATGGGCATTTCCCAACGCAGCTGCGACGAGACTGACCGAGGATAGGCATGTCTGATCCCGACTTCAGAGAGGAGCAAGCACCTCCTCCTCAACCTCCACGGCCAGCCCAGCCTCCTCAGGCCAGAAGTCAAATCGAGCAGGATGAGCTGTATGCGCGACAACTGGCCGAGCATTATCAGACCAGCCAGCACGCACCGGGCTTTGGATCAAGGGAACGAGGCGATCCGCCAATCAGGCGGAGACAGGATACCAATCTCAAGCCAAACGAGCTGTACGACAAGGATCATAGCTTCTTCGACGACGACCTACCAGTAATCCGGCAACAATTCGAGAAAGGCTTCCAGGAGACCAAGGCCACCGTGAACAAGTGGTTCATGAATCTCCAGAAGAGGATCGATGGTGATGACCAAGCTGATCTGGAGGAACATGACAGGCGGCAGCAGCGACAGAACTATGGACCTTCGCAGTCTGAGCAGATGTATGGGATCCGCAAGAGCGCAGACCGGAGTCGACGCAGTGGAGATATGAACAGATACGATGCAGACAACCGTGTGCTGGGCGACGACTTTGCCCATCTGGAAATGCGGGATGATGAAGGTATGTGCCCCTCAATTGGTGTTGAGGCCCCGCTTACAGTGACAGCTCCTCAAAGGCGACAAGGCGGGCGACCATTGGCAAATCCCGACCTGTTCAAAGCCACGCCAGCCCCACCCCAAGGCGGCCCCGTAGATGAAGTTGAAGCACTATACAGCGATCCGTCTGCAAACAACCGTCAACCGTCACCCGGAAATGCCAGGTCATCCTCGAAGAAGTGGCAGCCGTTAACATCAGTCGCACCGCATCCTGAAACAGAAGACAACGATCCGTTCAGCCTTGGCGATAGCGACGATGACAAGGACAAGGATCTCAAAGCTGAGGATTCCGAGCGGTTGAAGAAGGCTGCATCTCAGTCTGGCCCTTCTGGGAAAGCTGGCCCGGAGGCCGCAGAACGATCCGGCAGCTTGGGGACAAGGGACAAAGCTGCCGAGGAGTTACTGACTGGGAAGAAGTCGTAAGGTACCGGCATGTCTTTTGCTCACTGTCCATACTTGGTTATGAAAGGCTTGTATAGCAAATCTATACCTTATGCATCTTCAGCGTCGCGAATACAAGAGCCTCAGAAATGGTAGCATTGACTAGCCAAGCCGGTATTGGACATGTGCTCCGCTGTATAGGAAAAACCTAATATGCACAATACTTGAGCTTGATGTTGTTACACGTTGAATATGTTATCGGTACATGGTGCACATTGAGCCGCTAACAGTGGCTAGAACCCTCGAAGAGATTTCTCGATAATACAAACGGCGCAGGATATCACTGGCTAATTCTTACAAAGTCGTGGTCACATAACAAAATTGTCCTTCGTGAACTTCCCGTTTCGGTCATCACATCCAGCCCCTGACGAGCACGCCGGCGAACAACGACGCGAGAACGGTCAACCAGCTCAACTCAACGACACTACCAGATCCAAAAGGACTGCCACCTCCTCCTCCGCTGCCTCCTTCGATTCCGGTAGCCGTAGCACTGGCTTGACTGGCGCCCGAAGTTCCCGTCTGCGTAGCTGACGTCTGGGAGCCTGAGCTCTGCGCACTCGGCGTGACGGTCACTGTCACCACGGCCGGATTACGACTAGATGCTCCTGAAGACGCCGAAGTACTTTGGCTGGATCCCGAACTGCCCGGTTGTGCGGTTACTGTGACGGTACGCATCTGAGTCTCGGTAGCAGATACGGTGGTCGGCGAGCCATAGAAGATTGTCGAAGGCGCTAGGGTAACGGGTTCGATAATGTAGTATGTCTGCCCTTGATTATCCGTCGTCGTTACGGTCAGAGTCGTCTCAACGGTTGCGGTTATCCGCTGGCTTGTCGTCACCTCGATTATAGATCCGGGCTGCCCGCCTGCAGTCATTGTCATCGTCACCGTCTGGGGCTCTGATGCCTCTGTAGCCACGTTTTGTGCATTCCGGAGCGCTGCGGGTGCGATCGGGGTACCGGCTAGGTTACACGCCAGCTGAAGCGGAGTAAGGAGGAGGTTCGCATCGAGGTAGTTGTCGCATCGTGACTTTGCGCAGGTGATTACATCGGTGAGGAAGTTGCCGTTTGATGCTCTACAGATGCCTATGCAACATGTTAGCCCACGCTTTGCTTTACCGGTGTTGGATGCGCACATGGTATATCCGCAGCGTTGCAGTTCAAACTCCCACTATTACTGAAGCAATACTGCCAGCACTGCGGGAGGTTCTGCACAAACTGCCCTGCTGCCACCGAAGCCAAAACCGGCACTAGCAATATCCGATACAGACGCATTGTGGTGTACAGTATGACTCTACTTGCATGTAACAATCACCAGACATCTTTGACAAGTACAGGGCTGAAGTAGGCTTTTGATGACTTCCATCTCGTCCCGGATTGTTCCACCCCACAATGTGGCGCCTGTCACGCCGCTACGTCAGCTAACGCTGATCGCGAGCTGCCCTGTTTTGACCCCTGGTGTTTTGGCACTCGAAGCCTTCAACGGCCTGGACACACACGGACACTTCTGTGGCTGTGGCTGGGGCCTGTCTGGCTTGCAAGCCTTCTAATCATCTTCTCTCTTCAGGGCGTTCTTCATCGTGGTGGTTGAAACGGACTGCTTCTAGCGAGCTGGCCTTCGCCTTAACTTACGGCGGTGGGGAGATGAGCCCGTCAACGGACCCTCCGTCAGCATGCAGCTCTACCTGCGTCCTTCCTGCATAAGCCTGCAGAGCTAAGGATAGGTAGGCTCGTAGATTTTCTGTACGAAGAGGGCGGTGCGCATGATTTGAATTTCTGATCTCTCTCACCTTCTTTCTTACAAACTTCGTGCGATTCTTCCGTACACTGCTGGTGCTGCTGTCAAGTGTTTCTCGGTGCGGCTTCTTTTCGTTTCTGTATATACTGTCCTTCGTCTTGTTCCTCTGTCGTGTCGTACTTGTAGGAGTTTATGGCATTCAAGCATCTCAGCGTCTACTATACACATAGCCGATCATAAGCCCAACCCCCGACGAGGAGCTCGTTGCAAAAGTACCAGTGCAACTCCACGAGGACAATCACCCGGAACCAATCCCCAGCACCTCCCCCCCTACACCTCCCCCCACAATGTCCGGCATCGAAGTCGCCTTCGGCGTCGTCGGCGTCGTCGGCGTCCTCGGCCAAATCTTCGACGGCTGCCTAAAAGCCTACCGCATCTTCACCACCGCCACCTCCCTCGGCCGCGACTCTGAGCGCCTCGTCTGCAAAGTGCGCATCGAAGAGATGCGCCTCGTGGTCTGGGGCCGCGAGTGGGGGGTCGCCGAGGGGAAACTCGAACACCACCTCTCCAGCGTGACGCAGGGGCAGGAGGGGATGAAGGAGATTGCGGAGACGATTCTGAGGCAGCTGTACGGGACGATTATGGATTTCAACCGGTTGAGGGAGAGGTATGGGCTTAGGGAGGAGGCGCCGGGGAGTGTGGATAGGGAGGCTTATGGGAAGGGGAGGGAGGACCCGGGGGTTTTTGGGAGGAGGAATGGGGTGGGGAAGGAGTTTAAGCTTAGGGCGAGGTGGGTCATTGCGGATAAGGAGAAGTTTGAGGAGCTGCTGGAGGAGTTGAGGTACTATAATGAGAAGTTGGAGGGGCTGTTTCCGGCGAGTAAGATTGTGGCGCTGCAGAGGACGTGGAGGAATGAGTTGTTGGAAAAGGCGGAGAGAGATCTGGAGGGGTTGACGTTGTTGGAGAGTGCGAGTTTGACGAGGTATCCGAGTTTGAATACTTTTGCGCAGTTGAAGCAGTTGAGGATTAATTTGGATGCGAGGGAGCCGAATAAGAAGTTGTTGTCGAGCTCGGAGATTAAGATTCAGACGTGGCGGTTGACGACCGAGGGTGGAGCGAGCGACAATCGGACGATAGCGGTGTACAAGAAGCCAATCGACACTATGGTGAATGGCGCAGTATCAGAAGACGTGCCAGTGCTGGTCGAGTGGATTGGCTACGAGCCTGAGATGGATCTGGATGCTCGATTACATCTTTATCAACGAGTGGACAACCTCGCCAGGATGCTTCACTCGAGCGCAAAGCGACATCCGGACCTGCACACACTAGACTGCATAGGCTACGTCGACGACACGGCCAACAACCGCTACGGCCTCCTACACCTACCGCCCACCACCGAGTCACCTACAAGCCCCCAACACCAGACCCTCTCCGACCTCATCAAATCCGCAAACCGCCGCACCCCCGACCTAGACGTCCGCTTCGCCCTCGCCAAAACCCTCTCCGTCGCCCTCTGGTCCTTCCACTCCCTCGACTGGCTTCACAAAGCCTTCTGCAGCCCCAACGTCCTCTTCTTCAACAACGACCCCTCCTCCACCACTGAGGCGCACGACCTCAGCTGCCCGTACGTAGTCGGCTTCGACAGTTCCCGCCCAGACCACCTCCACGAAATGACCGCTGTATCGCGGATAGACGCCCCCGAGACAATCTACCGCCACCCAAACAGCCTTGGCGTCTGGCGCCAACCCTACCGCAAAGCCTTTGACATCTACTCCCTCGGCCTCATGCTCCTGGAGATAGGCCTCTGGAAGAGTATCAAGACGATCCACAAGGAGAAGTACCTACAGAGGCCGGCGGACTTTAGGGAAAAGGTCGTGCAGGGGATGGTGCCGGCGCTGGGGAGTAAGACGGGGGGTGCGTATCGGAGGGTTGTGGAGAGGTGTTTGAGGTATGAGGAGGGTGGGGAGGGGGAGAGTATGAATCCGCATATGCTTATGGAGTGGGTTGTTTTGACGCTTGAGGGATTGAAGGTTTGAGCAGGAGGGTTTGGGGAAAAACTTGTAAGGTTAGTGGGTGACAGAGGTGGTAGGACTGGGACAAGCCGTATGCGTACTCAAACGAGCCAGGTAGGAGGCTCTGTCGTCGGGTCTCTACATGTGGAGGTCTACCTGCAGTCAACTCTACAAGTCTACAAGGGGATAACCCGGAAGCGACTACAATCCGTAGGGTTTGTCGTATTCTCGGACCCGAAGACTAAAGCCTCGAGCCAGCGATGAGCTGAGCTAATTTGGGGCTAAGAAGACCGAGACCATGGCTAGATTGGATGATTCCCTCATACAAACCGGAGATCCATGCCAGAGGTAATCTCAATAGGTTGTGTACTGATTTGTCAGGATGAGGTCTGAAGGTCATTGCTATTAAGCCGGAAGGGGTCAGACTTCAAGTGTAGGTACAGACAGAGATGGGGATTTGGGCCTGCTATAAGTGGGTCTCGCCGGAGGTCCTGAATAGCAACATTGTCGACTCCGGAATATAGGCATTTTTGGATCCTTACGAGCAACCCAGATGCACGATAGACAAGTACTTGATGAGATTTTGTGATGATCCAATACACCAATTAAAATGCTCGGTTACAACCGAGGGACAAGCTGGAGCTGGTAACATCTCGTGCACGTGAAAGCTGTAGCAACACCGCAACCCTTCGTTCATGAAACTCTTCAAACCGAACACCCAGAGTGTCGTTGTGTGGAAGTGTCTCTTAGCTCCAATCGTCCGGAGAGCGCGTTCTGGGCCACCATCTGCGATTCGCTCCACCTATATCAGCCATGGCAGCATCCACGCCAATCCCCTTCTCAGAGCCTCCGTACCTGTGCGGTCTTCCATCACCGTACTACTCCGAGTCCCACCGCAAGTATGTTGCAAGTAGTCAGTCTGTACCAAATTTGTGACTAATCACAACGCAACAGATGGCAAGCCCACTGCCGCCGGTTCATCACCGAGCACCTACTCCAGCATGCCTTGGAATGGGATGCCGCAGGAACCGTACCGGAGCACGTGTGGAAGACCTTTGCAGAGGCCAACATGTTGATAGCCTGTCTTCCGGCGCCGTTGCCGGTAGAGATGCTGAAGAGCTTGGGTGTCACGCATGTAGGCGGGGTTGTGCCCGTGGAGGAGTGGGATTACTTCCATACGATGATCTTTGCAGATGAAGTAAGCTGCCCTTAGATGCTTCGAGATAGCGTTCTAATGTGGGCTTCAAGATGGCTCGATCTGGTTTGCATGGCCCACCGGGCTCTCTGACTACGGGTATGGCTTTCGGCGTACCTCCGATCATCAAGTTTGGAAGCAAGGAACTGCAGGCACGAGTCTTACCGGACCTGCTCCTTGGACGGAAGCGCGCTTGCATAGCCATCACCGAGCCAGAAGCCGGCTCTGATGTTGCTGGTATCCAAACAACAGCCGTCAAGTCCAAAGACGGGAAGTTCTACATCGTCAACGGCACAAAGAAATGGTATACTTGCCTGCCCCTTCCTCCATCCCCTTACGCATAGCAACTAACATCCCCAGGATCACAAACGGCATCTGGTCCGACCTCGCCACCATGGCCGTCCGCACCTCCGGCCCCGGCCCAACCGGCCTCTCCCTCCTCCTCGTCCCCCTCCGCTCCCACCCCGGCGTCACCATGCGCCGCCTCAAAGTCGCCGGCCAACTCAGCGCCGGAACCACCTTCATCGAGCTCGACGACGTGCGCGTCCCCGTCGAGAACCTGCTCGGCACCGAGGGCCAGGGGATGCGGTACATCATGACGAACTTCAACCACGAGCGGTTGAGCATCGCGATTGGGGCGGTGCGGTCGGCGAGGGTGGCGCTGGGTGCGGCGGTGGGGTATGTGATGAAGCGGGAGGCGTTCGGGAGGAAGTTGATGGAGCAGCCGGTTGTGAGGCATCGGCTTGCGAAGTGTGGGGCTGGGTTGGAGAGTTGCTGGGCTTGGGTCGAGCAGTTTGTGTTTCAGATGACGAGGATGGGGAAGGCGGAGGCGGATGTGGAGTTGGGGGGTTTGACGGCGTTGTGTAAGGCGCAGGCGGGGAGGGTGATGGATGAGTGTGCGAGGTGTGCGGTGCTGTTGTTTGGGGGGAATGGGTTTACTACTACCGGGCAGGGGGAGATTGCTGAGAGTGAGTTTTTGTTTGCTCCAGGAGCTGATCATGGTAAGGCTGACAGTCGAATAGGGATCTATCGCGAAGTGCCCGGCATAAGAATACCGGGTGGCTCGGAAGACGTGATGCTCGATCTGGCAGTCCGCCAACTGGTCAAGAACTATCAGAGGAAGACCAAGGAGCTCGAAAGGCCGAAGTCATCATTATAATCGTCTTACATATAGCGCATACTCCCCTCCTGCCAACTCACCTCCAAGGTCAAACTTCAAGCCGTACTCACTCTCTTAACACACCTCCCCGGATGCCACACATTAAACACCCAAACCGCAACAACAACCGGCGCAAACTCCAAGCACCCAAAAAACACCTCATGCGTACTCAAATACCCAAACACCCCCTGACTCGTCTCCGCCAACCGGAAGATCGTCCGCAAATACACCATCACCGTCGCCACCCCCAACGCCACGACAAACCCCCTCATGCCCTTCATCCCCGCTCCTTTGGCGAAAAGCACCTTCCTCGCCCGCCAGATAAACACGGAGAGCAGGACGATGAATACCAGAAACGTGAAACATTGGAACGCCAAACCCCCTAGCAAAATGTTATTCGCCGTCGACGAATCCTTCCGGTCACTCTCCGCTTTGCCAATCAGCGCCGCGCCGGCAACCTGCGTCCCCGTCGCGATGACGTCGGCGGCGATAAAGACGAAGAGGATTAAGCGCGGGGAGAGAGGGGTGTAGTGGTGAGAGGGGTGGGAGAGGGAGAGGGAGTGGATGAGGACGGAGAGGAGGGTGTAGATTGCGGCGCTGAAGAGGACGGGGGCGGTGACGATGAAGAAGTATTGGATGATGAAGAAGATGATGTTGTAGGGGGATTTGCCTGTTGTGAGTGAGTTAATGGAGTGGGGTTGGAGATGGATATGTAGTCGCTGGCCGAGGGGTAATAGATGAGATGTGATGAGTTAGTGGTGAAGGGTAGACGGACGGTTTGCTAGGATGCGCGCTATGTAGCCTACGATCTCCATCAGGGTGCCTACGAACACGGTGGAGAAGTACCAGGTGCGGTAGCGGATGAGCTGGTAGCCGTGGAGCGCGGCGGAGAGGGAGAAGAGGATGACCCCTAAGAGACCGAGGGCTAGGGATGGTGTGTAGCTGCGATGATTAGCTTGACTGGGAGAACTTGTGCTTCTGGTCGGCTGGCGCCCCACCCGTAGATGATGATTTCGGCATCATTGGGACCGTGAGGGTTGGGGAAGTTTGGATCGATGAAGCCTCGAGCGGGTCGTCCTGTTTCAGACATTGTTCCGAACGGAGGGTCGGCGTATAGTTAAGGCGATTTGATCTTCGTTATTGGATGAGGTGGATCACATGAACGGGGATAGAAATTGGTTCATTCGTCTTTCTATGCAAGAAGAAAGCAAGCGCGTTAAAATATACAAGACCACAAGAAGTAGAGACGACAATTGCTCGTCTTAATAAAGAAGCAGCGACCAGACGGCCTCGTGTTAGACTCTGATCACACTTGGGGAAGTTCCAAGATATGAAGCCATAATGGTTGCCAAAAAGGGAATCATACCACGAGAGATGGACGAGCCGTCATGACTTCTGGAATGCGAGGAATCGTGGATGGGGATTGGCTCTACCAGGCGAACTTTGGCCTTGGCGTTCCAGAGGAGACGGTAAACCTTGGCAGACAAGCAACGGCGATCGCCAAAACGGCGGAGGAGACATACATAGTATAGCATGCCCGTCAATACGAGGGATTTCCTTACTCTACGCTGTGTAATGTACTGAGCGCAAAGACAAAGAACAGAGGGATAGTTGGTATGGGGAAAACGTCCTGCAGGTTGCCTAGGCTAAGCTGATCCCTTTAGGTAGAGAATAATTTGACATCGGCGTTACTGTATCGATTGAGCACCGAACATATAATGAAGGCTCTGAGAATCTTTCGGAACAATAAGCATGTTAATTCGGTAGGAATAGCCTTCTGGCTCTTAGGCTGGGCAGTTGATGACCCTTGCTAGTCACGACGATACGAGCATGCAGCGGTTGTGCCGTTGGATCGATGCTTTTCGCCGGTAGCACTCATCAAGATTCAGCCGCGAAGAGTTGGACGTCTTCCTCATGAAAGGAAAGAAATTAGAGAATGTTGTTGGGGCTACTCGGTCTTAGAAGGTTTATGAGGCTTTCTCAAGCATTGCATCACCGGGCCTTGGCTGTATGTAAGAGTCCAAGACTTGCCATTGCCGGCAGACCAAAGCTATACCGAATGCAAGACGGGCCTCGTCTTTCACGAAAACGTCCCATTTTGAGGTTGAAGAAGTTGATCCGCGAAAGTGACGAGAATCCATGACTTGGATAAGCTTCCCGGTTACCAGCGCTCCGGGCTTGATCCGGTTTAGCTCTTGCTTGTTCCGTGGCCTCAACATGGGGAGCCTCACGGTTCCTGCAAGCTTTCTCCACAAACAAGACCTCTCCCCGCAGGAACCCCTCGCTGATCCTTGTGAAGATGGTAACGGTGTGCGGAGATGATGTCGCTCGAGGTTCGAAAGCACGTTTTTTCGTTCAGAATGCGGAGTTGGCAGCTCCTCGAGAGCAGAAGCTGAAGACATGCCGCACATAAATACACTCTATAATCTCGTCATGTCGACTATCGCCTTGCGCTCTCTCATTGACCAGCAAGCCGTCTCAACATCAAGATGAAGTCCTCTATCATTGTCTTGTTCTCTCCGCTCGTCGCGGCATCGCCCAGCTACTTCTCTTCTTTCTTCGGCTCATTGACTTCGGCCTTGGGGAAAAGTGACGCTCTCAAAGGTCCATTCAATCCCATCACTTCTCAGATTCTCCAGTCTTACCTTCAACCCATTGAGGTTGCTCTCAAGAGGAACACTTACATCACTCGCAAGGGCACTGAGCTACAACTATCCGGGGAGAGATGGACAGCTTCCGGAGCGAACGTCTACTGGCTTGGCCTGGACGAGAACGTGATACCTCCTGCTGGAGAGCCGTTCTATGCTCCGTTTAACGCCTCGTATCCCACTCACGGCAGGATCACAGAGGTCATGAACACCCTTCAGACCATGGGCGCCAGGACGATCCGCAGTCAGACGGTCGGTGTCAGTGTGGGGAACCCGCTAAGCGTTGAGCCTGCTCTTGGTGTCTGGAATGAGCAAGCGTTTGATACCATTGACTGGACTGTATATCAGGCCAGGCAGCATGGGATCCGTATCTTTGCGCCACTCATTGACAACTACGTATGACATCCGTTTACCATTCAGATACCTTCATCTGACATGAACAGGACTACTACCACGGCGGAAAGTTCAACTTCTTGAGGTTCCGAGGTATCAATATCAGCTCGACCGCCTCTCCCATGTGAGTATATCGATCTTACCGTGCTGCGATCCGCGCTAACAGGGCGACAGTGACCCCTTGGTTCAGGAGTTCTACTTGAACGCCACCATTGTGCAGGACTTCAAGGATTACATCAAGCACCTTATAACGCACAGAAATCCCTACACGGGTCTCACCTACGCGGAAGACCCAACCATCTTCGCTTACGAGACCGGTAACGAGCTTGGTGGACCTAGATTCGGCGATATGGATGTGCCAGTGTCGTGGACGCAGGACATTGCTCGTTACATCAAGTCACTCGCTCCCACCAAGCTGGTCATCGATGGCACATACGGCATCAACAGGACCCATCTCGGCATCCCAGAGATTGACATTATGTCCGACCACTTCTACCCAACGAACAACACTAAGCTTCAGAACGACATTGCTCTGGTCGGCTCGGCCAACAAGGTCTACTTTGCAGCTGAGTACGACTGGACAGCCAACAACGCCCAAGCTTCATCGTTAGAAAGCTTCTTTGGCATTATCGAGGCTGCTCAGAACAGCAGCAAGCCTGTCGTCGCTGGTGACCACTTCTGGTCGCTGTTCATGCACAATGTGCCTGACTGTGAGCATTACGTGAACCATACCGATGGCTTCACACTGCACTATGGCGATCCGAACAACAGTGTGCAGAACAACACCCAGATCTCGAAGATTAGGCAGCATCTGTTCAAGATGCAGGGTGTGACGGTTGATGCGTATTTGCCGGCACAGGCGTGTCCCGGCCCTTTGGCTGAGTATACGTACTTGTGAATCCATGCCAAACATAATCTACGTAGTAAAGCCATAATATGAATCAGATAAGTAATCTGTCACTGCTACCGAAATTATGAATGGATGCCCGTTAAGTGCAATTGGAATGGGAATAGGAGCCGCTAAGGCAACAACGCTACGAGCTGGTCCCACCCTGAGGCATCCGATCCTGTTATTCCCGGCCGCCAAGACGTCAGGTCCGTTTTGTGGCGGGGTCACGGAGCGATCCCGTCCCTCCATCCCGAGGTCCCTCTTTACGTATGAAATCGTCTTCTAGCGCTCCACACGTTTTGCTTGCAGAGCCAACGACGCCAGAGCGCCGCCGTCGGCATTGTAAAGACGATCTCGGTTCGAAATGACTTCTCCATCTTCGTCTGCGAACCTTCTGAGGTTCAAACATCCATCAACAACCTCAATTCCCTACGACTGACCCAGTATCTGCCCTTTCGTTGTTCGCTATACCTACAACGTCATCCAGATCGACACACATACGCTCCCCTCCCATCCACAGCCCATGGCCACGACAACCACCCACCAGCCCGATGGCGGCGACCCAGCCCTCAACGAACCCGTCTCCCCCTCCTCCGCCGACCCCGAGAAAGAAAACCCTCTCGACACCACCACCCCACCCTCCTCCTCCGCCGCCGAAAAGCCCGCCGCCGACGTGCCCCCCAACGGCGGCTACGGCTGGGTCGTCGTCGGCGCAAACTTCTTCATCAACTGCCACACCTGGGGCATCAACTCGGCCTACGGCGTCTTCCTCGCGCACTACCTGAGTACAAACTCCTTCCCGGGCGCGACGCGGCTGGACTACGCGTTCGTGGGCGGGCTGAGCATCTCCCAAGCGCTGTTCATTTCTCCGTTGGCGACGACGACGACGAGGTTGTTTGGCACGCGGACGACGCTGCTGATTGGGGTGGCGCTGCAGACGCTGAGTCTTATTGGGGCGAGCTTCGCGCGGGAGATATGGCAGCTTTTCCTTAGTCAGGGTGTGTGTTTCGGGTGGGGGATGGGGTTCCTTTTCGTGGGCAGTGTGGGGATCGTGCCGCAGTGGTTTACGACGAGGAGGAGCTTGGCGAATGGGATTAGCACGGCGGGGAGCGGGTTGGGCGGGTTGATCTATTCGCTGGCGGCGAATGCGATTATCCAGAGGATTGGCATTGGGTGGGCGTTTCGGATTCTGGGGATACTGAGTGGGGCGGTGAATTTTGTGTGTGCGATTTTGTTGAGGGATCGGAATAAGCAGGTGGGGACGAAGCAGTTGGCTTGGGATGTGAGGTTGTTCTTTAAGCTGGAGTATTGGTTGTTGGTCGGGTGGGGGTTCTTTAGCATGTTGGGGTATATTGTGCTGCTGTTTTCGCTGCCGAATTATGCCAGTACGATTGGCTTGACTCCTCAGCAAGGGTCTGTCATCAACGCTATACTATCGCTGGGTCAAGGACTGGGTCGGCCGCCGATTGGATACTTTTCGGATTCGGTGGGCAGGATCAACATGGCTGGGTTTACGACGTTCCTGGATGCCATCTTCGTCTTCGCTATATGGATCAATGCCAAGAGCTACGGGGTTATGATATTCTACGCTTTGATTGGTGGTACCGTGGCTGGGACGTACTGGACGGTAAGTAGCTCAGACATGAACGTGTTTGACAAATGCTAATACTGTGACAGACCGTTGCCCCTGTGTCCGCAGAAGTCGTCGGTCTCCGCGACCTACCAGCAGCCCTATCCATCAACTGGATCATCCTCGTCCTTCCAACAACGTTCTCCGAGCCTATCGCTTTAGAAATCACAGCATCAGGCAATGATAACTACCTCGGCGCGCAGCTCTTCGCCGGTTTTATGTATCTAGCTGCTGCAATATGTATGTGGTTCCTCCGGGCATGGAAGATTGGCGAGGTCCAGAGGATAGCGGCTGCCAAGGATGCGGCGCCTACCGAGATCGATCCGACCGCTGAGCCTGCGGAGGAGGAGAAAGCGAGCAAGGATGTGCAAACCCAATTCATTACGAGGTTGTTTGCATGGAAGAAGGTTTGATGCGAATGGCATATGCATCTCCTGGCGTTTTGATAAATAGGATTCATGAGGCATGTGGCAGGCGTTGTTTCCAGCTGCAAAGCTCCACGTTTCAGCTACCATCGTTGGAGTATTAGTGGCAATGTTCAAAGTAAGCCCTAGATGTTCAATCTACGCTCTCCGTGCCACCTCACGCGCTGTCTTCAGCCTGCACTGGAATCACTCTCACGGAAACGGCGCATCACATGCTCCAATTCCGTTGGACTTGGCATTAACATGCTGACCTCGCATCGAAGCTTGACATGCTTTCCCCAAAGAGTTAATGCTCTTGATGATTTCTCCAGCTCTCAATTCCGTCTTACGGTCCCAGCTAATCAGAGCAAGCTTCTGTCCACCTCCATTGTGGTGATGCCGAGGTTCGCAGCTCCTAGAGTAATCAACCACCCTTGTGTGCGTCTCCAAGGCTGCTGTCTGTGACTGAACGCCTAAGGCCACTGGTAAATGAGAGGATGCCTGTCCTGTGCCTTCACACGACATGTAAGACACGGGAATATACATTACTATACCTCCTATTATTCCTCCTTCATCTGGAGATAAGCGACCTCTTAACTCCGCGATGCAGCACAGAGCACAGCACGCGCCTTCCTGGAACGGCAAGGTCAAACGAACAGCTGCAGAAGAATGTGGTGTCTCCAGAGCTCCGTGAGGCTTCAGTTTCAAGGAGGTGATCAGTAAACGATCTGGAAAACGCAATTTGATCATAAACTGGCCGACTAGCATCACATATTTACACATCGGCAACTTCACCGCGCCGACCAGCCGACGCGGGACTAAGCTTAAAAGAAGCTTGTCCTAACGCCCTCTTAACGCCCCCTTTGTCCGCCCTGCAGGGCAAAAGCTCCCGGTTTTCGTCCAGAAGCCCACGGAATTCGGCACTTTGCCAAGCTCATCCTGGCAACGCAATCGTCGCTTGGAGGTGTTGCTTTGGAGCGCATCCCTCGCTTTACAGGATGCGTACAGCACTCCATCTGAGCAGGAAAGCCAGTGCTGTCGATGCTTCGCAGACCTACGTTTGAGAGTACAACGAGTTACGTCAAAAAGCCTGCGTGACTCTTCCCTATTTCGATCCTGGTTGATGTCATCGACGGATGACCTTGACATGTAGGGTGCTACTGCCTACAATCCCATCTATCTTTCGCACGTAACTCCCAGAGGTAATCTCCATCCATGTGGATCACTATACACCCTAAAAACAAGCGAAGACTCTTTCCTTCAGGGCAGTGGCTCCCTCACCTGTCGCTCTTGTTAGCCTATCAACCGTCCCCTTAACCTGTTGACTTGACCGCGGCTACATCCAAGATACCCACAAAACATAAGACGGTCGGACCTTTTCCTTCTTGATTTCATTAACTGTCGGAGAGTACACGTTCCGTAGGAAGATATATCTGCACGTTCAGGAGCCTCCACCCTGCACTGGACTTAAGAAACGTCTCGGTCCATTTTCGCTGGAGGTTTGCGTCGCGGCTGATTATCCTGTGGTGTGCCTTGCCTGACGGAGCTTTCTGTACGGACTTACAACCACTAAGTCCGCGCTTCAGGCCTTCCTACATCTTGTACGTCTATATTAATGAGAGTGGTATCATCGCCACAAGGACCGTTCGAACCATCCAAGACCTTGGCTGCTCTTACCTGCTTCGCTTTTTTAACACTTCTGTAAAATTGCACGACTTTCCAACAATCCTCTTTTCTGTCCCCTACCCCAGCGTCACCATGGATAAAGCGGGCGGCGACGTTGAGTCAGGCCCTGGCCACACCAAGATTCCCTACTGGAAAGTAATCTCAGATCAAGGCTTCGTAACACCTGAAGTCATCAACCATCCATACGATGGCAGCGGTACAGAAGCCGACCCTTATGTCGTGGTCTGGATCCCCAACGACCCACGGAACCCTATGCTGTGGAAAGGAGGCTACAAATGGGGTATCACCTTCCTCGTCGGTGTTGCTACACTGGCTATCGCATTTGCATCGACAGCCTATACCGGCGGTGTGCAGGAAATCATCGGGCAATTCGGTGCCAGCCAGGAGATCGTGACCTTGGGTGTCAGTATGTTCGTGCTGGGCTTTGCGACAGGACCGCTTCTCTGGGCGCCTCTGAGCGAAATGTACGGGAGGCAGATTATCTTCGTCATCACGTATGGGGTGTTTGTTCTTTTCAACTGCGGGGCGGTCGCGTCTCAGAACATGGCTACTCTGATCGTCATGAGAGCCTTCTCCGGTATCTTTGGATCCGCCCTTCTCACCAACGGCGGCGGTGTACTTTCAGATGTTTTCGACGCCGGCGATCGGGGATTGGCTCTCTGCATCTTCGCTGTCGCACCGTTCTGTGGCCCTATCCTTGGCCCTATTGCCGGCGGTTTCTTGGGTGTTGCAGCAGGTTGGCGGTGGGTCATGGGCATGATTGCCATCTTCACCGGCGTCATGTGGGTGGTATCCTGCCTCCTCATACCTGAGACCTACCCCGTCGTCCTCCTCCGCCGCCGAGCCGAGCGCCTATCTAAGATCACCGGCAAAGTCTACAAGACCAAAACCGACATCCAACAAGGCCGCAAATCCCTCGTGGAAGCCTACAAAGTAGCCCTCTCAAGACCCTGGATCATGCTCTTCTTCGAGCCCATCGTCCTCCTCCTCTCCGTCTACCACGCCATCATCTATGGCACCCTCTACCTCCTCTTCGCCGCCTTCCCCATTGTCTACCAACAGCAACGCGGCTGGTCCCAAGGCATCGGCGGCCTCCCCTTCATCGGCGTCGGCGTCGGCATGCTCTTCGGCCTCGTTTACTGCATCTACGACAACAAGCGCTACCGCCGCATCGCAGCCGCTTCCCCCGGTGGCATGGCCCCGCCTGAATCCCGCCTCCCCCCGTGTCTTGGCGGCGCCATCCTCCTCCCCATCGGCTTGTTCTGGTTCGCCTGGACCAACTCCCCCAACGTCCACTGGCTCGCCTCCGTCGCCGCGGGTGTCCCCTTCGGCGCGGGCATGGTCATCGTCTTCATCACCATCTTCAACTACCTCATCGACAGCTACCTCATCTTCGCCGCTAGCTGCCTCGCCGCCAACACGGTCATCCGCTCCACCTTCGGCGCCGTCTTCCCCCTGTTTACGTCGTACATGTACGACGACCTCGGTATCCACTGGGCGTCGACCATCCCGGCTTTTTTGGCACTGGTGTGTGTGCCGTTTCCGTTTTTGTTTTATAGGTATGGCGCCCAGATTAGGAGGAGGTGTAAGTTTGCGGCGGAGGCGGAGAGGTTTGTGCAAACTTTGAAGGGGCAGCAACAAGAGAAGAAAGCGCCGGTGAAGTCGGAGGAGCAGAGCTTTGAGGAACCGGAGGGGGAGAGGGCGGAGAGGGAGGTGGAGAGAAATTTGGAAAAGGATGGAAGTGAGAAGAGTAGTTTGACGGGGACGGGGACGGCGGAGGGGTTGTTGGGTGAGAGTCATAGGGAGAAGGAGAAGGAGATGAGATCGTAGCCACAGCATGAGAAAGTGGGGAAAGAGAGATTTCCATTTTGTTTAGTATGATACCATTCGCATTGGCATTGGCATTGCAGGCGTTTTTGGGAAACTATGAGATACATGGCATGTATAGACTCTTCTCTGTTCATATTGCGGCTCTAGCTAGCCTAGACAAAAGTACCTAATTCATTATAATATCCGACTGTTCCCTCTACACAACTGGCAATACCTTGTGCCGCATCGTAGACGTTATACCTAGCTGTAATAACCGTACCAGCGTCAAAGAGGGAGCCAGTCGCCAACGTGATGATGTGGCTTCTGTCTAAGAATATGCGGCCTTTGTGGTACAAGTTTGTTGTCCTTTGTTCGCTTCGAGTACAACGTATACAAAGAGCCTACTCAGCCGGGAATGATTCGCTTAGTCACGCAGTCGAGATCAACCTTTGGGGTTTTCGAGTTGATAGAATGTACGATGCTTTTTGCAACCCACGCTGTTCAATATCCATGGCGGCTCATATGAAATTTAGCGATCGCTGAAATTTGCATTGAAGCAGGAGGTGCCACAGAAATGGCAGTAGAACCTGCAAGTCTAAGACATCATGAGGGAGGTGAGGTAAATCAGACGTGAACGACTACAGCAACGAAAGATTCCAAAGCGAGCGATTTAAAGACCAATCTGCGGTATAGAGTGAAACGTACCATGTTAATTGAGCTTTCTATGGCCCGCATTGCAAGTCAAAACTCCCCTTCCGGCTCCCAGTACATGATTTACAATATCCGAGATTACCGGTGTACATACCTTTTGTGGCTGCAAACGATTAGTCAAAGGGCGGATCAAACACATGTTGTCGGGGCCGGGAAAACTTCTCCAACCCAGGTGTTCTCCCCTTCGCCAGATGCTCCATTGACACGAGTGTACCGAATCCATGTGTGCCCTTCTTCCTTTCAATGGTACTACGGAGGGCGTCCATACTCACACCATTACGGTTGATAGGTGCAGCCAGGTCCGACTCCGCAAGAACCCCAAAAGCTGTCCACCGCTCGTGCCGGCTCGTTCTTCCTAATATCGGGCCTCCGGATACGCCTGTTTGAGTTTGTTAGTTTAGCTGACAGATCCGAGGGGGTGGGAGAAACTCAAAACCTACCTGATCCTGTCGCGAAACGATGAGGGAAGAACCTTTCGTTCGGACGTCGGTGGTGCGCGACTTGAAGTGCATAATCATACCGGGTTTTCCTGCAGGTGTACATGTAGTGACCTGAGTCTTCAAGGTCACGTGTTGGGAGATCTCCTGGATAGCCGACGAGTACGGACTCTTGGATCGTCTCGCGCATGGGGGTTTGACGGTGTCTGATGAACGAGCTCGGGTTTATCTTAGTGAAGGGCTGGCTGAGCTCTAGAACTGCAATGTCGAACGGAACCGGATTATCTTTCTCGCCAGTTACACACACCCTGTTGTAGTACAACTCTGGCATGACAACTCTTTTCACGAGGCGGACTTCAACGCGGTGTTCTGGCTTGTCCTGTCTGCCGCTGTAGCCGATAGCTACTTCGATCCTTGGGATGAAGCCCTCCTTTGTGTCGTGAACGTTATGTGCAGCCGTGACCACCGTTGATACGTCGATCAAGAAGCCGGTGCCTCCACTAGGCTCTTTCTCATCGTTAGAGGTTTCCTCGTCGTCAGTTGTTTCCTCATCGCTTCTGGGGCCACTAAACAACCATAGCTTACAGATACCTACAAAACGTTAATTGATAAATTGGACCATTGAAAGCAAACTCATCTCGGAATTCACCATCGTCCCGTTCCAGTTGAGTACGGCCTACACGATAACGCGGCGTAGGTTTCCCGTGTTCGTTGTTGTCCCTTGTATCAGTCCGCCTTCCCTCTATCGCTTGTGCTGAGTAGTTATCAATGAGAGTATCAGGATAGGCAGCGATCAATTTGTCCCTGTACATCTCCGTGTTAGCCTGTGAATCAACATCCAACGGCCAGGTAAGCGTACAGACATCGGGACCTTGATTCGGGGGGTAGGGGGTCGGATTGGGTACCGGGGGTGCGGGTGGTCTCCTAGATAGGTACGGATAAGCCCTCCACTGTGGGCGTGGTTTGGTGCATTGTCTGGGCATTTTGCGCAAACGGAATGATACCTACTTTGAAGGGAACGAAAGGGAGTAAAGGCAAGTGTTATGAAATTGGATTTTCGTCGTGTCGCGCATGACAAGGTCGAGCAGTACATATACGGCGGCACATCAACGGTAATCAGAGCTCTTTGTCACAACGACATCGTTTTGTATAACTTGAACGCATAAAGAGAAGCGTAATCTCTTTGTTGTTGTTCTTTGATCGTTCTCCTACTTAGCCGTTCTTTGTTCTGCTACCATTGGATGGATCCTTTGACCAATGCTTTCCTTGTCCATGGATAGTGAGACGCGGAAGTGTTCTCCGCTGAGCATTTTTGACGGCCGATATCGTGGTTTACAGAAAAGGAGGTGCATTCTGAAATGCACTGAGTGGATTCTAATTGAGGGATTCATAGCTATACATGAATACGGAGTGAGAGCACTGAAGGCTAGGGTGTAGCTGGAAAAGGGACAAGAATTCTCTGGTCGAAATGACGGGAGGAAACGGTACGATCGAAGAAGTGAAGCACCTGGAATGCATTGAGAGGCGCAAGGCAAGGAGTGGAATGGTGATCTGGTATTCTTAAGGATGACAGTATCGACGGTATGCTGGGCGTCCCCGGCGTCCGCATGAACCTACGTCTGTATACCTTTCCTTGCATCGTGATACAAAGCCTAAAGGTGCAGGAAGCGACACAGTTGTGCTCCGAAATGGATGCTTCCCAAATCATGTTAACGGTCATGACGGGATGAATGGAGTAGTGAGGTTCCTAGTCTCAATTGAAGTCGGAAACAGCCGTTGACGAACCCCTCCCCCACTATAATTGGAACTGCTTACCATGCATGACGTTTTCAGGGTCACGGTCAAGGCAGGATAAGCCACAACGGATGGAATCCAGACTGATAGAACCGACAATATTCAAGTTCAGGTCGGTTGTTGGCAGACAGTCTTGAGTAACCCTCGACTGGAGTATCTAAAAATCTAACATAGGTACGTACGAGGATCCGTCCGGGAAGGACGAGTCAAGGATAGACAAGCTTCGCCCAAGCCTCCCGCCAAGGACAACCAACTTTATACAATCAACCCGACATCTAAGGCACTGTGGCTAACCAATATTCAGCCTCAAATTTGTCAGAAAGCCACAAGAACAGCGCTCCTGAAACCCTCTGATACCATACTCCTAAGGAAGATGTCCGCGCCCCCACCCCCCGGCGCCCCCCCACCCCCTCCCATCGAAAAGGACACCCACCACTTCTTCTCCCACAAGCCCAAGCACAACGGGCAGGAATCCACCAACCACCAGCACCACCACTACGCGCGGATGTACGGCGGGCAGGTCATGGGGGCTGTGGCCACGGGGTTTGGGTTCACGCTGGGGGCGGATGCGGCGAATGCGCTTGTGGGGGATGCGAAGGAGTGGTGGAGGCATTGATTCGGATGTCTTAATGGTTTTGAGGGAGGAGGTAAAGGGGTGATGAAAGGATTGAGTGTGGCTTGGGGAAGAGATGATGTGAGCGTAAGGGAATGGCGTGGACGAAGAGGTGCACAACAGGACATGCAGGACGACCTTGCTTCGACGACCGAGAATAGACTTTGTCCATGACTTATGGCTTATTGACACTTGCACACCTCTTTCCATCCCGTTGTACCCGACCTGCTTGAACGGGATATTGACTGACGAGGCAGACCCTTTGCAACCTGTACCATGACTCCATAGAATGCAGACGCTGAACCGACACGATGAGAAAGTAAGGGGAGACGATTCGATCTTAGAAGCTTAGGATACGCAGCACAACTTCTTAGCAACACTCTAACCACCTCCCTCGCCTACCCCATTGGTGTCCATAGGGCTTAATTGTTCAGCCCTGATTGCGGCCGCGGCTGCTACTTTCCGCCGGCTAACCGGCTTCATCTTCCTCCTCTCCCTCACAGTCTGCTCATCGTCCACCATGTTTTGATCCTCCTCGGGTATATCCTCGCCCGCCGCTTCGTTCATCTCATAGAACCTCCTCGTCTCGTCCAGTTCGTTAATGTCCTGAGGTCGCATTCTCAACCACTGCATCCGTGGCCCTGACTTTGCTCGTTCCGAAACCCTGAACCCATAGATCCTCGGCTCGTAGATATGCCCTGATCCCAGACCCGGAGCCAGATTGTGAGGAGCCACGCCATTGATAAGCGCCGGTTGCGCGGGCACCACACTCATCGCACTCCCCGAGCTCGTCTGCCCACTCGCCGCCGACGTCCTACTCTTATCACTAACCGTCGTCATATTATCCGCCCCCTGATCCTGCCTCATGACCAAGCCCATGATATCCAAATCCGGGAACGTCGTGAAAAACAGACACCCAAACGTCGTGCCGAAGAACGCCCCGTCAACGCTCTGAAACCTGCTGTTCGGCGGCGTGTACACATCCAAGCACGCCGGACAAAATAGCTTCACCGTCTCCATGCCGGGGGTGTCGCTCAGCCCTACGGGGAGCACCCGACACCCCCCGCAGTGCACGCGCGGGCAGTTGCCAAAGTGCTGCATCTCGTACTTCTCCAGCATCTGCTGGATCCCCGGCCTGCTCGTGATGTACCGCTGGTGTATAAGCCCATACAGCAACTCCGCGCTACTCTCCACGACACTCAGATCGCTCGCCATCCTCAGATGCCTCCTATCCCCTTGCTGCTGCATCCTCCTCCCCACCCCGCCAGCGGCAGCAGCTTGCCCGTTGACATCATCCTCCTCCAACTCCTCATCCTCCTCCAACTCCTCGTCCTCGTCTTCTTCGTCGTCTTCCGGCTCGACGTCGAGGATCATTTCTAGTGCTTCTTTGTACATAGGGACTTGGGACTGGAGGCCGGTCAGGTTGAAGTCGTCTTCTATGAAGTCTTCGGAGACTTCGGCGAAGTACTCGTGGCCGGCGATGGCGCAGAAGGAGGAGATCCAGGTTTCGGCGACCTGGGAGGAGGCCGAGGTGTCGGAGCCGTTCATGATTGCTGAGGGTTGGAAGGTTTGTGGAGGGGTTGCGGTGGGTGAATTAGGGAGGTCGAGGGCTGGTGCCTGGCTGATCGGTAGCCTTGTGTGATGGCCGCAGGAAGTTGCAGGAATGACGGCAATTGTTGTACGAGTGTCTCGAAAGAGGATCCGGGTAGGTACAGTCGTTTTGCAGGTGAGGAAAGGGTTGACAACTGATAACCAGGTTAGTCCGGGCAACCGATTACAAGCGCCTTCCCGAGCAGCAGGTACCTAAGGGCTGTGAACAGGTGGATTGTAGGCTTTCATGAGTCGCAGATTGCACTTGTTGTCGTCATCAAAGTCATACAGGTTGTTCATCAAGGGAAGTCCGGGTGGGTGCTGTCATTCGGTCTTGTTGACAGACAATATGCAGCGAAATCGCACAAGCTTACCGTGGGGAGTGGGGGCTTGGCCGCCCACCAATGGCTGGGACATGGTCACGTGAACGCCGTTTTGCACCCCTGGTACCGCGACAATGCATACCAGGGTTTAAGGGGTTTCTTATGGTTGGAGTCTAGCATGATCGCCTCAGGGACTTGTACTAGATTGGATTTGAACTACATATCAAAACAAATCTCTCATGATCCGAGAAATCTCTTCGTCGTTCCCTGACCCCTCAGCTTGGGCGACTTCCCCCGAGTTCCAAAACCCGGTGGTGACATTTCCATTCGTCACCATATTGTTATTGGTAGAATAAGCTCCGACAGCTTCAAATAAGCTGGTCAGCTCATTAGCCATGCCGTCTGGACTGCTACCATTCTGCCGCCCGCCATTGGTCCTCCCATATAATGCCATTTCATCCACAGAATGACCTGCAAGTCCTGCCATGGCCACGGCAGCTGTGTGATTTGGATCTTGGCCGTCTGACCCTGGGGTTCTTAGATTGAGGCCCAGTCGCGGACCGACTTCCTTCAGGCCCTTGATAGTTTTCCATAGCCGCTTCGAAACGAAGGAGGAGGATGAGAAGCCGCGAACAAGTTCCAGTGCTGCATAGAACTCGTCTCTAGATTGATCACTGAACTGTGCAGGGGCATGCGACACGGCCAAGAAGAGGACCGCTAGTGCTGAGATTAGGAAGTAGTTGAAGCACACCTGCTGTGTCCGGTAGATGTCTGATGTTTGATTAACGTGAGTCAAGACCCGAATGGTGTCCTTGGCCACATTGACCACCGTCTGTGCGTGCATCCGGTTCTCGACTATGCTAGTTGCAGAGTGTAGAACGGGTCGGTAGATGAGAATGCGCATCTGGTTCGCTCGCAGATACAGTAGGACACGAAGACGATGCAGTGCCTTGCTTACAGGCTCGGATTGCTGGCCAGAGTCTGGGTGAACATACTTTAGCGTATCAGGGACCGATCGATGCCACTGGATGACTTGATAGTCAAGGTAGCTAATCTGCTCCTTGTTAATCTCGGACAGTGGCGCGTCCAGGTTAGCGACTGATCTCCAGACCTTTGACCCGATGTTGCTGTACTCTATCATAGCGACCAGATAGGGGTTGGAGTCATCCTAGACATCTCCGTTAGCGCGAACAAGGCTGAATTCAGACGATGAGCTTACAGGTTTAGGCAACAGAGGGTCCATGTCAGCATCCTGAAAGGCAAAAGGGAGGCCTGTGCCAAACGCCCATCTCCTGTCGAGAACATAAACTGACCAGAATAACCGCACAGCAGCGGCTCGATCCTCGTTATCCTCCAGCGGGTACGAGTAAGTCTCGCGACGATGGAGGCCCATTTCCATGCAAACGCGAGCAGCCAACCCAATCGCTCTCCAGGCCATACTTTCGTCATCGCGGTGGAAATGATACATGGCGGTAAGCGTAAGTAGACGGATGGTCTTAAACTCGGGCGGGCCCAGCAGCTTCGCTTGTACGAACGTCTTGACGCAATCAAAGAGTCGCAGAGCCAGGTCGTTCTGACCTCCGCCTTCCGTCAGGAGTGCCAACGCCATGACCAGTTTCAGCATGTTCGTCCGGTCATCAGTGATTGCGTCTGGGCCGTGCAAGCCAGTTTGAACCAATCCAGTCTTGGTCGCCGTCTCTATGAACATGTACAGCATCGATACATGCCTGACCATCAGGTTTATGTCTATGATGGGATACATGAGACCCATCTCCTCCTCGTAAACCCGGCAGAGCCTTACCGCTTCATCCTTGCCAATAGCCCACAATGGGTCCTTTGTCTGATGTACTAACGACGAGACTTGTAGTGCCGCAGGAGGCTCCAGAGCGTCGTCGACTTCATTCACCACGTCCTCGTTGCTCTCTTCTGCCGCTGTTATCCCCATGGATTGGAGGCTGGATTTGGCAACGCCAAAGTTGAAGGCTGCGCTCGTCGGACCTTGAAACCGCTTGGCGGTCACAGAACTGCGTCCCTGTGATGGAGACCTAGGCTGGGTTAAGGTCTGGGGTGTAGACATTGGTTGCGCAAACGGATGAGGGGTATACTGGGTGGATGGAGTCGCGGAAGTGGCCCCGGTTTGGGAGTCGACATTGTTGCGTAAAGAGGTCAAGTTTGCGAAGAGGGTATCAACGGATTCTTGCAAGGCCGTGATATGCGCATTCATCTGCTTGAACTCCCTACATTGATCAGCAACCGGAGGCGGAAACCATTCCGCTGCTGACTTACTCGCTCTCTCTGAAGCTTCCACTGCAGCAATTGGGCGTATAGATACATTCTAGCGATAGGTTGCCGCATCTTTGACACGGGGTCTGTCCATTGCAGCGAATTTTCCTTCGCTTGCACTCGGTGCAGGCAATTGAGATGTATCTGCTTCGCTTCGACCGCGTGTGCGCTTGAGCATCGGCTTTCCTTTTGGACCCGACGGTCACATCGTCCTGAGGGCTGTCGGGCCCGATTGCGTCGCCCGAATAGTCTGCGCCATTCATGGTGAGTGTGGAGGTATGATAGCAGCTACTGTGCCCGGGAGACCCAGTTGTCGAGGGCGATAGACGTTGATTGACGGACGTTGTGAGTGGCTGGCCGATGGTGCCAAGTATCGCCGGTTCTGCGGGGAAGCGCTAGGGCCAGGGCCAATATATTGACTTTGCGAGGGTGAGCTGCCCTACGTTGAATCAGTCTACGATCAATTGTAGAGAAGGTTGTTATTCGGTGCACTTGTCGACCGAAACTCCACTGTGGGATAAAAGTAATAGATGTGGGCAATGAAAGAAAAGATCCGTTTCATGATCTCTGCGCTTAGTACTCTGACTACGACATCATCACGAACTCCAACCCTTGCTGTAGACTAGACTACTTTTATAATATCAGTTTGACCAGGGGAGTCTAAAATAGCAACAAAGTCTATACACACTGGGCCTGCCATTACTGGTCTAATACATTTTCCGCTCGCTGCTCGAATTCTCGTCATATCGCTTCCTAGTCAGTCAGTAGCAGCAGTTCATTGAGTTTTTCATTTAAGCAGTCTACATCTGTCCGCCCGTTACTGTTTACACTCCGATTTATCATAAGCTTGAGAGCCCCAAAACCCGGGTTTGGGGAAGAAGAGAAATAGACGTTAAGATAAAGATCGTCCTGAGAGTTGAAAGATTGTACCCAAAGTGCTGTTCGGTATATTTCCTTTGCTTCAGTAACCGTACCTGTCTCAAGTTCCTAAGGAAACGGCTGTCGAATGACTACAAGGATCAGGGGAATCAACTTTCGAGTGGGTGACGGGCCTTAAACAACGTGAACTCCTAGTGATTACATGTCGGGTACTAGATTCAGATAGCTACAATCATCCGGAGCGTGATTGATCTCTAACTCTGTTTCGGTCTCACAGTATCTGAGTAGCATTGAGGCGCTCGTTGGACGTATGGATAGAAGGTCTAAGGCTTGCGTAGGAACGGAACAGATCACCTGAACGGCTCAATCCAGTATCAAACTCGGAACATATATTGAACCCCCTTGCGGCGCGTCTCTACATGCCGAGAAAAACGCCATCTTAGCATGCAGACGCAGATTGGTGGTCGTTGTTGATTTGAGTCGCTGCTGCCCATTTGGATGTAAAGGCGTCACGGAAACGTACAATTCGATGTTTTATGAGTTTGTTCAGCAAGAAGCGGAAGCAGAAGCGCGAGAAGAGTGATCTTCAGGAACATTTCACGTGCTTGATAGACTACCCAATCACGACAAGGCGCTAGACGCTCCAGAAGCACGGACCGCAGATGGAGAGAATCGCGTCTTTTTGGCAGCGTCTTGTTCTGCAAAGCACTCGAAGCTTTCACAAGGTGCCGGCTTAGCATATGTCATCCGTTCACAGGAGGATTTCCACTGCATTCATTCCGTCGCTTTTGTAGTAAACTGCTCATGCTGATATTGCGGCTGTCTCAGTCATTGGCTGTGTGAAACGCCGGCGATGCGGGGGATGTGCCCCTTCTAGAATGTTTAATGTATTCTCCCGTTTCACCCATATTGCTTTCCCGTATATAGTGTCTCCCCCAGGTACCGCAGGTGATCTCGTCAATCTACCTACTCAGGAACACACAACCGTTTGTTCCGGTTTATATGGTACAGAGACATTTCAAGGAGAAAGATACAATATATTCAAATGAACGTTGTGGGAGCCGCAATATGCACAGTCGAAGCTTCAGCGACAAGCCTAAGTATATAATCTCTTCAATGTTCTTTCCCAGTCTTGTTCCTTGGCTGTCGTCTTCTGTCTATCATCCACTACTCCTTGTCTCTACCAAGCATCCGTAACCATGTTCTCCAAGGTAGCTCTTCTCGGCCTCGCCTTCGCTGGCTTGTCCGTTGCCCAGATCTCCGACGATTTCGAGAACGGCTGGGACCAGACCAAGTGGCCCATCTATGCGCCCGACTGCAGCCAGGGAGGAAGCATCGCCCTCGACAGCACCACCGCTCACAGCGGAAAGAACTCCATCAAGGTTACCGGTGCAGGTGGCTACTGTGGGCACATCTTCTTCGGCACCAGCTCCGTCCCCAGCGGTGATGTCTACGTTAGGGCTTGGGTGTAAGTTCACCAGCAGCTCCGTCTCGGTGCAGGGGAATGTAGCTAACCCATGCTCTCACAGTAAGGCTTCCAAGGCCCTGACCGCCAGCCACGTCTCCTTCATCACCATGCCCGACTCCTCCCTCGGCGCCAACAAGCATCTCCGTATTGGTGGTCAGAGCAACATCCTCATGTACAATCGCGAGTCTGACGATGCCACCCTCCCCGACCTCTCCCCTCAGGGTATCGCCGCCTCTGCCCCTCTCCCCACCGGCTCTTTCCAGTGCTTCGAATACCACCTTGCCAGCAACGGCAACATCGAGACATGGTTGAACGGAACCCCCATCCCGGGCCTCACCACCCCCAACCCCAACGGCGCCCAATGGGCCCGCGGCGCCTACACCCCCAAGATCCAGGGCGTCTACTTCGGCTGGGAGTCCTACGGCGGCGACGCAAACACCTTCTGGTACGACGACGTCTCCATCTCCTCCACCCGCGTTGGCTGCGGCGGCACTCCTCCCCCGCCTCCTCCTTCCAGCACCATCGTCCAGCCTCCTCCTACATCCACCGTCCGCCCGACCAGCAGCCCCGTCGTCAGCACACCCAGGCCATCATCGACCATGATCACCACCGTCCGCCCGGCTAGCTCTAGCGTCCGCTCTTCTTCTGCTGCTGCGCCTACCTCCACACCCTCCACTGGTGGCTGCACGGCCGCGAAGTACGCTCAGTGCGGTGGCTTGAACTACTCTGGCTGCAAGACCTGCGCTGCTGGATCGACATGCAAGTACTCCAACGACTGGTACAGCCAGTGCTTGTAGATGATGGGTGAGGAGGGGTAGTCGTTCTTGTACATACCTTAGCATGTTGATGGAGTTTGGGTCCTGTAAATAGGAAAAGTTGCAATAGATGGGGGTGGGTTAGCTGTCAGCAGCGCTGATGAATAGATTGGTCTTAACCTAAGAGTGTGCCTACAGTGTCTTGAGTGACTGCGGAGGCTGTATATATCAATCGGTTACAACGTCGTGCTTTGGTGCATACATGCTTCATTAGTCTATAGTTCGACACGGTTCTGGGATGCATGTAGATGGTGCATTTGCAAGGGTAGGTAAGATAAGACCAAGGGGACCTTCGGCTGATTGAACGGCTTGTTCCGGATGAACGTATTTCCATACCGTTACCTTATCGCAACCTCGATGAGTTGTCGAGCATCTTTAGGGTCACGGGAGCAAACATAAAATTCGTGAATTATGATAGACATACACAATTAGAGTAGCGTTGAATTTTAGTTGCAGAGACCAAAGAGCATTCTCCGTTCAGCGATCAAGTCACCCCAAAAGATGAAGCACAACTTCGCCGACCAAAAAGTCTCCATCCCTCATCCAAACCCAACCATATCATACTGGCAAGACCCCCCCTCCCCCCTCGCAGACCTACGAAGCACACCAGACCTCCCCCAGTCCGCCGACTACGTAATCATCGGCAGCGGCATCAGCGCAGCATGCATCGCCATGAACCTCCTCGAAAAGCGGCCTGCTGCCAACATCGTAATGCTCGAAGCACGTCAGGCATGTAGCGGCGCTACGGGGCGGAATGGTGGGTACGCGCTTCTCTCTTCTTTGCGTTCTCCTTCAACATCACTTTTGCCTCCATTATTTCGTGCATCTCTCCAAAAAAAAAAGCATAGAATATAAAAGCAAGTCATTGAGAACTCAAACCAGGCGGCCACACCAAAGCAGCCACCTACCGCAGCTTCCTCTCCAACGTCCAACAGCTGGGAACAGATGAAGCCCTCAAAATCGCCCGTTTAGAATACGCCAACATCCAAGCCACCCACACTCTTGCCCGCACCTTAAATATCCCCTGCGACTCCTTACCCTGCAACACCGTAGACATCATCCTCGACCCCGCGCACCTCTCCTCCGGCCATTCCGCGATAGCGCAGTTACAGGCGGCGCTGGATCCGGATGAAGGCGCGGCGAGGTATACGACTTATGATGCCGACGCAGCGAGGAGGAAGTTTCTCACCCCGGGGGCGTTGGGAGCGTTTGAGTACCCTGCGGGAAGTATCAGCGCCTATGCTTTTGCAACCGGGATACTGTCAAGGTGTCTCGCGCAGCGGTTGAACCTGCAGACCGACACTCCCGCAACATCCATCCGTCGCCTACCCAGCGCTGACTCCGTGACGTGGGAGGTGTCCACGCCCCGTGGTAGCATTACGACCGAGACGCTCGTCCTCGCCACAAACGGCTACACACCTTACCTCCTCCCCTCCCTCCAAGGCGTCCTCGTCCCCGTCCGCGGGCAGATCACCGCTCAGCGCGCGCCGTCCGGCCTGCCCCCCGGCACCCTCCCAACGACGTACAGTTTCATCTACTCCAACGGGTATGACTACATGATCCCCCGCCCCGCCGGCTCCCTGCACTCAGGAGACATCGTCATCGGCGGCGGGCTGGCCAGACTCCCGGAAGAGGGGGCGAGCGAGTTTGGAAACACGGATGATGCGACGGTGAATGAGGTGAATAGCAAGTACCTGAAGGAGTGCACAGCAGGGTATTTCGGGGTTAATTGGGGGAAGGATCATCCGGAGGGGAGGGTGAGGAGGGAGTGGACGGGGGTGATGGGGTTTACGCCTGATGAGAGACCTTTTGTGGGGGAGGTGCCGGGGGAGGAGGGGTTGTGGGTGCAGGCGGGGTTTAATGGGCATGGTGAGTTCCGTTTGGTGAGGTAGGAGATGCTTTCTTGCTGACGGGGTGGAAGGAATGGTGCTTTGTCTGATGTGCGCTAGAGCTTTGGTGAATATGGTTTTGGGGGATGAGGCGAGTAATAGGGAGTGGTTCCCGGAGTCGTTCAGGCTCACGAAGGAAAGGATGAGTAAGCAGTTTGAGGGTTTGCATATGACTGTCGATAATGCGAACGACTCTGAAGAGACGAGGTAGACTGGTCAATGGGACTTGCCATTGGAACCCCCGGCCGTGGAGTACGTCAACAATGACTCTAGTCTATCTCCAAATTTCGAACAATTAATTACACTATAGAGGCTGGACCAAGGATTCAATGCAAGTTGGACTGAAAGCGAGAAGTATAGACGCTCGCTTTCTTGACTTATCGTCAAACCCAGAGGGGCTACCTGTCTACATCCTGAGCACTGTCTGGAACGCGCAGCACTGCTCTACCTAGAGTTCCTAAACCGCTGAACTGGCATACTCAGTGGCTCATCACTACACGACTTACGGTTAGGCCAGAAGTATGAAAAGGGTTTTCGCATCCAGGCAAACCGTCAGCTTCTGATCACTTCTGAGCTCACCAATCCGCTCAGCATGCCTAGAGCTGAAGCTGAATGTGTCCACATCTTCAGTGACAACAGCTGTACCCATTATTTGCAATTTGAAACGGCAATGCGAGCCCGGATCCACATGTACTCGCACCACTACGGCTCTGCGAGGCCGCTCTAACCAGCATATCAGGTCACCCGGACGCACCTCGCTTGATGCAATCCCCATTTTCCAGGGGGTTGAATCCCCAAAGCTGCCGAATTTCCTCAATTGATATAGACGCATACTGTCCAGCGGGGATTCATCCAACGAAGGCTGCTCATCACTCTTAAGCCGTTCGTCGGGCTGCGCCTGCAATTCTTGGATGCGAAGGCGGTAGATGCTGAGCGACTGTTCGTCATCGTAGTCTCTGGTTGATGCAACCCAGCGCACACTGCTAATATGGTTGAAGCACTTCATAGACAAGGCCGTAGGGTCTACGTCTAATATGGTTCGAATCAGAATGTCGCTCTCTTGATGAGCTTTGCCAACGTCTGAATAGTTCTGCTGGACGCGTCGAGTCCATAAGTTTAATGCACTCGGTTTTGCAACAACTTCTTGAGGGCGGGGTCCAACCCACTGCACACAGCCTAAAATGTATGCTGGGAGCCGGAAGACCTTGTAATCATTGTCGTTTTGAAGCGGATTGGGGGACGGCTCAGGTGCATATCGCCGTGAAATCTGTTCAAGAGGATCGCAGTGCTTGCCCATGAGCAAGATCTTTACAAGCTCGGCCACAAATGCAATGTCCATCCCATCGAAGAGTTCGTGCGCATTCATGAATTCTAAAGTATTGGTCCAGATCTCGAAGAGAGACCGGTCGTAGTCGATCTCGAAACCGCTCGCGTCGGACGCCATGCCCACCAAACCGTAGATCTTATCTTTAGGATCTTTGCACAAAGCGTCCTTATGATCGTGAAGCAACCGTAGTAGAGTGCTCCCACCACTGTATCTGTCCTGACGTAGCACATTGAGTTTAATAGGTCCGTCTCTTCCAAGGTTGTGCATGGCAATAGGGTGAATGAAGTCATGCCAGTTTTGGGGGGTATGATGGCCATAGCACACTTTGATGTTTTGAGCTTTGCCAATTTCCTGGATGATCCATACTCGCCGCCAGTAACCATCGTTGTATAGGTCCTTCACCAATTGCTGCTTTGTGTAGCCATTGTTCGCAATCGTGGAGTTATCGGCTATTGAGGGTGACTCGATATCTTCCGTTGATAAGTCGGATGTTGTTGATGTAAGTGAGTGTGACACGCTTGCTTCGTACTTGTCGTACTTCGTGCCCAACCATACTATAACGGTTGTCGCTCTAAAGTATATATGTGGCATCAAGCGTACTTGCCGACTGCGCTCTGCCACATCGTCTTGGTTTATACATAGCGCGTCGATCCAATACCATGTCTCGATGGAACTCTCTCGAAGATACAGCAAAGCATCTTTAAGGTTTTGGCCAACTTGATGCTCACGACCATTCAGCGCAATGCTAGATTGAGTAGTGTCATCTCCCCACATATACGACAGAGCCTCGAACTTGGGCCTGTCACCGAAAGCTACCTCTTTGAGGTCACACCTGATGGGTGCATCTTCAGTATTACCCGGGAGGATCTTCACAAGGCGCGTGCAGTCGACGTCCGTTCTCAAAGACTGGTATGGGGATGCCTGCTCGGTTACCACAGGCTCTTGATCATCTTCTGTCGACCTTCCCTGGTCTATTCGGCGGCGAGACTCGTTCGCGGTCATATTATGGAATAAAGCTTGAGATGAAACAATGAAGCAGACAGTGAAGAGAGTAATTTGTTCATCTTGATGTAGTTGTGGAATCCACAGCCTCGTCCCAACTCGGTAGCCGCGGGGGCACAGCTGCATGCACACTCCGCCACAAAAGACGTTCGCTGTGACCAATAACAACCATTGCCGCCGGCCTTAGAAATTACTTCTTGTTTTCTCTGAATTACTCCGTACCTGAAATTGTGAGAACGGAACAAGATTGAGATCTCTTATACTTCTTGAAGGGAAGCTACATAAGTGAGCGTGCAAGGCTGAGCGCTTATGCCGCACCCACACAGCACGATTGGAGGCTTCCCCGACGTTCTTGCGTCACCGGTTTCGCGCCAAAAGATGCGGGACTGAATGTTTGATTGCAGTCCATCATGAAGAGAAAAGGTTGTAAGGTAGATTGGAAATTTTGACGGGAATTCCCATATCATTGTGGCGTCCGTGCTCTGGTGCCCGCGCTTGGCGACTCTATTGCCGTGACACATCAGGAAAAAGCACCATTCTCGGTTCAGATTTGACGCGCCTGCTACGGGGAAGGATGGAAGTCAACACACGCGTAAATGGGGGTTTGAAGCCGATTGTATCTGCGCAAGTCACTGTGCTCATCACGGAGAGCCGTAGACAGTCCCCTTCTTCGGTTGTCCTTGACGTAAGATGAGTGGTCTTCACTAGCAACATGATAGATAAAGAAGTCCTCCCTATTCTGTCTCGTCTATGTTACATTACATTGATCTCATCAATATCGAGCCGCTCTATGCCGTCAATCCCTTAAAGAACCCACACCCCTCCAGTAGCAGCGTCATCGTATACATAAGGCCTCAAAACCCGACTTCCGGCAATTCACCACTCATCAGCGCGAACACCTTATCCCTCGGTATCCCGTGAAACACCACATTCCCCAGCAACTGAAACCCCCTTCTACCAGCTCTCCCAGCAGCCTCACGGTACCTTTGAGGCGTCAAGTGAACTGAGTCACCGCAGAAGACTGCGGTTTTGCAGGGTGTGTTGATACCTACGGAGAGCGTTTCCGTGGCGATGACGACTTGGAGGAAGCCTGTAGAGAAGAGACGCTCAACGGTGTGGCAGTACTTCTTGGCTAGGTTGGCGTGGTGGATCCCGATGCCTCGGATAAGGGGATTGAGGAGCCAGGGGGTTACGTTGGAGTGCTTGAGGTCGTTCATTATCTGTTCCCACTCTGCTAGGCTGAGCTTTGTGTAGTCTGCGAAGCTGAAGTTGCGCAAGGGCATTGCTATATCTGGAACATCGCCCTGCTCATCAACTTGAGCCTCTGTCGTTGGTGTACCCGGCTCTTGGACATGTTCAGTAGTGGACCACCCTACCTTCAAGATATCTACATCAAGCGACGCATTCTTATCGTTGTCGTGCTCCGTCCACTCCGGTCGCCTCTTACGCCAGTATTGGTCAATAGCCATGAACTGCTTTTCGCTCTCTTCAAGACCACTAAGCACAGCCATCCCGATCTCCTCGCACAGAGCCTCGTCAAAGTTGAAGACTAGCGCCGGCAGCCCGCCTTGAGCATGCACCTCTGCCAAAAGCGGCAGTACCGTCTGTGGGAGGTCCTCAGGTTCCTTTATCGACATCTGACTGACTGTGAGCTTTGATGCAGCACGAAGCGGCCAGTAGAAACGATCATCAAACGGCCCCAAAGCTGGCATATCAGGCCTTTCTTCCACCTCAAAACCCAGGCTTTTTTCTTCCAACGACGCACCAAGATCGCGCTGAACTCGTGCAAAGGGAGAGTCGGGACGCGCCATCCACTCGCTGAGGGCATTCTTGAGTTCCTCCTCCCAGTCGAAAACGTCGGATTTCTTGGTATAAATCTCATATCCCTCCGGAGGCAGTGCGTTTCTAGGGTCCAGATGGTCACTGACAGGGAACTCGGCGGTTTCATGCCGCTTCATCGCTTGCCACAAGGTATAACAATCCCGAGGCTCTAGAGCAAAGTCACCTGGAAGGCCACTGGATCGGCGGAGTGCAGTGACCGGGTGGACGAACCGGAAGCTCTCCGAACCGTCCAAGCCCAGTGCGGCGAACGGCAGTTCTCCGGCCAACCCGGAGAACCTATGAGGCTTCCGTGCCTGGTAGATGTACTTCCTTGAATCGGTATACCTGTATGGAGCCTCAATCCTGACAAGTCTGCACCCATTTGACACTTGAGTCTTCTCCAGCCAGTCTGCGAAGGCGGTCTGGTTGCTGATCGGTGTCGATAGGACTACTACCGGACACGATGTCACGAAAAGAAGCTGCCTCATCCAGCCGTTCTCAAGATGATACTGAACCTGTATGTCATCGAATATCACCCGCTGAATGCGAGAGGCCCAGTGCTCCGCAAGATCTGAGCTCAGCAACAATTTGTGCAGGAGACTAGGTGTAGTGATGAGAATCCGGCTATTGGCCACGGCATTGACCTCGTAGTCCGTAGTACATGACATACAGAAGATTTCGTCCCGATCTTTATTGTGCTTTGGACAGCGAGCCTTGACTATAGCAGCCACATGATTTGCAGCCGCCTCAGATGGAGTCACATACACTACGACTCCGTCATCATCAGTCTCCAGCAGCCTTTTCATAGCGTAGAAGGAAAGGAACGTCTTTCCTACACCGGTGGGTACTACCACGAACAAGCTGTGGTTCGCGTCAATAACGTCCACGGCTCTCCGTTGCCACAAGTCCAGGCTGACGTCCACGCGATCGTCTGCTATAGAATCGAAGGTACGGTCGAGATATGGCCCGCAGTGCAGCAACTGCATCTCCAACACACTCAACGGTATATGTAAGTCATCCTTTGCAGTCAGTATCAGAGGTTCGAAGGGTAAGGTCCGACTGCACGCGTTTGGCTGCACCGGCAGGTTTTGAGACAAACCCAAAGCTCCGGCTATTCGACACAGCTGCTGTATAATCTCGGAACTGGGATTGGGCATTGACGCTAACTGTGAAACACAGTGTATGATAAGGCCTGCAAGAGGCCAGTCTTTCGGTGCTCCTTTGGTGTGACATCGATCCTTCCAGATACGGATGAGAGTATCCAGCATACACAGTACTACTTCGGCTCCGGTAGTGTTCCTTTGACCGGCAGTGAGTGATCTGAAATAGCTGTCCGCTTTGTGGTATCGTCTTTGCAGGTCGAAATCTCCTTGGAGTGCCTGGCATGTAGCATGCCAAGCGGTGATACTGTCGCTTGGAAGGATCGGACGAGGTTGAGAACATGTTTCGCTATGCTTGGTCTTCAATGTACTCCTCAAGATCTGGTTTGCTTTCTTGGTACTGCATTGTGGCACCAGATGATGGATCAACTCTTTCAACATCCACAGTCCTAGCACCTCAGTGGGTGGCCTAGCCTTAGCATTCTCGAATAAGCTTCCATTCTGAGGACTGAAGCAATACTGCCAAGTAATGATGTCAAGACTGGCTGAAGAGTCCACTGAGCTGTCTTTGGATGAGTGGAAGGGTTGAGGTATTCCAAACATACTGTCAATGATGTTACCATGGCCATATCAAGTGTTGAGATATTGAGAATAGCCCTTTGAGAGAGACGCAGAGGAGCGTGGAATGAAGATGCTTTATCAGAGATGACAAAAGGAGACGAGAGAGCCATATGGTTGCGAGGACGTCAGGGTCATAAGGCCAGTACGCAGGATTACTCGGTCCTCTGAATGCTATTGCGTGACTATACAATGTGATTTGGTGATACGCCCCGTGTCAGGGCCGCTTCGGCGGCAAAACAGTCGCGCACAGCGTCATTCGGCTGCATGAGTCTACAGCAACAACGAAGCTCACGAGACCCTTTGAAGAACCCAAGCATAGATCCACCATGCCGCATCACCGTCGGCGGAAGGACGGTATTGTAACCCTTTCTGAACGATTTAAACGCCGGAACCGGGGTATCAGTGAACTTTTCGTGCACATCTTATAGCTCTGTTCGACTTTGCAGGACCGCTTTGACCAGTTTCGGTCGGTTCGAGTCAATGATCCGGCGGCCGACAACTTCACCAACCTCATCAATAAGCCTCGCCTCTGTTTGCTCATCTTGCATGATTCCATCAAAGAAGGTTTCCCTCTCCAAAATTTCCAATGCACCCATGACACCTCCTAGGACCATCTCAGCATCGGGTCTGGTGCTCTCATCTGCAAGTCCTTCTTTCAGGATTGCGTCATAAGTCTTGAGATTCGGCAGCACTAACACACGTATACCCTCGGATCCAGCGATACCGGCTAAGCCTGTAATCGCTCCGTAGTGCGCACCAAAGGGCTTCTTAGGATCCAGGAAGTGCTTGAGGCAGGTTCGAGCTATCCTTGGTTTCAGCATCTGTGACGAGGAACCATATTTCCTTGTGATTGAGATGAGTAATCGGCCAGCGATATCGCGCAGTGCATACTGATCACGCTGTTCGCTTTCCGACCCTCTGCCAAGCTTGGCACCTACGAGGCAGGTCAAAACCGGAGGTATGATTGAGGCAACGTAAGGGCTCATGAACAGGCTCGGGTTGTCCAGTAGTGCCGAGGTTAGGTGCATCATCTGCGTGAGTACGAAGAGATTCTTAACGTTGTGCGTAACCTTCTCAGCGACATACTGGACAAAGTACGGGACCAGCTGATGGAGGCCTGGGTCGGTACGTAGACTTGCGAAGGCGGCTATCCGGAAGTCCTCATTGTGCTCATCTAATACAGCGCTCGTGATGCGTTCAAAGTACAGTTGGAGTTCTTTCGAGAGGACATGCTTCACCAAAGGCTTCACCGACACGTTATCATTGCCATTGATGGCGGATAACATAGGGTTGGCTCCAGGACCTTTGGGCAATAGATCTTGATGACGGGCATCACTAGATGTGGGGTTCTGTGGTATTGAAGGCTGAACGCCCTCGATGGCAAGCCAATGAGCTGGAGGGATGTGTCAGACATGCGCAAGGTAGTTCACAAACCTATGGCTTACATGTGAAGGACACCTCTCGCGGAACCTTTGGTAGCGGAGCGTTGATAAGCTTTTCAAAGTCCACTTCTTCATCTTCCACGTAGTACAGTGGTTGACCTGGACCTAGTGATGCTTCACCGAACCGCAATGGCCTGGTTGATTCGTAGCCATACAAGGGTTCCACGCCCAACACGCGAAGGGCCTGAGAGATGTCTTGGGTGCCGAGAGTTGTACGCTTGGCGTGCCGCATGAACTTGAGGGCTTCCTCTATGACCTGGGCCAACCGATACTCGACATCCCTTGCTAGGTTCTCAGCGGCATCCTTGGTGAGCGATCCGATGCCCACTGATTCGGCCACATCGTGGATGTTATCTGGCGCCCAGACTGACATCTTCGCGGCCTGGATACGCGCAGAAGTTCAAATGATTCTGGTTATCTAGAGAATAGCAAACTTAGAAGTTGGGCACGAACGAGACGGGGTTATGTGCCGACTTGTCAAGGGTCCAGTTGTCGCGGGAACGTGCATACAGAGGGCTTCAAGCCTCAGTACGAATTGATGAGATGCTGATTCTATCAAGTAGTGGAGAAAATCGAGTTAGAGGACTTCTGAAATGGCACAGACGGCTGATCTTGGGAAAGTGAAGTTGCTGACAGTGTTGCCGTGATGTGCATATAATTGAAGAAGTTGAGGCTCAACAGCTAGTCTCAAGTGGAATAGCGTGCAAATTATGTAATCAGACCCTTCCATTCTTGGCAACCTGATCCTCCGCACTTTCCTACATCAATTCTTCCATCATTGATATCATGTTTGCCTGCTTGGGCACAAATCATGGCTCCATCAGTATCTCCTGCCTCCACCGTGTCAAGTGGGGCTACATCATACCAAAAGGTGTCTGGAAAAGCAATGATTTCAGGCTTGGTTTGACATTGCCAAAAGAACTTTGCAGAAACTCGATCATGCCTTGCCTACTATGAAAATATTCCACGCGGAAATACTAAGAAAGCTTCTGTGGCTCTAAGTTTTCCTTCAGTCCTCCATTTTCATTCTTCGTTTCGCCTGTGGCTTGGCCGTGACATATAGGAAGCGGTCTACCCACCGCAGTGTCATGGTCGAGTCAGCACTGCTCTCACCGCAAGTTCGGGTCACCAAGATCTGATCTGCCGGAATGAGCATTAGACTATCGCGGTATTCCTATTGGTAGCTGATGAAATCCTCTTTCACCTCACCGACTCTGTTTGTTTTCATCAATTGTCAAGCTTGATGACCCTACCCTTGTTAACAAATCTGTCTTTATTGCTTTATCAGACTTCGTTGAGTGACTTCCTTAGTGCCCCAGCGGATTTCTAGTGCGACTATGGACGATTGACGATGATGGAAGTCTGTTGTGGCAACACAAGACTTGCGGCGCCATGGTTCCGATGCCGTGGAACGAACACACAACAGACCTTCAGGCACCATGAGTTGAATGAACCGTTGTGCTGTAGCGTCATTCTTTGACCCTGAGTCATTCATGGAAACCCGCTTCCCCGGGCCCAAGCATCGTTAGAACGTGGTGTTTGTACCGCCAACCGAACGGCCCGCATCCCTTGTCTTCTACTGCAGCCCTAGGTGTTCAAGTTTGCTTAGGGGTAGACTTCAGGCTTCTAGCGTTCTTAGGCGCCGGTCCACATGCTACTTAATGGCTTGTTGACCTGTCCGTTTACCATATCACAGACAACATCAACTCGCTAGCTTGTTCATTCAGCCTGTCGCTCTTACCTCTCTCTGTCGTTTCCGATTGCATTCTGTTTCTCCGTTCTCCGCTTCTACAACGGCCATTATGTCGACGGTCTACACTAGCCTGTCAACGTTAGGAGGGTCGTCTCCATACGTTGACCGCTCACGAGGAGAGTATGAGCCTCCATCTCCGCCCCCGGGCCCTCCCCCAACCCCAACAGGGTTTTCTCGGCTTGATTCAGAGCACACATTCGCCGGCGAACGTGTAAGTGGAGGCGTAGATTACAGCAAAGTGTGCGCTGACCGGAGCAGGCGTTCTGAGTGGGAGTCATGCTGCAGCCGTATCAAGCGCAGTTGTGGACTCTAAAAGTCCAACGGTAATCCAACAGCACGCATCTTGACTGACTCTTCACTTTTACTCACTAGTCGCTAGATGGGCATACGAGTCCTCATCATCAACTCGCATCTTTCCTTCGTTTTCCCTACTTAGAGTGTCTCTTGCTTCGTATGAAAGCATCGTGTGGCGGATTACTTATCAAGCGGCATCTTTGGAGGAATGGTTTGTCGCATCTGGTCTTCCTTTATCTGCAATATGTGTTTATGTGCCCTTGCATGGAGAGTGTGCTCTTTATCGATCTGAGCTTATAGAAACTGGATAGTATCAGCCCCACTCAGTGGACATTCGGGGATAGATTGGGCAATGAAAGACTCTACCTACCGCAATCTGATCCGAACGCATCCTTATGTACGTGAGCAGTGTGCCCTAGTTTGGTGCTTGAGACGACTCGTGTCAGGGTATCGAAAGGGCAACCAACTGCGCGCCTGAGCATGCGTCGGGCATTCGAGGGCTGCTGCGGCGAACTTCAGAGGGTGCAAGCTTCATTAGGTTAGAATAATTGCCGAAAGCGATCTTAGAATAACAGACGACATTGTGTTCACACAAGCTGCACTTGAGAACAGTCGTAGGCAAGGCCGGCTTCTGAACATATGTGTGAATTTGAAGCATGCAACATCCAACTACGAGATAGTGACTGTCAAAAAATGTACACCAAAACACACACTTGCAATGCACGCACCAATATTTCTTTAACGTTAGGTGTGTTGACACCAAAACAGATTGCTCGGAAATCAAAAGTCAGGGGCCTGACCGGAATTCGAATCCGGGGCCTCTCGCATTGTTGACCCAAAGCGAGAATCATACCACTAGACCATCAGGCCTGACATGGAAGGCTGCAATTACAAAACAATATACATTTGTATAATGCGAAGGCCCGCCCGGCAGAGTGAGCCGGCCATGACCGGGGGTGCGGGGAGTGTCCGGGATAAGCTCCCCGCTAATCGGAGCTAAGTCGCTACCGATCTCTCCGAGCATCTCCAGATCCAGACTGTTGACATCATCCCGCACCCTGAGCTCTGCCGTTCCTGCCAACAAATGGACGTGGAATTGGCCCAAAGCGTGTCATATCGTGTGCCAGACTTGGCATTAGCGCCTCCTAGCGGTGGAGTCGCTCCCTGGGATATGAAGGGAGGCTGGCCGCGCGTTTTGTGGCTTGACTGCTGTTTCTTGTGATGGGTTAAGATTCTCTTCTGTGTCTACAGAGCTGCCAGAAAGCTTTCCGGCCAAGTCTGTTGCTTAGAATCTATTCGATAGCATCATGGTCTCAGGTCGACATGGCGAGTTCCGCGCACCGGACGACGAGGCAAATCAACAACTGAACGGCAACGGCCATGCCAATCACGGCGTGGAGAGAAACGAAGACCGTTACTATGATCTGGAAGCCGGCGGTTCTGGAGAGACTGGCTCTCCTCGTGCACGATTTCGAATTGTGGTCAACGAGGCTATGGCTACGGACCGCTCGTCGGAGATCAAGCGGAAGCTGCGAGAGGATCTGGATGGACATCGGTTGGAGAAGTACCGCAAGAGTGATATCCAACTGAAGGACATCAAGAATAAGAAGGTCAGGAAGTTCTACGAGGAGCAGAATGAGCGATTGAACGACTGGCTGGAAGTCGATGCGTTGGTCATGAGTCTGGCGGACGATGTACTGGATAGCATGAACCCTAGGGATCTGGACAATGATGGATACGCTGAGACCGGAGGTGCTCTGCAGGGAACTGGAGAAAGTATCGAACCTCTGCTACCGGACGAGGAGAGAGAAAAGAGGAGGAAAGGACGGAGAAACGCTAGATGGGCAATCAACGTACGTTTTCAAGCAGCAGAAGGCGGTAACGGGACTGGTCTAACATGATGGGCGCAACAGATCAACGTTATCGCAAACATCCTCCTCCTGATTGCCAAGATTGTCGCCGCCTTCTACTCCTCTTCCCTATCCTTGATTGCTTCTCTCGTCGACTCCGCGCTGGATCTGCTCTGCACATTGATCGTCTGGACCACGAACAGGCTGGTGGGCTGGAGACTTAATAAGCTGAAGGCCAAATTCCCGGTCGGAAGACGACGCCTGGAACCCTTGGGTATCCTGGTGTTCTCTGTCATCATGGTCATCTCGTTCCTTCAGATATTGCAGGAGTCGGTGCAAAAACTGTTACCAAGCGGAGACCACAAGGTTGCGAATCTACCTAACATCGCTATCGGCGCAATGGCAGGCACAATAGGTCTGAAAGGCTTGATCTGGTTTGCGTGCATGCCCATCAAGACTACTCAGGTGCAAGCGCTTGCTCAAGGTCTGTTGTGTCCTGTTGATCTGTACCAGATTGCCACTAACGGACATTCTAGATTGCAAAACTGACGTCCTCTTCAATACGCTCTCGCTCCTCTTTCCTGTAATAGGCTACAAGACGAACGTCTGGTGGTTAGACCCTGTCGGCGCCGCCATCCTTTCCCTCTATATCATCTACGACTGGGCGGAGACATGCCTCGAGAACGTCACCCGCTTGACCGGTATTGCTTCGGAAGAGAGGCTAACAAAGAAGCTTCTGTACCTTGCATACCGCTTTTCTCCTGTGGTGGCAGGGTACAAGAGCATCGTTGCTTATCATGCAGGTGATGGCATCTGGGTTGAGATTGATATCCTGCTGGATGGCAAGACGGAACTTAGGAAAGCTCATGATATTGCTGAAACGCTGCAATATTGCTGTGAGGGTCTTGGTGAAGTGGACAGAGCATTTGTTACCATGGACTGTAAGTGGTGTGTGGATGGTCGACTAGACCTATGCTAAAATCTTCCTAGACACCATGCAAGGACCGACAGGTCACGTTTCGGAGAACAGGCAAGAGTAATTGTACGAGTTGTTGTATTGCTTAGTCTACTTGTACATATTAATTGTATTAAAAGCTTCACGTCTACTTCTTTTGTCCTCCATCAACATCTCTTACCCTGTACTTCTCTACTTCCTTGCCCTCCACCCAACGACTGGACAGTCCCCATTAGTTGAGAGCAATCTCTATAGTTGCCAAGCTCAACGCCCCAGCCATTGCTGTCAGAAACTTTCTCCTTCTTGTTGGAACCATCTTTCTGTTCGCTGTCTTCTCCTTTTCAAAGGTTTTCGCCGTTGAAGACTTGTTGTTCATATCCTTTTCCCGAAAGTCCCAACGTTATTCGGCCGCTGTCATCCGAGTATTAAGAGGTCGTAATCAGAGCGCATAGTCTCTAAAGGGCCCCAAACGGAAGAACTTCCGCATCAATAGATCCGCTTCATCGAACTCTCTGCAAAACCCGGCCCAAGTGACGTCGATGTTGGTTGGAACGTATCCGAGACCATGCGGCAAGACAAAGGCTGGCACAGCAATCTTGGGTTTCGGAGGTTCGCCCACAAGATTCGCTTGGGGGTTCCTCACAATCATCGATCCATGTCCATGATAAAGGTTCTCTCTTTCCTCATAGACGACCTTGCCGAGAAGATCTGGCCGGCTCCGGAGATGTTCTATGACCTCTCTCTGATTCGCAACCAAGCAGCCCCTCACTACCAGCGTCGCCAACCACCTGCAGAAGACATCATACCCCGGCGCTTCCCTGAAGTCCGGAAACGCCCAGATGATGGTCGACTGCAACCATTCGACCTTGCCGTTCAGGGGTTCACAGTACAATTCGATCGGTTCCTTGAGCCCTTCTAGATCGACCAAACCATGGTTCACCAAACTCATAAAAGCTCGCATGAAGCGGTACTGCGTCTTGAGACAAGTCCACAGCTCGACGGCCAGTCCCTTAAATTCCTCAAAGGCGCTTTCGTACTTCATGAGGCGTCCTACAATGTCGGCGCCATGGCCGGGGTAGACGCCTTTGGCGTACTTTGAGAGGAGGGCGGCTAGGGCGCTGGCGCGGCGGAAGTCGACGTGGAAGTCTCTGCTCTTCTGTGCTTGGTGGAGGATGGAGAGGTCGCCTCTGTCGTAGACGGACTCTTTGAGGTACCAGGCGGCTGGGCAAGGCATTTTAGTTTCTGACAACGTTTGTGAAGAGTGTCTGAACGAGAGATATTCAAAGCGACAAGGACGGTTATGAGACTTTCGGAAGCGTTTACTTTGAGCTGGAGACATCTTTAGCATTGCATGTTCCGAGTCAACTTATATGCAGTCGCGATTTGTAGTCTGGTACGGTACCACGGAAGGTAGGCTTGGCAGGCTTGAGGTGTTCCATCAGTATGGTAGGAGACCCACTTCGACCAAGCATCGAACATCGGACTTGATAGTTTGTTTTCTATGTCATAAATATATAATGCTCATCTTGTGTTACTAGCCTATAGTCCTTTCCACCGGAATCCGTGTTCTTCCTTACTTTACTTCCGCTTCGTAAGATGAGATTATCCTTTCCGGCGCTTACCATGTACTCTCTCTAAACACGTAATAAAAACTACTGGCACGTCGCCTTCTCAATGTACGAATGCTATACGCAACATCAACGGCACCCTAGATTCGCTGCGTTGGGATGCCCAGGCTCCTCTCATTACCAACGTCCATGGTTTAGTGATTGCCAAAAAGAGCGCGAGCTTCCAATGCTACCCCGGCGGAATTCAGAGCATATCTTCTAAGAATATTCCAACTGAAACAACTCCAAAGCCATTGTTCGATGGTGTCAGCTTGGTCGCTGCTATTTCCTTCATTTTACCTTGACCGAACTCAATGACTACTCGCATCCTTGTTAAGATTTCCACTCATTGCCTTCCAAACCAGTGGGATCATTCCAAACTGGAGCATCTGTTCTGTCATATCTTCTTCTGAAAGGTGCTTCCCTAGGTTGAGATATCTCAATCGATTCCGATATCTTTGGCCTCAACTGGCCTGGACAGCCCTCTCGGTCTCCCTTTATTGTTCGCAGACGAAGTGCTTAGGGATTGCTGCCGACCAAGGCTCGGAACGCTTTTTGTGAAATCTCACTCGGTGGATCTCGCATTGCTTCAACGACAGAGTGAACCTTGCATTTTGAGGCAACGTGTGCAGAATCTTTAGTCGCTTCACGCAAGATAACAGTTAATGGCTTCGAAAGGGTCTTCGTCCTCCGTAGATACTGCCGGTATTCCTCTGGCGCGAGGAAGGGCATGTAGCTAGAGTTAGTAGATTACGAGACTATACGTGAGGGAAATCCATTTCCTGAGTGGGACGGCAGACGAACGAGGCCATCTGGGTTCGTGTACACTGTTGCAGCCTGTCTACGAACGCTGCCCTGTAGGAGAACATTGACGCAGACTCCTCGCTACGTCTGTGCATGACCATTGGGCTTTGAGAGATCAACTATACATTTTCCAATTTCCCATGTTCGTCTTCTTCATTGTTACCATCCAACAAAATCTTATCGAGTTGCGCCAATTACATAGGTAGCACTCTGGTCAGTTGTTATTGACGTTGGCGATCATTGAAGGTTCCGAATGTGTGATGGTCTACCACAAGGACTGAGTGCCTTTGCCCGATTCGATATTTGCGACACAGCGCTAGTTCGAACTGCGCTCTGGTTATTGTGTTGCCGAGCAGTGGGCACTATCCACTATCAATGTGCCTTCAAGATCGTCCGCTTCGTCTCTGTTTCCGAGGTTTTTGAGTTTGTTTCCATTGAAAATTGTGAAAAGTAGTCTCGTTGCTCTTAGTGCATCATGTTTCCTGGCTGCCAGCATACAACATTCACAGGAACTTGCTGGAGGCAATGCTAGCCCGTCAATGACTACGCTTGTTCGTGAAGACCATAGTGGAGTGGTTTATCCATGCCTTTGGAATGCCGACAACGGCGCGGTTTGCACACAGAACTTTTTTCTCATCAGTAGTTCAGAGCTAGGCTCTTACACACGGCTCTGCGCCAGACTTGTCAAGTAGCTCTTTGCACATCAAGTATTAATGGTGTCCTCGAGGTGCTTGGTTTGAAGGAGCTCAACAGAAGCTCCTCATAATCTTGTATTCTTGGACTCTCCAACGCAGGTATTGTACTGCAACCAAGCAGCACCAACGTCTTGTTCATTTGGTCCGCATCCTTGCGGTGGCTGAGGAGCTTTCCAGACTTGTCTGTCGTAGCCTACCTCGGACCAGTCTGGCCTACCCTGGTAGAGTGGGATGCTGTGTTATGGTTGGCACTATCAAAGGTCTCTACTATGGGGTGAATGCGGTTTGCGTTTTCTTTATGTCCCTGCTTCTGGTTGTTCATTGTTCCCCTGCTGCTAAGAGTTCTGTGCAACGTTCTGCTACGAGTGGATCTTGATATCTTCCCTCCGTTGTCTACAGATGACGATATAGACGCTCAAAGCTAGCCACACACGGAGGGGAATGTAATGCCAGATCAGCAGTGACTTAGACCGATTGCCGACTGGATGGTACCAGTCCTTCCAGGCCGGTTCTCCACAGGTGGTCCAATAGAACGTTGTCCATTCTGTACCTCATATGCTGAGACTTAGTGTTTTCCATCTTTTGGCTAACTGCTTCTTGTCTAGTCAGCAGCCGTCCGTGCAGGCCAGAAGCAACACGCCGAGTCGTACAGAGGCAGGTACTTGCCACGTTCGGCGCAGCGAGATGCCCGGTGCATGAGGTAGGTTCCATTTATTTCAAACTACCTGTCACCGCGGTCTCTGTCTATCCGCATCTGCCGTACAATCGCTGTAGCTGATGTTGATAAGGAACCGTCTGAGTCAAAGAAACGAATCATGTCCCACATGGCTTCCATTCCGTGGCAAGATCCCATCGCAGCTCAGACGTTGCAAGTCTGGTTATGCCACCAAATTGTTCTGCGAGATCTAATCAAGCGATATATATGCGGTGGTTTCGAACTGTTCAGGTCATTCTGGATCGCCGCCAATGTACTTCAGATCCTTGTGTTGAACCACCCTTCCAGCAAGTCCGGTGCCAGCTCCTGTTGCGCTACCAACATATTTTTACAGTTGCGTGCTTGTTACCGGCATGGGCATGTTCATTCCCGCTTTGACCTGGAGCACGGCTCTTCCTGATAGAGCAGTAAAGTTTGGTGACTTCGCGTCTGAGAACGGAGAAGCCTCGAGGATTGGTTGCCGACAAGAAGGATTTATTGCAATCATTCTGTCCCAACGACCTTGCTGAAATCCTTCCTAGGCTGACGTTGGTGAAATCCAGCCTCTATATCTAGTATCTTTATGTTGAATCAGCTCTTACGTCTACTGCATTATAATCAGTTCGAGGATCTTGAGAAGTAGGGCCAAGGCTTGAGGCCGGGGAATGAAAATCGGTGTCCTCTTATATCATGTCCACGGAGTTACGACGATATCCGAGTTCTCTCATCCAACGTTACAATCTCTCCTCGAACAAGGTGGACTAGATTGTCTACAGTGAAGAACCCGCAGTCGTAGTGCTCCGGTTGTTTCACGCACTGCCGCCACATCACTGTCCAAGATACCTTTTGTGTAGACTACGCTGTCCTCCGAGCCGCGTTGCAGTGATAAGAGCTCGCGTAGTTGATCTTATACAGCTGCTGCCGAATAGCGTCTGTCGTATGAGTCAAATACAGAAATGATCCCTGCTGCTTTGTCTACGGTCACTTCCACCTTCACCGCTACAGAATGCTCATTCTTGGTGTTGAATGGGAACATTACGGCACGCTCAGCCTCAAGAACAAGCAAAAGTTTCAGGCCATACTATGAAAGAAGTTAGGCCGATCGTTTTTGTACTCGCGTACTCAGGTTACATGTCCGGTATCACTATCAACGGTAACAGCTAGCTTATTTCGAATTCCAAGATCGTAGTGCAGTGTACCCGTAGCACAGCCGGAGATCCTTCCAGAGATTCAGGCTTCGCTGTCGGTAGCGGCTCCGCGTCGTCTCCACAATTCAAATATTCGTCAATATCTGCCGGGGCGCGGTGGTGGTGACCTCCTCTGAAGCGGGTGTACTGAACAAACAGTTGTAGCTCGGCGGACTGCATTACTGCGGTTACAGCTTAATTGGTTTGATAAGGCTCAATCCTCTTGCAGTTCTTTCTTGTCGTCCGGGTTCTTTGCTCGTACTCAACCGACTTCTGCGACACCAAACATTTTTAGACAATCGATCTGTATTCTCCTGAGTTCTGAAGTGGTTCCATGGAGGCAGCTTCAGTAGAGATTACAATCCAATGCATCAACCGAAGGTCCGCTAATTTACCATTGATCATCGCTTGTATATGGCCCGATCTGGGTTGCGTGAGTACCAGCTCAAATACTCTGCAGTGTTTCCAATTTGGACTCTGTAATTTCTTGCTAAAAACATAACAAACAATCCGCAGTCATCATCGTTGGACTGACGTTGAGATTTAGTATTTCCATCTCTCCACCTCCGAACGGTCCACTCGCGCTCTCGATGTTCATATTGGCAGAGTATTGGCTCTCAACAAGTCATACGTGCTTTCTTATGGTGGCAAGAGCAAGATCGGAAATACTCGATTGTTATCCACTTGGTTGGCGAAGTAGACATGTGTTCATCACCAACTTCGCCAACGGCCAGGTCTTTCTTCCTCTTCTTTCATTTGGGCTTTCTATCCATAACAGCCTGCTCATCCAAACTCTGCCTTTGCTGTGACACAACCTCCATTCACCCGAACCCCTGTCCATAGCGATGGACGCCTTTTCATGCTTGTCCCAAAATTGGGATCAGCTGTTGTGACCCAGAGGCATCACGGTCGTCGATGCCAGGAGTATGAATCTTTTTCTGTGATGCGGAGAGTTGTGAACATGATGAGAACCTTCCTTCTGTTTTTATCCGCGATTTCATTTTGTGGAAATTGTGCACTATGTTCTGGCCCCTTCATTATATAAATCCGCCGTCATGACTTCGGTTTTGTGCCGTTCGCTATAGTGGTACTTCAAGGCCCAGTATGCGCTTATCTGGGAGAAGGGGAAGTACGACGTGCCAATGACTTCCCACCCCTTTGAGCAACTCCAGCCTTCTCCATTACGTTCTTCTTTGATTCTTGAGCACTGTCAATGCGTTGCAGGCCTTGCCCCTAATCGAGACCCTAGCCCCTAGAAAACTCTCTATGTTCTTGGTTCCGCAAAGTTATCATGTCTCATTTTGTCCAGGTTGGAGCTTGACTTGTTTGGGTTCTCTGACGGTACTGATGGAGGGTAGACTGGCTCTTTGAATCATTTGGAAGCGCGCTATCAGCAGGCGGTCATCTGTCCCGTTTCTCTGCTCTTGATAATCGAGCGTCAAGCCTTGCGTATTGGACGTTGGCTGTCCCTCCAACCCAGTTAAGCCACTGGAGTTGACTGCTCCGTTTGGAATTTTAAGAATCGCTTTCCGAACGCTTGAGCATTAGTCAAGCCGTTTCTCAACCCGTGGCTATGTAACTGGGGTGTTGGCCAACACACTTCAACTCGTTGAACGTCTTCGTATTCTTTCCTTTCTGGTCGCTTCCCGAACCCACATAGAGTCGGCCGGTTACTGATCTGCTCAGATACCGAGGAAAAATAGTAATCCACTTCTCTGGGCAGCATCAATTTTACTATCTTGACATTGACGAGTCCGATACTGCAGCGGTCTGCTGGCGACCTCGTAAACCATTGGCAAAGCAGCACCACAACCGCACTTGTGGAAGACATAGTGGAACAAGGTGAAGCTCATTGCGACCCTCGCTTTCTTGAGATCCACCAGATCCATATTCCCGTGCTTTTTTTCTTCTGTGACATTGGGCTGGAAGCACGATTCATATGGTTAGCAACATTCTTCGTATCCGACCGCAACAATAGTGCCTTGCTATCCGTCTTGAAGGCTTCTGGGAAGCTGACCACCCATGTCTCCCCGGCGTGGCTCTGCCGAGAACATCGCAAAAGGACTTGCGTTAGCCATCAGTTCAGCGTCCTAGGTGAGTACCTTTGTATGGTACTTCGTCAAAGAACGCTTCGCTGCTGAGACCTGATGCAGTGGTTGAAAGTCCATAGGCTCATCCTTTGTAAGCTTTTTCGTTGCCTCTTTTGCGTTCCTTGCGTGTCTGTGACCTTGTGTGCCAACATCTTGTAGATTCTGATAAAGGTCGATCAATTTACGCTACCATTGTTGTGGTAGGCTTGCTTTTCACTATGTTCAGAATTGAATCTTGGGAACGAGAAGTAGAAGGTGTAGTGGTATCTCTCGAATTGGCGTTTGTGATCTGCAGCTCGCAGCCATGCGCTCTACTTTTCTTCTTCCATCGATATACAGATCTTGACTCAATATGCTTCTAAAGAAGCAGTGTAGTGCGATCTTTCATCTGACCTGCCCTCCAGTAGATTCCCTCATACAAAGAAGAATCTGGGGATACAAGCAAGCACGGTAGAGTCTGTGAAGAGTCCTAAGAGAGCTGTAGAGTGAACAATGCAGTATAATGAGCGATTCCCCCATTCCGCTTTTCTATCAAAAGTCTGAAAACGATGAGCAGGATACGGCTAAACTGGCGTGCTTCCAGAGGTGCTGACAGAGGAGGGTGTTTCCATGGTGTCATTTCGGGACCCTACCAATCATCGAATAAACTATCGCTACAAGAGAGCTTATTGTTGCTCGGATTTCTATAAGCGCACGGCAGTACCCCAAGTTAGAATTTCATCACTCCAGTCAGAGCCGACGGTGAAGCGTCCGGTTGTTAGATAACCATGGAGCAGAGGGAACCCGCAGGTCCTCTCAATTCCATGCGAGGCTGACTTAGGAAGAACTTTGGGATGCGTGAGTACAATTTTTCTTCACGTAGAGTACGGACCGGAAGGTCGGCTTGCTACTTTGAAAAATCCTAACCAGTTGCATCCGCTGATATTGAAGATTTGCTGCTTGAAGATTTGTCCGTAACTGAATTATATATTAGGCCCCGGTACCATGTTGCGGAATGTTGTTGGTTCAGGATTTGGAACTAAGCTGAATGGTGCGCTGTTGCACAGGATTCCAAACCACACAAGTTGTGCACTCTAGAGACCATCTTAATAACTAAGGGATAAGTCGGGGAATTGATGAATCTCGAACAAAGAAAGACTCTGAGCTATTGTAGGATTGATATTTCGATTCAGAGTAAAGACAAAAACGACATCTTACTAAAGACGAGAATGGAAGCGACTGACTGGAGGACGGTAGAATGGGAAGGAAGGGATATGGAGATGAGAATCAAAGAGTGGAAGAAGGTCTACATATACCGGCACGCAAGTTTTCACAGCAAGAAGAGCATGATGGAACATAGACGTGCATGGAACCAAACAACATATCAGACGCCCAAGCATGCGGCACATGCTGTCAAAGGGGAGCGCATGGCATAATCTGCCCTTGTTTGGGAAGACGTATGGCCTCATCTGCATGTCCGTGAGCCGGAGAGATGTCTTCTAACCGACCATCGCACACTCTGCTGCAGAATCAGCTAGCCATGTGCTGACGTACTCACGATCATACCAAACCGAGGCATCACCCCCCGTAGCAGCACATGCTCAGCCCTCTCAGCCGTGACATGAGCACGAGGCTAGAGTCACAGAACCAAGAGCTGCACGGGTAAGTGACGACATGTCCTAGGCCAGAAAAGCACTATGTCTCATTCATAGATTCACCAAGCCAGAGTCATGTCTCAGCCAGTAATCTGTACCAAAGATATCGGAATCAGGAGCCTGACCGCATGCGCCAACGGTGTCCAGTCCGTTTTTACACTGTTGAAGGACGGTCTGGAAATACGTGGGTGTGGACATGGGAGGAAGACTTCTACAAGCAGATGTGATTGCGAGGAAGGAGAAAGTAGAGCGTGAATTAGATCGAACACATGTTACCGCCCAAGAGCATTCATGGGTACCATGACACATTGCGGGCGTGCTCTTTCTGAGGGTCTTCACCATGTGTAGAAATGGAGGGGGGAAGCAGGTACCATAGCTGGTATTGGAAGTGAAGCTATGGTCAAAAGTAGGAGCAAGACGCTCAAGACATTTGTGCAAGAATTCGAGAAGCAGAGACTCCCGATTGCTTTAAGAACGGCTTAGAGACGTGCTTTACAATGACAACACACTAGATCGACACAGCTTTAGACGTGTGCGGAATCCCAGGCTCCGCAGACTCGTGGCCGTGAGAGATCACAGAGAGGTTGAGGTTGTGATGTAACAGTCTTGACAGTTCAAGGTTAGAGTAACTTAATGTTCAGGCCAAAGAGCGCGATCCGCCTAACGCCATGCAGCCTAAGGCACTATTATCGTCCATTTAGCACAACAGACGAGTCAAAGTCACGGCCACAGTTCATGAATTATTGCAGAGAGATCCTGATGTTTGTAAATGTGCATTCCAAAGAATCCCTAAGTATGTCTAAAGAAAGAAAGTCTCCATATGGAAAGATGTTCAGAAAGAATCGTAGCGAACGACTGGCTCTCATCAACGAGAGTGCCTTATCCAAAAGGGTACCGTAGAACATAGCCAACCTCATAACGACCGTTTCATTTTTGTTCCGCCCACAGGTAAGAAAACTCCGTCAAGACCCAGATACCATATGTACTCCATCCATGCAAGCCTGCCACTTTACCTCAAAGGAGGTCGGATCTACCACTGGATCTCATGGCTGTGACCGTGAGCGAGAGCGCGTCTCCTCCTCTTGTTGGCAATGCGTTCAGAGACGCTCCGTGCAACGACACCGTTAGTGCAAGTGGTGCCTTGCGACAAGGCTTGAGGAACGGCATAGCCGTTGATGTCGCAGAGACCAAATTGCGAGCTGCCAATGCAGACGACTGCGCCAGGTGTAGAGCACTTGACGGCGCCAGATGGAGCAGAGCCGCTGTTGCTGGGAGTCTCTGGCGCACTTGGTGCGGCAACAGGAGCAGAGGGCTGAGCTGGAGCAGCAGAGGGTTGCTTGGGTTGTGGGATAAGAGTAGTTGGTTGGGCTGCAGGGGCCGTTGTTGGAGCGGCAGATGCACCGGGGGCGAAGACACCACCAGGGTTGTTGGGCTGCTTGGCGGCGCGGGTTGTAGTGACCGCGATGGGGATGCTGGCAGGAGTGCTGACAGCGGGAGCACCGGCAGCCGGGGTGGTAGCTGGCGAGCTTGGGGTAGAGGCAGCAGGAGCGCCAGTCGGGGCTGCTGGAGCCTTGGCTTGACCGGCACCAGCACCCATCTTGGTTTGAGCAGCGCAGCCGGAGCCAGTGACACCGAAGCCGGGAGTAGCCTTGGAGCCGGTCTCAACAGCGGCACCGGGGTCCGGGAATGTCATGTCCTGGCTTTCAGTGTTGTGGCACTCTTCGCGAGGAAGGTTGACAACGAACATGTCGGGAAGCGAGTTGAAGACGGAAAGATCGCCGTCGGCACCACCGGTAACTGTGATCGGGGCGCAGTTCATGTACATCTCACGGTTGCCGATCTTGTTGAACCACGTCCACGCGAGAGTGTATTGACCGTTCGGCATACCCTTGGGGATCTGGAATTGGTACTTGTTGGAGCCCGAGTCGGTTGGGTTTCCGGACAGATTGCCGTCAGCATCCGAAGGGCAACCGCCCACAATTGAGTGAATGACCTTCCACTGCGAGTTCTTGGTAGGCTCCTTATCCAGAGTAACAGAGACCTGGCATGAACCTCCACCGTGCGTTGCGCCTCCAGTGAAGGACAGCTTTTGGGGCACGCCAACCGGCATGTTGTTCATCTGAGTGATGTCGTAGACGCCAGCTCGCTGCTTGCATGGAAAGTCGGAACCGGAGTTGTCGAGCGGTGAGTTGTTGAGCGATGATTGTCCGTACGGAACTGGGCTAGCCATCATCATATGCGCAGAAGCGCTGGAGGCAAAGAGCAAGCCCATGAGAGCTGCCGCAAGGTTTGATCTAGAAGACATCTTGTTGAAGGGGAAGTACGACTTTCGATCGAAGGAGTGGATCGTGAAAGTGGAGCAGGGTTCGATTGCTGAGAAATCGCAAGACCAGCTTACGATGCGAAGATACCGAACAGGAAGTCGTGGAGAAGGAGGTAGTTGAGCTGTTGTGTCCGAATGGTCAGCTGAGATACTTATAAAAGCAAGCTAAGGATGCGTCGAAGCTGCCTTGAAGAAGATTCTTGAGGGAATACAAGGATCACCTTGGCGGTGCCAGGTACTTCCTATTTTATGGCTCGGCATTTCCAAACTTTGCAGATTGAATCAAGTACTCGGGACCGGATGCACCAATGACCGAGACACATGAGTATCCCGCCTCGTGAGACAATGGCACTCGGCCCAAGTCATAAGGCCAGACAACGTTCGGACAACAAAGGACAAAGGACAACAAAGAAACTCCCTGACGTACCTTGAAAAGACTGACCCTCAAGTTGGAGCGAAATCGGGGAAAGTCTTGGTTGTCGGACTGAATGTGGTCGGTATTCTATGCTCTTCGTTGTTTGAAGGTAGCGAAGTTCAGCGAAAGAGTGTAGTTTGCTCTAAGAATTTCACAGAAATTCCGGTAAAGGACAGTGTTGGATGCCACAGGCAGTTCCAAAGGAAATCTTGGAAAGAGAAACGAAACGTGAAGACGAGAAGGGCTAGCCGAGGTCTTGCAGGAAACTCGAGGTTTGAGTGTGAGGAGAGAAAGAAGAAGAGTATTACGAGATATGGGTGTGACCCGTGTTATATAGATCAACTCAGCTTACCGCGAGTAGTGACCTCCTGAGTAAGTGGTGAGACTAAAGAGTATGGTGGACAAGCTTTTTAGTCCCTGTACATTGATGCAGGTACGAAGTTTTCTCCTGAACCAGCCACAGCGGATGTCGACAGGCTACATCACTCTCCGGGATGTCCGCGCTCACAGCCGGATGTTTGAATGGCAGAATGCAGCATCCAGTCGACGTGCGTAAACAAGCTGAGGCTCAGAAAGAGCCGTCGTAATCGCCGCACGGTTGCTTTTGGAACGCTGAGGCCGTAGCCAAGCAAATTGTCAGGAGGAGAGCCAGCACGTTTGATCACCGGAGGAGTCACATTTTGACGTTAGGCGGCTCTAACAAGAGCTGTGGGAGTGATCAGCTCGAGTGTGAAAATGGCTCGGATTGGCCAAGTGTGCGGGTTTCGAAACAGCAGACAGGAAGGATGGTGGACAAGGAACAAATCGAAGGGAGTGGCCTGGATGTGGAGAGATGTCGTTGACCCCTGGCTCCGATCAACTAGCCCCTATCGATAACGGCGGCCCATCCGCTGGCCTTGGGCCGTCCTTGCATGTATCCAATCAGCGCACAGAAGGCTATGCCCAGCTGCAGCGCTGCGGCACTGGCTAAGGAAGCCCTATTCTTTTCCAGGTCTAGCGTCAGGTACGGGCTGGGCTGGAGGGTCTTCGGAAGCTGGCCAGTGGACGATCTCCTTGGATCGTGAAACTTTGCCTGCGTTTCGCGTTTATACTAGCCTTCCTCTAGGCTACAAATCGTTTTCGCTCTTTCCACACCTCCAAGATGTCTTACCGAGCTGCAAGCACGTTGAAGTCATCATTGGATTGCGAAGCACCGAACTATGAGGCCCCGGGCGGGTATGGTCTTTTAACTCTTCCTCTGCTGATACCAGACTGAGCAGCGTTTTCGTATGAAGTCCAGCTTGACATGGTGAGAATGCTCTTCAACCAGATGCGAGATTGTTAGGCAACATAGTTTGACTTTTCCACGACATGACCGCGTTCAGCATGTTAGCCTTCCGAATAGAGAGCATCAACCTAATATCGATTGGTTCTGCTTGCGGGTGCGTTTCACGGCAAGAGGCGGTCTCTGCACGAGTCCGTTTGTAGAACGGCGACTGGGGACCAACAAGTGATGGCCATCTTGACTTTGCAGCGGCCAGGTTGCATATGCCACCGATGCTTGTGGAAATCACGTAGAGCTGCATCACTCTTTTGGTTATGCTAAGCCAAATATATTGTTGAGTTTATGCAATGAATCATCACACTTCTTAACAACTTTCGCTAGGACAACAACAAGGGTAATAATGAAAGCTTGTTCTTCGAATACTGGGAATAGTGACCTGAGCCTCAGTCGGTCTTCTAAATTGTGAGATTATGGCTGCATTTGCTCCCAGATATCAGTGTTCTGAGCACGCGCAAAGAACAGGAAGACGATGAAAATACGAATAGATGGATAACTAATAATGGCGTTGAATTGTCATGCTGAGCAGAGGGAGAGTTGAGTATTTCTGCAGCCACTGTTACGGGCAGCGGCTGTACTTGCGGTCGCAAAGCTACATCTCGCGTCTGATTGGTCACGGTAGTGATACCCAAGCTTCCCCTTTCACATGGCTCATTCTCTGCAATGGCGGAAACAAATCCTGGGGTATCAATGTGATATATATGTATAAACAGCCGAAGTCCGAAATTCGAGATTCGAAACGCTCACAATTGCGAAAGCGCAAGATTATATACGATTGAATCTGCCGGACATTATGTGTGATATCAGATCCATCCACCACCCTGATTGGCAGGTCTGCTGCCAAATCGACCACCAGTCCAGTACTGAGTAAAACGAGCATCTTCTCTGACGCTTGTCGTCGATGCTCGAGTTGTGTCTTCCGTGGAGTCTGCCCGGACTTCGACCACTTCTACATCCGCCTGCTTCACGACATCCGCTTTCCGCCGTTTCACACTCACAAGTGGCTCCCTCTCGATTCCGACGTGGGGCTTCCCATCGACGCCCACAAAGTCTCCAAAGCCATACCGCCTATCGCGCTGCCCGTGCCCAGCCAGGGCATCCAACCATTTCTCTCTTTCTTTGTCGTTCATGTTTTCAGTCCCCCGGAAGTCTTTAACAGCATGACTGGCCGCAAAACAAGCGACGATGCCGGCAATGGTTGTCGGTAACCTTGGTAAGAACCTGCCGGGTCGTCGGAAGTAGAGTAGGACAGCAGTGACCATGTATAACCCGAGAATGGTTTGCGAGATGATCAACATGGGCCTGGATATCAGGATACGGGTTTCCGGAACGACCAGTGTACCTTTGAACTGAGTGGTCTCGTTGGCTCCGACATCTACTTTCATCTGACTGAAGATGTATGTGCCCATCCAAAGCGCAAAGAGCTGCTGGTAAAGATCCTGGAAGGCGACAGAAACATCCTCAAACTTAGGTGGGGATGCAGCAGGGTCTACAATAGAGCTGTTCATAGACGAATGCATGAGTAGATAGTTCAAGAAGTCTGAAGGGTACGCGTCGGTATGGAATGCCTGTGCATTTGTCTGCGACTGATAACGTGTTGCGTTGTTAAGGATCATGCCGTTGGCCAAGGCTAGTATAGACTCTATCGGATCGGCAAACATCGAATCGACATCGGTAACCGTTGTGGTAGCTGTGTTACTTGCATTTACCGATAGTATATGCCCTGCAATATCAGTACGAATCTGCGCAGTGGAAGTGCGCAGCTTTGGTTTGCAGGCCATAAACGTTGACTCGCTTAGGTCTACCTTGGTCGCATTCATCCGGCAAACATCCTGCTTCGAATTCCGTACCCATCCCACAACAAACATGTTATTACATGCCGGCGGTGATGTCTCGTTTGCTGCCATCATCATGATAATCTCTGCCGAAGTGCGTTCAGTAGGACAGCCGGCAAGGCTGCCATACCCGTGCCCACTTCTAGCGTCCCAGACGCCGTTGCTTATCTGTTCAGTGGTCGTGGAACAAATGGTTGGGGAGCCTTCTGTTGAACTGAAAGTAACAAATGCCGTGCCATAGATGGTAGTGTTGCGGTCATCCGGTCCAACGATCATCTCAATAGTCATGTTGCTTCCCCCTTGATTGAGCTGGAAGCAGTCCAGATCAGCCCCAAGTGCTCTAGTCTCAGCAACAATCTGGTACGTGCCGTTGTCAAATGCTCTCTGAGGCAGAAAGGGTTGATAGAAACTTTTACGATCAGTCCAAGGAGCCAACGGAGTTCCTGAAGACATATTCGACATGGCCCAATATATATGGTCGACTGAGATGGCCGAATTGGTCTCCCAGCCCGGTTGCTTAGGAAACTGAGCTGGATAAGGTCGCATTAAGTCTACTGGCTGATGCATTGCTTTGGTGCCTTCGAAGAATAGACTGCTAAGAGAGACAGCCAGCAGGTTGGAAAGGAGAGCCATGCTGCAAACTGCGGCAAGGACATAGTGCCTGGCTTTTAGTGCGGTGGGGAAAACCAGCTGCGGAGGCACTGACATATAGTTCAGCGTCAGCGACTTTCGAGTAGCTGCATTTCCCTTCCGAAGCTCTTCAAAGGGCTGAAGCATACACAACAGCCGATTCCATACGACCCAGATTGGCTCAATGAAGGTAGCAATGGCTGTAGGAACAAAGTTCTCAAGCAGTTGACGAACGAATTGACTGCGCGATGGTAGTCGTAGACCTAACATTAGGATTTCGATTAGTAACGCCAGAGGAACAGCTTTCAACAGTTGATGTACTTACCATTTGTCCGACCTTTGTCAAAAAGATAGGCAAACACAATGATCATAGTAGCCTGAAAGAGCAAGAAAGTCGTTGCTATAGGCCACCGAAACTCGAGAGGACGAATTCCTCTCCACATTCCCGGAAGTCGTCTTGCGCTTGATGGTACGGGTAATTCCAGCATGAGCATCGATTGGTGTTCCTCCAATTTACTTCCGCTCTCGTCACGATCCAAGCGGTACACTCGGTCTTGTAAAAGCTGTTCCAGTTCCTTGTCCGTAGCTTGGTCCAGAGGATGAAAAATCTCTAATAGTTGCCTATCGTTGGCTACCAAAGCCATGGTTGCGGCCAAGCTCGAGGGGTCCGAAGACAACCTGCGTGGCCTGGTGATAGATAGATATATGAGGCCTATCGCGAAGATGCTTACGAGTGCTAGAATTGCTTCGACAGCATATGCAAATGGCGCAACAACAACCACTGCTTGGATCTGATACCTGCGCACTCCTGTCGTGATTACTGAACCTGTATTTACAGGCAGTAGCACATCAGCCATTGCACGAGCGAAATGGATTCTGTATGCGGACTCGTACGCTTTGCGAAGAACGTCCGGATCCAGATAGTCTTCGAGCGGCCTTGGATAAGCGCCGACAGAGCTGACGACCATGTAAGGTAGGTCGGCGAGTGTGAGATCCATATTGACAATGCGACCGTAAGGCTGAGCCCATTCGTTAGACGGCATTGCCTGGCGGCTCCTATACTGCAGTACGGACGAACCCGTTTGCCATTCGAAGCTTGTCACGTTGAAGACGTCTTCCGCAAGCGCAATCTTAGGTCCCAGTTCCTGTACCTCGACCACGGACATAGACGGGTAACGAACAGTGGCATTCACCTTCTGTTGATGATAAGCTGCTTCGCAGAAGAGTACCGTAGGTTCCTGCCATGCAGCGTCCTTTGTTGCGCGGCTTCTGGCCCATTTCACATAGAAAGTATGTGATGCGTTAACAGGGCAATACTGGGAGAGATAATAGTTTGCGAATCCATTGTTATTGTCGTACGTAGCATAGGAGCCGGTGTATTGCTTGATCGAGGCGGTCCTGTCGTAGACGTCATCAACGGTCTCGTTGCCCCAAAAGCCGTAGACGAGAGGCACCTGACAGCCCTTCGAAGTAGTGTGGTATGCTGATGCATAATACGAACCGTTGATAAACAAAGAAAACCCTTCACGGCCCGGGGTTGGTTCGGTCATAGCAAGCGTGGGCTTCTCACAGGTGATATCGAGCCCATACTTCCAGGTGGGCGCGGTGACCGTTTCAGAAGGCTGGATATCCTTCTCATCGACTAGACGAAATGGGGCCAGCATGAACTCTTTCGACATATAAGCAGGTAGCGTCTCATTGTACCAAGTTATGCTTTGGACCGAATACGAGTAGTTGGCGCTTAGCTGTGCGGTCTGCTCGTTCAAGGATAATGTCGCATTCGACGAGATAACCTGTCGAGTAGCGGATCTCAGAATGGTCTCTGTCGCAAAGATACCGGCTTGAAGAGGAGTGAGACCCCAGAACACGAGCACTATCGCCGAGGAGGCTAAGGATACCGGCCAATGCCTGAGATACAGTTAGCGTAAGAACGAACAGGCTCAGTAAAATTCGGGGACGCGTTAAGATTTGTATAGTCTTTTGTCCACCAATCCAAGGAGATTCAGTTGACTTACTTTCGCTTAATGGCTTTCAGTGGCACCGATGCAACTGGTAACAAATGATAAGTTCTCTGCCGTGATGATACTAGACAACGGTCGTTGCTTACTGAAATCAAACGGGTAATGCAAAAGAATGGAGTCCTCAGCCTTCGCTCCGGCTGACTTCGAGAGTTGATAATACGGCTCCAATCGTTTGGCATCAAGATCAACCCAACTCCATAGAAGACTGTACAGAACCGCGAAGATGGTGGGAAGATAGAGATACCAGAATGATTTAGAAAGAGGTAACTCGTTGACATCCGCAGCGAAAAGTATACCGCCATCACGTCTGCTCCACCATTGTAACAACTCCAGAACAGCTATTACGCCAAGAGAGACGATGACGATAAGGCCGAGAACGGGCGCTTCCAGTGCCGTGGGTTTCCACGGTTGGCTTTGTACAGCTGTTTCCCTGGGTCAGGACAACCAGCCATTGTGAAAGCAGAGGTGGCTCACTCGTCTTGGGAAGGTGCCCGTCAGGTGTGGTGCCGAAGAAATTGGACAGTGCTCCAAAGCAGTTCTTCCGCTCCTCATTGTTCGGACTCGTTTCTATGTCATTACACGACATTCGAAGAAGAACTGAAGAAAAGACCGGTAGGAAAGAAACAATGAAATGAACTCAATTGCACTTCTAGCTCACGCATTGCGAAATCAGGCATACTGTACATATATACCTTATGGTTTGACTTGTTGAGAGTTCCACTCTTGCCGCGCCGCAGGATAGCCGCCGTACGAGTTGGCTGTGCGTAGTGGACATCCCTTATTCGTCGACGGCGCGTATAATAGGAACCTATTGCATCGACCAGACGGAACGAGTTTAGAGTGAAACAAGAAACGTTAGATGGAAGAAAAAGGCGTTTTGGCAAACCCATGTGGCTCATTTTGCAGCCTCAACTTACATGCAGAATATGTATGTCAATGAGCGCTAGTAGATCGTCGAAGAAGGAAATTAGGGAGCCCTAGTATAAATTGCTCGACGCATAATTACATAATGATAGAAGCGTGTTGAATGTAGATGAGCCAGCAATTGACGTGATGGATGAAATCCGACATGTACGTCTGAAGTTGGATGGATTGGATGATTGCGCGACGCAGAGCAAAGATGAGAGATAGGCTTGATGCCTTGCTTGCCTAAGGCATTAAAATAGTCTGTGCGTAGAGAGCTCGCTTAGCACACACAGCGCAATGCAACATTGAACTTTTGAATTTCGACATTGAACATCATCGTCGACAAACTAACAACAGCAGCACATTCACGATGACAAGCCGACCTGTTGTCACCATCATCTCGGCCGATGGCTCTGCCTCGGAGCAGACTCACCCTCTGCCCAACGTCTTCAAGGCGCCAATTCGCCCAGATGTTGTCCAGTATGTTCAACCGCTTGGGAAATCTGAGCGAAGCGTTTGTCAGAAAGAGAATGTGGGCTAATCGCTGCGGTTGCGTATAGACAAGTTCACACTGGAATGGCAAAGAACAAGAGGCAGCCATATGCCGTGAGCGAGAAGGCCGGTCATCAAACCTCCGCTGAATCCTGGGGTACCGGTTAGTGAGCCCTCGAAATGCGTACTGTTACTTTGGGAGACGGATAAGAATAGCGATGAAAGAAGTTTGATGGTTTTATCGACGATTTTTGGAGAAGTGGGCAATAACCGATAAGAAACATCGGCTGATATGGACGTCTATAGGTCGTGCTGTTGCACGTATTCCTCGTGTCTCTGGTGGAGGTACTCACCGTGCCGGACAAGCTGCCTTCGGTAACATGTGTCGTTCCGGTCGCATGTTCGCTCCCACTAAGGTCTGGAGAAAGTGGCACCAGAAGATCAACCTAAACCAGAAGCGCTTCGCTACTGCCTCGGCCCTCGCAGCTTCTTCCAACGCTGCTCTTCTTCTCGCCCGCGGTCACCACGTCACCTCTGTTCCCGAAGTCCCGCTCGTCGTCAGCAGCACTGCCTTCTCCGGTGCCGCCGTCACCAAGACCTCCGCCGCCCTTGCGCTTCTCAAGGCCGTTGGTGCTGGTGCTGATATCGAGAAGGTCAAGAAGTCCCGCAAGCTTCGCGCCGGTAAGGGTAAGCTTAGGGGCCGCCGTCACCGTCAACGACGTGGTCCTCTCGTCGTCTACAGCCCTGAGGAGGACGGAAAGGAGTTGGTCAAGGCTTTCAGGAACATCCCTGGTGTTGAGACCAGCTCTGTCTATGCCTTGAACCTTCTGCAACTGGCTCCTGGCGGTCACCTCGGGCGCTTCATCGTCTGGACTTCCTCCGCTTTCGCTGCGCTCGACAAGATCTATGGCTCCACCAGCGAGCCCTCAGCTCTCAAGAAGGATTTCCTTCTGCCCTCCCCACTGGTCGCCCAGCCCGACATCAGCAAGCTGATCAACTCTTCCGAGGTTCAATCAGTTCTCCGACCTGTCAAGGGTGGTGCTATCACCAAGAGGACCGTTGTGCAGAAGAAGGATCCTCTCAAGAACCGACAGGTTCTTCTCCGACTGAACCCCTACGCTGCGGCGTTCTCCAAGAACAAGGAGGGTTCTAGGAAGCTGGAGAAGGATAAGCCAGTCACACCAGCTGGCGACTTCCAGGACTTGTTGCACGAGAACTAGGTTTCCTTGGGGTTTAGCGACTTGGGCACACTTTGAGCCTTGCTGTATTTCACGATGGTTTGGCAAAATGAAGATATGCCAATCATTTCATGCATAAGCATCTGTTCATTGTGTCTGAACTGTGATTGCATTTGTACGCCTTCCAATGCTACAACATGCCGCTAGTGATGCAGAATGACTGTAATGGAAGTGTCCACAAGGGGACGGTCAGAAATTGACGGGACTAAGTGCTTTACTGGGAATGACCGCCTGTTTCAACGAAAGAGCCTCCTTCCACCCATTCTTGGTGCAGTGTTCTCCTTGCCCTGCAAACTGAGCCCCATGAAGCCAGCAGCTCCACCCTCTCGGTCCCGCTTGTACCTCCTAAGTGCTTCACGTAGATGATCGGGGGTTAAAGGACCACGGTCCCGTTCTTCTATCACGATTCGTCTTCGGCTTGGCGGTGATCGTAGTTGTTGTGTTTCTTTGAAGTCCGCATCGTCGTCTCTGATAGTAGGCGATGAAAGGGGTACCGTGGTGCCGGAGGAAGCGAACGGCTCCTGTGACGATGCGGTGCCATTCTGCGTACTGGAACCTTCTGTCGTTGTCATGCTGATTGTGACCCCGTTAACAGGAGTCCCATCTTTCTTGACGTCCTGCGAAAGCTCTGTACTCTGTCCGTCCCACAACGGGTTCGGCTCGCCGGTGGGAAGCTTCTCCGCACCTGCCAACCACTCCACCTGCACCTGTCTAGCCCTCTCAATCAACTCGCCGATGAACACCTTTGTGAAACCACCAATAGTGGTAACCACACTCTGCGGCACACTCTGACTCAGAGTCTGATTCGTGATCCTTCTGACAATCTCCTTCTTCAGCTTCACCCGTCTCCAGGTATCATACCGCTCCGACTGCTCCTCATTAAGCGCAGACATGAGCATATCAATCCTCTGCTTCTCCTGCTTCGCCGCCGCCTCATCCACCTTCCCCCCCTCAAGCACCGTATCCACGGCACCACCGCCCTCATCCCCCTCGTCGTCATCCTCTGCCGCACCCTCATCATTCACCACACTCGCACCGCCATCTCCCCGTCCGCCAGTCGATCCATTAACCACACTCCCCGCCGCCGTACCAGCAACACTCTCCCTCCCTCCCTTCCCCCTAGCACTCCCGACCACACTCCCCTCCGCCCCCTTCTTCCCCCTTCCCCTCCCTGCTTTCCCCGTAACAACACTCCCCACAACACTACTCTCCACGCTCGGACTCCTCGAGTAAATCGCCGTTCCCCCCCTTCCTAAAGGTGATAAAGCGTTCTCCGGCGGAAAAGAGGTCTGTCGTAACGGGTGGGCGGAGGTTACGGAGGCGGTGGAGGGCTTGCGGCGTTTTACGGTTGAGGGGGGGTTTGGAGGGGCGAGGGAAGGGCGTTTGCGGGGGTTGGGGATGGTGAGGGGGGAGGGGTAGGGGGGGGAGAGGGCGGTGTGGTTGGGTGGTGATGCCATTGTGAGGTTTGGTGTTGGGTTTGTTGTAGTTGTGTAGGTGGGTTTGACGTGGTTGTGTGAGTACTGTGAGAGATGGTGCTTGTAGGCGCGGCGCGGCGCGTGGTTGTGAGGTTGTGCGAGGTTATTGAGTTGTTCGCATGTTGAGGAGTGTAAGTGTTGGAGCGAAAGTGTTGGAGCGAGTCTGGCGTGGAGCTTGCGATTGTGTTAAGTGGTTGAAGATCTGTTGGAGCAGTTACAGTTGATAAAGTGAAAGTACGTGACGCTCCTCCACGGCGCAACGGGGCATGTGCCGACATTTACCCGACCGCTCCTCCTGCCATTGAAGCCCCAGATTCACGAGTCTGCATCCATACCATGCACTTCTGTCTCTAAGCCGTCGGTAGGGTTGCCTCTCACTCCATCTCCTTGCCGTATAAGTTCTTTCAAATTGAGAACCACGGTTTGCTGTCCTCAAAGCGGGCTCAGTATGTCGACGTCTATCTCCAATCCAAAGCTGGACAAGAAGGGCCGCCAGAAGAAAGCTCATTATATATCCCGCGCCGACCTTGACCTCCCAACCTACAAAGCAGAGCAAGACTCTCGAGAACCCATACTCCTCTTCCGTCGTGGTTTCAACCACCTCAAGACCTCTACTCAGTTCCATGTCTACGTCGCTCTGCAGCTTATTGCAGCTGTTGTGGGATACGGACAAGTGATGTTCGCTGTCGGTCTACTGTGGGCGATGCTAGTGAACACAGGAAAGAGACAGGAAGGGGAGATGAGTGCGTATAGTCTGTTCAATGAGGGAGTGGAGAGCATCGCCGGGACTACGGATATGGAGGCTCTGGAGCAGGAGTTGCGGACGAGGGGGATGTGAAGCGCTTTTGAGACAGTACAAAGTGCAACTTGAAAAGAACATCCGGAGGCAATCCAGAAAGTAGGTTATCATGGTCACAACACTCGCCTCCGCCTGCCTGTGGCCGAACAATGGCCACGATCCAAGGCAAACCCTAAGCCGTTGAGCTACGCACAAAGGGGTCATTTTCAAATGAAGCCCCAGCAGCCATCAAGAGTGAACAGATACAAGCTCATGGAAGAGCTATCAGAGTCTTGATACCCTCACTCCGTCCAGATCCTTAACGGCTATTGGCCGCGACGCCACCTCCCAGCAGACTCGAGCGTATCGCGACCGGTGTGACGGCCGTTTCGAGTTGCGTATTGAGTCTCTAATGTTGGCATAACCGGAGCTCGGAGCTACGTCTGCATTTGCCGACTAGCCTGTAACTTTTTGTTTACAGTGCTCGGTTGGTGGCATTAGCCCACTTCGAGCTCTAGGAAGAGATACACGCTTTGTAGCTTCACAAGTCATTGTCGCACTCTTTTTCTCTTAGTGAGAGGCGCCCTGTGCGTCGGCTTCCTGCATCAGTGGTAGCAGCACCTACATAGGTAGAGTGTTGGGTGATGTTGCACCACAGCATAGAAATCCCACTTGCAGAAGTTCCGCTGCGGGCAAGGTTTTGGACTTCAAGAGATCATATTAATTATTGGCTACTTGATCAGCCTCTAAGATCTCTTGCGGCCTATCCATCCCTTTGATTCCCTTGTTTTAGTGTCTTTGGCAAAGAAAAAAGTGCAAGTGTATGATCCTCCCTTTGCTCTATACCATCTAGCTTTCCCACATAAAGCTCCTTCCAAGTTGATGTTCTTTACTGGGTGGACGTTCTTAGAACCAGTTTTTGTGCTTTTCACACTTCCAACCAGTGTACTTGGTGTTGAACATGGGCAAGTCTGGTCTGTCTGGAACGCACGGCTTGGGCTCTTCGCATCGCGTCTCGAGCTTCGTCCTCACGCAGTTGTCTACGGGACATCTAGAGTATTCACACATGGTGTATGTCCGATGTTGATGAGTTGATGGTGTGTTAGTTTTGGTAGTTTGTGAAGGATGTTGAGTCGCTGTTATGAGTATTGAGAAGTCGTTGATGGTGGTAAGGAGGAGAAGAAGACGAAGAGGAGGGTAGAGTACGTCGAGCGTTTTATAGACTGTGTCAGGCTCTGTCAGTCTACATGTGTGGAATAGAGCTGACGTGGGCTTCCTACGAAGTGCGGTCATGAGTACCAGAAATTGCTTATCTAGTACGCTAGCAAGCCAACACTCACTGGAACTGCGTTGCGGTGTCATTTTGTCACTATCCAAGTGGCGTCACGAGCCTTGCATAATGTGGTATATTTGCAGGATTCTAGGTCAAGTGGTGGTCGTTCTTTACATTCACACCTCGGTCCTTAGTACACCCTCTCACAAATTCCTGGGGTTTTCCGTAACGCCCAACATCCGAAGAATTCAATCCGCCAAGCCTCCATACTCATCATCACTAGGCATGCTCTCTTCTTCAGTTGCTTGGCTTGTATGTGTTCTTGTTCTCGTAGCAGCAAGAGCATCTCTAAGGCCGCCGAACACGAGGCTGACGGCTAATGTCCCCTCCCCTATGAAGAAACCTTCATCACCTTCCCCGGCTTAAACTTCTTGCCACCCTTCTTCCCTCCTTTCCCTTTCTTGTCACCACCGCCGTCCTTCTTGTCCTTCTTGTCCTTCTCCTTGCGGTGCCGCGGACATAGAGCACCCCTCTCTTGGCTGTAATGGCAACCTGCTGGGAGCGTGACGTCAGTTGGGGAGTGTAGCTCGCATGGTGGGTTGTGCTCGGGATCTGCCAGGCTGCGCCATTTTTGTTGGCATCGGACTTCGAGGTTGTGGACTGTGCTTGTGTGCGTGCACTGGGAGAAGAAGCACATGACCAGGCGGAGTGAAGAGTGTTTCTGGCTCGTGGTAGTGAGCAGTGACGCTTCAGTTGCTGCGCTCACTGTGCGAAAGGTGGGCCTGTCTTGTGTCTTGGGGTACGTTGACGTTGCCCGTATCTTGGAAGGCTCGGTACGACAAGCTATAGATGCGAGACGCAGACATCTTCGAGTGCGGAGAATGATTGCTTTTATCCCAGCATATCACAACGGATGAGTAGAGACAGTATATAGGTGAGTCTCTCAAGAAGCTGTATGACTGTTACCGTGTGAATGCCCGTATCCCAAACTCACTTCCAGACTAACGCATACATTCATGCCGAGCAAGATAGACATCCCGCGAGAGTGCCCGGTTCACATACGCACCAAACGGGAAACTCTGGTGGTCTCCCCATTGCGTCTTCTAGAGGTGGGAAAAGACATTTCAGACCGATTGATCTCCTCTGCTGAAGAGGAGCAAGACATTCCACTTTTATGGGCAACCAACCCGCCTTGACGCAAGGTGAATTTTTCAGTATCTTTACTTTTGAAGAAGAAAATCAATGAGGGGCGAAACTAAGCAAGCGATGCAGGGCGATGCAAAGTGTAAACTCCTCCTAATCGTGCTTTGGGTATCGAGTATCCAAACCCAGCACGTAGTACTGCAGCGTGAGTACTATACATTCGAAAGTGATAAGTACGGACAGATGTCCTGGTATTCACATGGGCTGAGGGTATTGACCTGAGGCAGCGAGCGGTTGCTCACCATTCTGAGAAGCCGTAGCGTTGTTCAATATTAAGAAAATCAATAGATTGACTGAAGCTGTGGGTGTTGCTGCTGACAGTGTAATACTGTGAAAAGGTATTACTCTGAGCAATGGCTTGAGAACGACCGCGTCTTTTGGGAACACACAAAAACTGTGGAGTCTTTTTGTCCAACACATGAATGATTTTGATTGAACTTTAGGAAATATATCTTACGGTTCGCATCTCCACGGAACAACAACGGGTAGGTTCAGGAAAGCCGCTATGTGGCGTATGAGCAACTGTCTGTGAGCTAGCAATTCGCATTGATATCAGAAAGAGCCCAAGCATGAAATGAATCTTTCAGCCGCCTGTCTTCCTGTTGACCATTAGATTGGCTGTCCGTTCTAGGTTGCAAGCAACATCGACGGCTTAAAGAAGCAACGGCGTTCGGATTCCGCCCCAGTAAAGCTCGCATTCGAGCGCCACCTTCTTAGCGGAGGATTCAGGGGTGGAGTACCTAGTAGTTGCACTACCAACATCGTCTTGCAACCTACCGAAACCTGGATTTCGGAATTGGCATGGGATGAAGACCAAGACTTCTCCGCATGTCCAACCTTGGACACATCTTCCGGCTTGAAAGCAACGTTGAAGATGTCGCAAGACGCGCAAACGTGGGTGTGGCCGTCGAAAGGCATTCCACTGCCTCCTGTGAGCCAGACTAGCAACTTCGGGCCTATTAACTATGGCGACTCTATGGTGCTGAATTGGACACCTGCGACCACTCCGGATGTTGCGCTGTACTGTCTCACAGAGTCTGGCGGTATGTGGCCGTTTCGCGATACGTGTACGGTCAATGAATGCTGACAAGAGTAGGCGATACACACCTCTGGGCTTCCCGCGGGCTTGAACCTCCGGTGACCTTCACCTTCAACTTCACAGCGAAGAAGAGCGGCAACGAAGGCGTTTTCTGCCACATGACCTTTCTGCCCAGCGCAGACGGAAACACCGTGGTCTGGCAGTACATCGACGACGTCGAGTCGCGAAACCCCACCACCTTCAACGCCGACGGCGCCATCTCACCTACAACCACGCGCAGCGGAGGGAAGACGGAGACGACCGCGTCGCCAGTGGACACTGCCATCGTGACTGCTACAAGAACCTTGGCCGATCCCTCCACCACCTCCTTCTCGCATCATAGGGATACAAGAACTGGCTCAAGTACAGACGACGCCTCGGCACCAACATCCACAGCCGTAAACGCGCTGGCAACACCCCCCAGCAGCGCCACGACCCCCTCCTCGACTACCAGCAGCACCTCCTCCTCCCCATCATCTAGCCTCTCCGCCGGCGCAAGCGCAGGCATAGGCGTCGGCGCCGCCCTCGCCATCCTCTTCCTCGCCGCCCTATCCTTCTTCTTCTGGCGCCGACGCCGCCGGCAGACCAGGAACAAGGGGATCAAGGTGGACGGGAATGTATTTTACTTGGGGGATAAGAGTGAATTGGATGCGTCGACAGGGTTGGTGGAGATGGATAGTAGGAGGGAGCCGGTGGAGTTGAAGGCTGATCATGGGAGGAGTGAGATGGCGGTTAGGGAGAGGGAGGTGCATGAGATGAGTGCTTGAGGGTGGGTTTGTAGGGTAGATCAAGGGAGCTCCTCTTATGATGGGCGTATGGCGACGGCGCTCGGAGGGAAACGTCTAGGAGACGGACGACTGGAACGATGATCACGACATTAATGGCCGGGATGTCCGATATGAACACTCGCAGGCTTTAATTTCGAACCTCTGGACTTTGAGCGGCACGCCTGGGTCCTCGTCACCGCAGTGTTCCCCGAGAACAAGCCCCGCGATCGCCCATGTAGCTGAGGCATAGACAAGACGCAGTCTGGACCCTAACATTCGGCAACGCAGAGCATCGCAGAATACCGCAGAGCATCGCAGAGTACTGCAGACCACCACAGAGCACCGATGCAAGCAGATATGTTCAGCTTTCGCTGTACCCTGGCACATGATATCGGTCCTACACGGTCACTTGCTCAGGATATCAGTAAACTGGCTCACGGTCATGTACGAGAGTTAAACGGATCTAGCCTGATCAGCAGCAGATGTCCTACGCCATTGCTGGCTCTGGCTCAAGAGGCAGGGTATCGACGGAGGGACTTAACCTCCGTGCTACGAATCGATACTACGGTTGATCACGGTAGCATTGCCCAACGTCAAGCAGTGGCCAAACGTACCGCTTATCAAAACTTATCAGGATAGCGAAGCCCGGATCTAAATGTACTCGATAGTAATTTGACATTGATGACCTTAAATGAAGTTTGCTTGCTGCGTCTTGAGCATAAAAGAGAATGACGCTGGAGCTGTTGCGTGAGGAGTGGTGCCAATCACTTCATAGAGAACCCTCCTTGCTCTTTGGAGCTATCCAATCAAGCTGACAGTCCCAACAGCCCGGATAGTAATTGCGCTCAGCGGACACGACTCTACCGTTTACCTTACGAGGCACGACCGTGACGCGCGTGATGTTTGTGCCTGAAAACTGGGGCCAACGTGAGGCTAGCTTCAAGCTCTCAACTTCCAAGCTTTCTGTGAAGCTTCACGATCCAATATCAAACCCGCAACAGCATGCCTCCACGGCTTTCACCCTCCTCGGGTAGCCTCCTACGAAAGACAAAAAGTCCAATTGACATAGTCTTCTGCCCATCATGCTCAACCTGGCGGCTGGCCGCGCCCAATCAACCGCAACGAGCGCTCACAGTCCAACCCAAACGCAACTCCTCTAGATCATCACCTCCACCAAAGGACTCACCCTTCCGAACACCACGCCGCCACGCCACATCCCAAGTCCCCTTCCCAACCGACCTCTCCCACACCACCCGCGCCCTTCCCCCCACCCCCTCCCCACCCTTCACAACCTCCCACCTCACCTCCCGCACCGCCATCAACGCCCCCATCGACGTCCCCCCACACCTTCAACCCCTCTACTCCGCTCTCGACGCGCTAAAACACTCCGCCGCGGAGTATGTGAACATCAGCCGCCTCACCCTCGCCATGCGCGGGTTGGAGAGGGGAGGAGATAGAGTGCGGATCGGGGTGTATAGCCTCGGTGATGATACCACCGCTGCGAGACGGCTTGTACGAGTCCTCCTGGCGGATCCACTCGGTGAGGAGGCGGAGTGGGAGAGGAAGCTAGAGCAGATGGAGGGGTTGGGCAGAGGAGCGCTGTTGGTGAGGTATGGAGATGTGGAGGAGGGGGTCGTGCAGGAGGGGCTTGTGCCGACGCTTTATGTGCCGTCGAGGGTGTTGAAGAGGTATAATGTGGAGTTGTTGGTTACGTCGTTGGATGTTGGGAGGGGGGTGGGGGAGAGGGATCCGTATGAGCCGCTGCTGGTGCCGACGTTGCAGATTCCGATTGCGAGGACGGGGAGGGTGGGGTATGTGACTTATCCTGTTCATAGGGCGCTGGTTGTGGGTCAGGGGCTGGAGGGTGGGATCAATTGGGGGAAGTACGTTGATGGGGATGTTGGCATGGATGGCAGTTCTGGGTATAGGGACATGGTGAAGGTTTCAGTAAACATCCCAGGGCTGTCATCAGAAGGACGAAGCGAGGAAGAGAGTGCGGTTGCCGCAGTAGACGTAGATCTTGCAGCACATGCGCTTGCGAAGTTCCGAGAGAGCTTGGCAAACTCTGTTGTCTATGAGAAAGGCTGGTACGGCAGTGGTATGCCTCAGCTCTCAGAATGGCTTGTTGAGGGCTCAAAGGCGGTTCCTGAAGCAACTATCGATGTGGAGCCGCTCAAGCCTGCCATCACTTCGTTAGTTGAGTCTGTGATCGAGTCGGCAGCGCTGGCAATATCGAGATCGTCAAAGGAAGCAGAAACAGGCTACAAGGCGCATTTGGTGCCGGAAACTACTCGAGAGCCCATTCGATTAGGTTTGCAGGACTGGTCACGGAGGGCACATCTTGAATTAAGAGATCAGCTGGACATTGCCTTCGCCTCAAGAACCTGGCGCAAGCTCCGGTGGTGGAAGTTGTTCTGGAGAGTAGACGACGTTGGCATGATAGCTGAGGAAGTCATTGAGAGACGATGGCTCCGTGAAGCAGAACGAGGCTTGGTCTTCTTGGCCGGCAGAGCCGAAGGCGCTGGACTTACTAAGAACGCTATTTTATCCTCTGAGATCGACCTCGGCGACGTAACCTTGCGATCCCTCAGGGCCAAGAAGGGCTGGCTCAGCTGGCTTCGATGGTCAGGGCCAGACGATGCAAGCTTGGCAGACATATACTACGGCCGCGCTACCCCTGGAGGTTCAAGAACGCGGAACCATGAGCCAGACGAGGGGACTCTTCAGGCATTCTCTTATGATGAGTACACCCCGCCGTATCCCAGGCAGATCTCTCTTGCTCGGTCACACCTGACGAGGAGTATGGTTCCTCCGCTGCAATCACTCGCTCAAGGAACTGTTCTGGAAACTATCTCGACCGTCTCTCTGACTTCGGCATTAGCAGCAGTCTACTACGTCGGCTGGACAGGAGTAACGCTCTTCGATGCCGGCGCCGTTGCAGCAGCTGGCCTTGGATGGTCAGCATGGCGGATGCAGAAAGTGTGGGACATGGGCAAGGAGAAGTGGGAGGGGGCGATGAGGGAATCAGGAAGAGTGCTGTTGAGGGAAGTGCAGAGTCAGATGGAGGAGGTCATCGAGAAGGGAGGGGCTGAGGAGGTGGAGAAGGAGATTCTTGCTGAGGGGGAGAAGGAGAGGAATATGGCGAGGGCTGTTGTGGAGGGAGCGAGGAGCCAGCTGAAGGAAGTGCTCAAGCAGTAATCGGAAGTGTAAGATATGTACGACTAGAGGGTACGTAGAAAGATATGAGGTCGGTTCAAGCCGGCGCAACTGGGTCCAGGATCATGCCATTCGTTGGTATATGGAATTGAAGATGATGTGGATAAACTAGGAACGCTTCACATAGACTTTGCTGGAATCTAGCTGCACCATTCCGTACATAAGTGCACCTAATCAGCGGCCGCACATACTCTAGGACACGGCACGTGATCTCCATCTTAGTAAGGACTAGCGCGTGCGAGCAATCTATCACAGCCGCGCTAGCAATTCTGCCGCCTTCGCGTTCTCCCGTGCCAAATGTCACGATGTGGAAGCTGGTCGCTGTACAGAAGAGCCGTTGCAAAAATGTTTGTGGTCTTTGCAGGGACACTTTTTTGGAAGGGCTGTCACGACTGATTCAAGACGTTCCGATGCCTACAAGCCTTCAACAGATGTGACGACTGTCCATGACGACCGCTGACTAGCATTCGGGTACGGATAAGGACCATCTCAACCTCTTATATCAATACCACTTATCGAACGTTCGTGTCATTAGAGAGTCTTTCAAGGTTAGAGAGTTGAATTAAGAACTAGACGTATGATACAGAAGTTGGGAACGGAGAAACACACTACTACCATGAGTTACTTAGCGTGGATTACTATTCTCCATTCTTATGCGACAGGATAAATAACTTTTTTAGCTTGCTTCGTTGATTCAAGATAAGAAACACTCAAAGAGATATGATGGCAGCAGTGGACTCTTTATTGCAGAGCCATGGCAGTGTTGCTGCGGTGCGGAACAGAATTCGTACTATGCCTATGTATCAGCGGGTTCTAGTTTGGCTTTTCTTCTTGATGTTCTTCATTTATCTGCTCCCGAATCGCCCTAGGGGGACAGGAAACGTACTTCCTAGGCATTGGTCTGTCATAGACGCATCAGAACAAGAACTTGTCCATTACGAAAAACCAAAAAACTTTGATATTGTTGCGTTGGTCTTCTTTGGACGCAAAGAAACAGTGCAAATGTTGGACTGCTACCTCAAGGCAAGTAGTGCAGCTTGTGGAAACTTTGCAAGAGTCAGAGTCTGATAGGCAAATAGAGGAACTTGGTCAACCAGGGTGGTATGCTGGATAAAGTCATATTTGTGGTTCGGACACAGAAAGAAGACGACTTGCTGTATTTAGATGAACTACTACGGACTGAGACCAGGTATAGCAAGAAGCTAGTAGTCTTTGACCACTCAGACTACAGCGATGCGTACAGCATGGTGGAGGATAGAACATTGTACATCAAGATCGATGATGATATTGTAAGTTGTGTGGGTCATTAAAAGGCTTGAGTTAACAGGCTGTACGAACAGCGCTAATAAGGGGTTTTCAGATCTTCATAGAGGACTCGGCTATTCCAGCCATTGTACAGACTCTGACCGCTCACCCAGAGTATCTGATGGTCTCAGCAAATGTGATCAACCAGCCATCCCTATCTTGGGTCCATCGGCAACTCGGCGCGGTGAAACCTTGGTTGCCCGAATTCGACGAATCCAAGCACGTTCCTTTTGTTCTTGGAGAGTCCAGCTGGCGTGCGTCAGCTTTGCCCCTGTGGGCTGGCCCGGCAGATTTTAAGCTGGATGAGACCTTCTTCCCGATTTTCTCTGGTCACAGTTGGTTACCAATGCCTAAGGGCTCACACTTGGAGAACACACCGATAAGGATGGCAGGGTATGACCCACATTCACCTGGATTGTATTACTGGACGTTGGCAGCGCAGCAGCATTACAGTTTCCTAGAGCATCTGGAGAACAACGAGCTCTGGCGATACAAGTTCCACCTATGGGACTACAATTACATGCGTATGGGGTTTCAATTTGTGGGCATGTGGGGCAAAGACATTCTCGCTGCGATGCCCATTGGGAAGGACGACGAGGGCTTTTTCACAGAGGTCGTCACGAAGAAGTTGAGGAGACGTAAGCCCCCTTTAAGAGATTTGCTCTGTATCGTGCTAACGGACATGAAGGGGCCGTGGTGGACGGCAGAGGCATGGTTGCACATTATAGTTTCGTTGGCCAGAAGGACCATCTGGATCAAACGGATTTGCTTCTTCGCTATCATTCCTTCGCGCTGGAAAATATCTGTCCTAGGTGAGTGCACTGCCAACGAGCGTAATGATTACCCAGGGACCAGAGGCCAGCATCGCATACCTGCCTGAGCTGGGTAGATTGATTCGTCACCAAGCTTGGCAAAAGTCCTCGCAGCGGCCTCGTAAGGGGTTTCGCCTTCTACCCTAGGGCAACTGGTTCTGGCTCCTTTGAAGAGCAGCGCCTAAGTAACAACTCCCTCACAGAACAGCCTCTGGGATGATGCATCCAGTTCCAGCATCAAAGCCGAGGCTTGGCAGCCGGCATCTGGACATGCAGATAAATTACCTTCCAGTCGTACCCAGAACCTTGCATCGTTGCACGGCCATGTTTTCACCGCTTTGGAATTATGCCGCGTATTGTGATGTCGTCGGTTGGACCAATCAAATGCATTCTTTGATGTTGCGACAAGGCGTTTTTCAGGATTCCCCCGCATGACTTAAATTTGATGGTCGTCCTTTAAGCCGTCTTGGCTTTTGATAGTCCGACCCACGGAGCTGGTTCCCCATGTCTGTTTCTGGATAGTCAGTAAATCCTTCTGCAAGATCAAGTTCACAGCGTTTTAATTCAGCGCAAAGACCTCCTCGTATTCACAACAAGCTACTGCTCTACGTCTCTTTGGACTTGCCTTGGTTAGCTTGATCCTTCCCGCTGTCTTGGCGCATATACATGACGTTTCATAATACCATCCCGCCTCTTGGCTACTGTTGAGATAGATCCTCCTGGTTGATATTGGGCTACTCTGTCTCTTTCATTCGTGGAGAGAGCTCAAAGGCTGGATGCAAGCCCATTGTACGCGTGGTCTGTGAAGCTGTGTGTTCTACCGTCATCCTGCCAGCGGGAAGGAACGATTCCAATTGATACATCTTAATGCTGTTGCCGTGGCTGAGTGCCTGTGTAGAACGGCTTAATCCCTCCTTGCTAGCTGTACTGAGAGTGTTTTCGCTTGGCGCTACGCGGCCTAAGGTAAGCGGGCCTGGTGATCCAGATTTGTGCTTGATTTAAGAAGCTTGCTATATCAACATCCAGCCCCGTTTGTCAAACTACCATTCCAGTCACTTCAATCTATATACTGGGAAGTCTCACCGCAAACATGAAGTCTACTCTCGTTCTCATTGCACTCTACTCGTCCGTTGCGTATGGTCTCATCCCCAAAGCTCCACGTGCTACTCAGCGTTATGAGGACGAAGCAAGTCTTGTGGATGGCTGGACTCCCAAGCCTACCGATTAAGTTGACCTTCGCAAAAGGGCAACGAGCGGCGATTGGAGATACCAAACAGTTCTTCGCGCCCCAGATGGTGTCTGTGGTTTCATTGGCGGTGATCCCAGTAAGTTGCCGTTTACTACTCTTCATGTTGGCGAGAACCCTGTATGCAAATCCCTTCACAGGCAAACAATATGGCTGTGGTGGAGTCTCTTCAACCTGCAACCTTCTGAAACTAGACCTTGCCAGCACTACTACCGGCTTGGTGGCATGCTGCGACACTCAGTCCTGCGCCCCGCTCCGTATCGATTGTGTCAACATCAACGAAGTCAATCTATACTCAGGCGCCTACTGCAATGCCGAGTGCATGCAGAACCCCTACATTATCAAGTGGTAAGCTCAACAGCCCCCCTGATGACCCTGCGTTCACTCCCACTAACCTCTCCATAGCACAGACCCAGCACTCCCCTTCTGCCGCCGCCGAACCTTCGTCAACGAAGACATCCTCGACTACGACTGCGCCTCAACCTACGGCCCCAGACGCCCCGCCGCCGACACAGTCTTCACCGCCGCCTTCTCCGGCCCCTCCATCACCCGCCCCTTCTCCACCTACGGACTTGCCGGCATCCCCACCGCGGTGGTCAGCCCGCTGGATTCAGTCCTCATGGTCTACGCCAGCATTCAGGCGGCGATGCAGCAACAGGGCTCGCCGGTCTTCCCGAGCGAGTCGCCTAGGATGAGCACGCCTCCGGCGAAGCTGGTCCCGAGTGTTCCCGCGATCGCAGGCATCGCCGTCGGCTGTGTGGTCGTTCTCATCGCAGCGGAGGTTGGCCTGCTGTTCTTCCTCCGTCGCAAGAGACAGAATAGCACCCGCGCGACGGCGGCGGCGGCGGCGGTGGTGCAACAGGAGGAGGTTAAGTTTGAGGAGCAGCCGCCGGTTTACGAGGCGCATGAGAAGTGGGAGTCGGTTGGGGATGAGAAGGAGGCGGTTGTTGTGGAGGTCAGGGGGAGGGAGTCGGATGATGGTCCGGCGACGGATGGGTATTTTGCGAGGGGGAGGGAGGGGAGGGGGCAGTCGCCGCCGCCGCCGAGCTATAGCACTAAGAGTTGAGGGGGTTGCTGTTGGGGTGGGAGGTTAATGGGGAGTGCCGGATGTGGCTTTGTGTGACACTCACTTTGTGTTGACCTGCCACTCGAAAAGATGGCCGTCATGATCTAGGAGACAGAATGGTCGTCTATGTACACGTTCAATAGGAACGGTGGAAGTGTTGACAGGGCGGCTGCGAGAGGGATATGCTATCCTCTCATGGGCGGGTGCTGTACCTCACCGTTTGTCTCTACCACAGTATTTAAGATCATGGCGCGTCTCGATACAGGGTACGGCTATTTATCATTGTTTATTTTGTGCAAGGGCCGTGTGCTCTGCGAGGTTGATACGGGTCGTCACGAAATGCAGTCAACGGTCAGTGCCATGGCTCTGATCAGATACTGAGGTCTACAACCTAATCAACATCTAATCAACCCTGAAGACACGAGTCTTGAGCCAGCCTGTTTTTCAGAGTGTTATAGGTATTTCTATTGGAGCAAGCGGGAAATGCCGACGACGAGCTGTGAAGAGGCCGCCCTTCTCAGCCAATCGCCAGTGACAATGCCAAGTGATGGTTGCACCACAACTATATCTCTATATCAAGCTGGACGCAGCCTTGCCCTAGAGCGGGCGGAGAAGGGTTGTACCGTCTGGTTCGTAAATACGTCCCATCCACCTTTAAAAGTTGGGTTTACATATCTCTGAAACGAACTTGAGAAGAGCAAGAGGGTTCACCATTTGGTAACGGCAGCATCATCAACGTTGGTTTTTCTTAGTCCGCCAAAATCAGTATGGATTCTTCCAAACAATGTTCTACAGAAGCCAGAATCATCTCTCCCCCAAATCGTGTCGAAATAGTCAAAAGAGTCAAATGGAATGACCTGGACAATGTGCTCCATATTCTTCCTTCCTGTTCAGTGGGAAGACCACTAAACAAATGGGAGTACCAAGATTGCGGCAAAGATTTTGTTCTTTCCAGGCGCATTGAAAGTGATGCCCACAGTTTAAATTTCGAGATCTTTATTCGTTGGGGAGCTCGGCGCTATAATAACTTGACGATATACGAAGTCAAAGCGTATAGCGAAGATGCCAGCATAAAAAAAGCAAAACCTTATCGCAGACGGAGCATCAAGAAGATCTATGCTGAATGCTACTTCAAGTACGAAATAGTATACAGCCGCACGAGATATCTTGTTACCATGCTGTATGATGCACGAAGTTCCGCGGGTAGAGAAGTAGAACGTTATCGGATTCCTTACGTGTCTCAATCCCCACGACCGTTCCTACGAACCGCTTCTTGTCCGCCGCACCTACAGCAGCCTCTTGAACACTGGGAGCAGGCAGATCAACAACTACTACAGACGAAGGACAAGAAAGAGAAGACTCCAAGGCAAATCGAGCGAGCTAGAGGACGACAGCAGCGTGCCCGAGCTGCCAAAAAAGCCATGAAGCGGCTTCACAGCACGACGAGTTAGTCTAGCTCTGAACGTTATGATGCGAGGAAGGCTTGATATGAAAGCTCTTTCAGAGTACATAGCGTTGTGGGAATCTCTGGTAAAGAAGTCTGGGAAAGACTACTTCAAGCGCTTCGACACAGGACTGGTCGTTGGATTGGGGATTTCATGACCCAAGGGTTGCTACCACAAGACTTGAACTTGGCCGCATCCTCAAACCGTAAAACATGTAAAAGTCGAAGTACTCGACGCTTTATGGGTTGGCAAAGCCACCATAGCAGCTACTGGAAGACGTGGTCGTGCAATGGTGTTGGCTATACGACCCAAGTTAGTTGCATAAATCACAACAGCTGAATGGACTACGATCATATGTATAATTTAGCATATGCTTAGATACTCCTAATAGGAGAGACACTAAGAGACGGAACATGTGTGTGATACATTTATGTCCTAAAAGACATAAATTCAAATCACATATCAAGGAAACTACATGTTATCTGTGATGTTTGTAACATCTGAGATAACGATGAAAACTAAATTGTCCATCAAAACGCCGGCCACAACCTAAAGATCACTGCGAACCACGAACAACCCGGGATATTTGTACACACGACGACCATGAAAGGCTAAAACGAGAAAACCAGTACGTCCAGTCTTTCACCTACTCTAGCCTCAGAGGCAAGTTAGGGCGTGGAGCTTGTCAATCCGCAATCCCCTTCTCTTCACATACAGCGCATTTTCCCTCATGCCGCTTGATACGGTCCCTCCTCGTACTCGAGTAAGCACCGCACTTGGAGCTGTAAGTCGTTGATGGAAACAACTCCCGATGTCGGTCTGTCTGATGGCGCCCGAGCGACCTGTCTGTAGCGAAGATCGCACCACAACTGTTGCATGTGAAAGTCTCATGTCGCTTCCTGTGCCTATCGAGCTGCCGCTTGTTTACGAAAGCTTCCGAACACTGCTGGCATTGATGGGAGCAGTGATGAGGAAGACTCGGTCGGGGAATCGGCACTTTATTGAGCCTGAACGTACTTGTTGGTGCGCTGGAAGCCGTTTGGGTATTCGTGGCAGGCTCCGCTTCGGATGATTCGCAGTCCTGCGGTGTTGCAAACGCTTCAGTCGGACGAGACGAGGTGATAGACGAGCTTTTCGAAGTTTCATCCAAAAGGAACTCTTTAGGGCTCCACTCAGAGGTAAGCGAAGTCTTCAAATTGGCGTCACAGAAGGGTGTATGGGATTGCCTGTTAAAAGGACCATTGTTGCCTTGGATAAACGCTCTGGCCCCAGCAAAAACCTCAAGAGACTGTTGCGGAAGGTCAGGGTAGAATGCTTCGTCCAGGAACGGCCAGCTTTCTTTGCAGCTCTCATCAAGGGTGAGGTCATGTCCGAAGCTGTTTGGATCGGACCAACATCGCTCGTCAAACCATGACCAGGTACTGCCTGACAGTTGGGGTACGCTCTCTTCAAAAGCGAGGTCAAAGAAAGAATGAAATTTGAAGTCTTCGTCATTGGTCGATGAACGGGACTCCAGATCATCGATCGCTGATGTACCAGCGCTGCCACCAGCGAAGGCAACAAATGTACTAGCTTCTTTATCGTAACTGTTGAGGGTACAATCGCATTCCGGCCGTCCCGGCTCTTCGTGCGCTAGACAATGACCATGTTGACAACCAGGGATGGCACGAGCGCGAAGACACTAGCCTCCGCGCAAATGCCAACCTTGATTGGGAACAAACTGTTACTGAAGCGAGTCAGCGCTGAATACAGTACTATGGCCTGGAGGAGACTCACTGAACTGCAAGCGGATGCAAGCAGTTGTAGATCTAGTGCTAGGAAGCGTGAAGTACTGCTACGGAGAGGTAGCGAAGGAGATGGATGCAGGATTCGGATTGTGGAGGGGGAGAGGCTGTATATAACGTTGCAGCTGCAGCAAGGCTGAATATGCCAAGCATCATTCCCATTGGTGGCCCCCGGAAGCTGCAGAGCTTCGCCCAATTCCGGAGCTATTCGTTGTGAGGCCAGCATCATTATCCAATCGCAGTTTCTGCAAGACGCATGGCGCTAGTCAACTTCTGGATGTTCCAAGCTTGACTTGCTCTGGGAAGGCTGTGGCCTCCAACGGTAGAATGCAGAGAGGCTCTGTGGAATGATATTCTCCCGAAGTGCTAAGCCTGAACTAGGTGGTCGAAGGGGGCGCCTATAGAGTGTCGAGATAGTCGAACCAAGAGGACATCTACAATGTCCAATGGTTTAAATACCTTATGAACAATGTCCCCACTCCGAGGGGTACATATATGGATATGTTGAACATTATGTAGTTGCATTGAAGGACATTCATTGCTAAAGCGGCTTGTCACCGCTGATAGGCTAGTAGTCGCATCTGCTGCCTTCATACAGCATCACCATTTCGTATAACCTTATGGGAGATAGCCGCGAGAACTCTATGACACAGAAACTTCCCGAACAGCATCCCGTGCATCATGAGCATGGCAGAAGCAAATGCAATCCACCCCTGCAGCATTCACAGTCTACAAGAATCACCAAGCCGGACTGGGCTGGCTCCGAACTCTTCGTAAGCAAGACGGGATTAATACCTCCTCTGGCCGTCGGCTCACACTGTTACTGATCTGACGTACCAGGAGGATCGAAGGCTCCAGCAGGCGGCACTCTTCGATGCACCCAATGCCAGGCCTACTTCATCGAGCAACCAAGAAACCCACGTTAAGGGTTTCGATGAAAGCGACCTAGCGAATGTCCAGGAGGAATACGGTATTCAAGCACAACTCTATTATGCCGCCTCAGAGAACCATTTTGAGGGCGTCAAGACTGATCACCCGAATGAGCAACCAAGGCGTAACAGCTCTCATATTGTGGAGGTTGGTTCCCAGCTCGACATCTTACACGTCCAAGAAGACATCCAATTAGCAGCGAATGATCAGGAAGGACTCGACTGGCAAGTCGAAAGGGAACAAAGGCTACATCTCATAGGCTCTCAATTTGATTCTGAAGAAATGGTTGTGGAGGAACTCTTGAGCTGTCTTCTTACTTTTCCTCATGAGGACTCTTATGGAACAGGACACGGAAAGTTATGATTATCTTTGGAAATGTAGACAGAGTACGGAACACCCGATAATTTGCCTCTTCATGGCTAGTTGCGCTTATGAATGATATCCGGGTTGAAGGTTGATGAAGCTATACGAAACAAAACTGAACAGGGTTATCGATAAGGCTCCGGAGATGCGTCATCGGAGAAATCATTCAAGCCATGACAATCATGCTCAACAGGTGGTAGTTACACACTGGCTATGAATGAAACCCTTTCAGATGAGTTGACAACCATCAACGCTATCTACCCTCCGGGCGATGACGGTCGAGATACACTGACAGTGCTTGCTTCCGAAGATGAAGCCACGTATACCAGCACCGCGCTGCGCTTACCCTCACACCCAGCAATAGCGATTCGACTCGTCTTCCCTGCCAATTACCCTGATGAGCCTCCAGAGGTACAAGGCACACTGACTGCAGGGAGTGAAGGCAAGGGCGAAGGCAAGCGGATCGCCGACCTGGTCAAAGACTGCTTGCGCAATACCTGGCAAGCGGGCCAACCATGCATCTTCGACCTAATCGAAGAATCCGAGACTGTACTACAGGCTCAAGCTGAAGAGCACGCTGCCGAGGACGACCAAGACCTGGTGGACAACTCGTCTAACCACACCGACAATGCCATACTAAACAGCACTCCTACCATCGACAACACCCCCCTGTACCCCGAACCCCCCTGGACCCTCTCCGAACCCATCACCGAGAAGAAATCCGTCTTCCTCGCCCGCGCCGCCCCCGTAACCTCCCCCGCCCAAGCACGGTCCTACCTCCGGCACCTCCTAACCCACGACAAGCGCGCCGCGAAAGCGACCCACAACATCAGCGCCTGGCGAATCCGCTCCTCCACTTCCTCCTCGACCTCGCAAGCCGAGCACACCACCACCAAACCACCCGCAACCCCAACCGCAACCTACCAAGACTGCGACTCAGACGGCGAGACAGCCGCGGGCGGGCGGATGCTTCACCTACTGCAGTTGCTGGATGTGTGGGATGTCATGGTTGTGGTGACGAGGTGGTATGGAGGGGTGCTGCTGGGCCCGGCGAGGTTTGGGATCATTAATAGCGCGGCTAGGGATGCGTTGGTGAGGGGTGGGTGGGTGGCGGAGGAGCATTTGGGGAGGAAGGAGGGTGGGGCGGGGGGTGGTGGGAGGAAGGGGAAGAGAGGGTGAAAGGGGCTGTGCGTAAACGGGGGATGGTAGAGTAGCAGTGATGGCAAGCCACCTGCGCTCTCTACAGGTCGTACCAGGATGCAAAATATCAACAGCTTCAACCTGTATCAGTACCGGCTCGAGCATTCCCTAGAGCTTCGAGTTCAATGCACTTGGCTTCTAGACGTAGAAGCAGGGCAACGGCGCCTTGTTTTCTCACCAGGATACGAGCATCGCATGATCTAGAACGCGATGAGGGCATGGAATCACGGTTCTTACCATCATCGGTTTTGAGGTATCTCTACTCGAAGATCTTATGCCATCTATGTGCTCTTTGTCTATTCTACAGCTTGCTCTTGATGGGCTCCTTGTCTACTAACTCCTCGACTTTGGCAAACTGGTAGTAATACTTCAAGCTGTCAGGGTTCAAAAGCGTTCCCGATGGTTTGATTATCTTTCCGGAAACAATCTGCTTGACAGGTAGTTCTACCTTCTTCAGGTTGACTGTTGTCTGTTTCAGTAGCGGTTAGCTTGATGTCCGTAGTGTTCCAAAGGAGTACCGGGACATACAGGAATCTCCCACGTCTGAAAGATGTACTTTGGCACACATCTCCGTCCCACCTTTTCCCTGATGCAAGTCTTGATTTCTTCCTTTAATCTCTGGTCTAGCTTCTTTCCATCCTTCATAAGCACAAATAGCATAACGCTTTCGTCGTCATCCTGCGGTCTTCGTTGACCAACGCAGATAGTGTCTTGTATCCTGTCTGCAAATGTGTTTTCGAGCGCGCTGTAGATTTCTGCGGAGCCAAAACGCACACCACTGGGGTTGAGCACGCCGTCCGCGCGGCCGAGGAAGATGATCTGGCGTGTTTGGGGGTGTATTGAAATGAAGTCACCATGAGTCCAAACGTCTGGGAGTGTTAGTACCGCGGATTACGAGAATAGTGATGGAACGTACTATCGAACTTGGCGAAGTAGGCATCGAAGTATTTGTCGTTGCCTTTCTCGCCCCAGAACATAACAGGCATGTTTGGGAATGGTTGTGCACTGCCAACTCTTCGTTAGTAAAGTTCTCTCCACGTACTGTATGTCATGGACATTCTAGACGTACCAGACAAGTTCACCCGGCGTTCCGTGCGGTACTTCCCGTCCCTTGACACCTCTGCCACCTTCCACTTCCTGATCGTACACCCGGACGTCCATTCCGAGGCTTGCGCATTGGCAGCCACCGACATAGAGCGGAGAGATTGGGTTATCTAGGGCAAAGCAGCCGGCAAGATCCGTACCACCAGAGATGTTCGCAAGTAGGACGTGTGCCGGAAACGCCGCGTCGTAGAACCACTCAAAGAGCGCATCGGAGAGGACCATGCCAGTGGAAGTAACGTTTCTCAACGAGGAGAGGTCGGTCACTTCACGCGGTCGAATGCCAGCGTTCTGGAGAGTCGAGAGATACCGCGGCGAGATACCAAGATGAGTAACCTTTTCATCGCCGAGAAGCTGCACGAAGCGCTTGGCATCCGGGAGGAAGGGTGAGCCGTCGTATAGGACTGTCCGAGCGCCGTGGAGAAGGCCAAGGACAGAGGTCATGTACATGATCCACCCTGTTGTCGTGTATTGCAGCACCGTGCAGTCTGGGCCCATACCTCTGTGCAACCCAGCCTCCTTGATACAGTTCAGCAATACTCCGCCTGCGGAGTGGACGATGCACTTGGGGATGCCTGTTGTGCCGGAAGAGTACACAATCAGGTACGGTTCGGTGAAGCCGATTCTTTCGAAGCGCAGCTGCTCCCCTTCGAGACCCCATTCGAGATATTCTTTCATCGTTCTCGTCCGCGGGATGGAGCTAACATCAAGCGGATTTTGAAACCGCTGCTGCGTGACTATCCCCTTGAACTCTCTGATCCCCTCCAGACCTTTCTCGATATCGCGGATCTTATCCCGCAGATCAACAGTCCTGCCGTTATACACCGCACCATCATCCACAAACACCCACTTCGGCTTAATCTGCGTCAGTCGATCCAAGATCCCTTTGGTGCCCATATCCGTACTACTACTGCTAAAGATGCCCCCCAGCGCAGCAGCAGCCAGGTACACACAAAGCGTATCCACACTCGTACTAGCAACCAACGCAATCCTATCCCCTTTCCTCGCCCCATGCGACCGCATCGCCGACGCGAGGTGCGCGACTCTACTCCTCAACTGCCCCCAAGTCACGTGCGTAATCTCCGTACACCCCTCCCTCACAGCGGTAACAGCAATCTTCCCATCCTCCTTGCCGACGGTGGTGTGCTCCCCCGGGTGATCAGGTGACCGGTTATACAAGAGGTTCTCGGCAAAGTTCAGCTTGACGCCGGGGAACCACACGGGGGTCTCGTCCATGCGTAAGTTGGGTTTTGTGATGAGAGAGGGTTTGCCGGAGTGGATTAGCGGGTGGGTGTGCTGCCAGATGTCTTCCCAGAAGGCGATGCGGGAGGTTATGGACCAGGTGTGGAGGTCTTGGTAGTTCTACGGGGGTTAGTCTTGGTGAGAAAATGGGCTGGCAAGACGTGCTTGCATGTTGAGGCCGCGCTTTTTGTTTACGAGTTGCATGAATTGATACATTGCTGTTGATTTGGGCTCGATGGGGTCCCAGAGCTTGCGAGGCATACGGGCGGTTTGGTCGTCTTGGGCCATAGTTATGGTGTTCTGTGCTGAACTATGAGCTATTTTGAACTTAGCCCTGATTCACTACGATGACCAGTCTGATCATGCTCCCCTCCTTCAACGATGTTCCCAAAAGCAGGCGTGGTGCGTAGGTAATACAATCAATGTAGTTCCAATATGATACCGCTCCAGAAGCACTCCAATAATGATAATAGTCCATCGTAACGACGTTGCAGATCCGTACGGGGTGCAAGAATCTCATTTCGGCCATAGAGTAACTCAAACTTCCTTTTACGTCCCACCAACAAGAAACACGTCAGAACTTTATCGAGAAACCTTGACTCACGTGCGATAACGGTCTAACCCTAAATATCCCCCGCTAACGGAATGTATTCCTTTACAGAAACTGTAGGCTTTCGAACCAATGGAATCCTCAATATGTACAGTACAGCAAAGCAACTGAATGAAGATGATACCAATCTCTTTACCAGTCGTCAAACTAAGGTCTGCCAAAGATCAAGCAACGGCCGGGGTTGCGGTCGGGCCGCGGTTAGTCGGGAGCGGCTATTGATCTAGGAGATGGCGGGGCCGATGCGGGGAGAAACGTGGGAATGTGGGGTATCACGTGGTATCTCCCTACCACCCCAGATCAGAAGAATAAGGTAAGCAACAGTAATGGTAGGCGAGGTAGCATAGTGAATTCCATTTGGTCTGTATACTTTACGAATGACCTCCGTCAGAGGTTTGAAGATTACCTATATACTTCTTCGCTTGCTCTGGAGCTACGGAACTGCTCAGCACCTCATTGCATAGCCATCCCAAGCCCAGATCTGAGGCTTCTGCGGTCGGAGCAACGATGGATCATGCGATGGTATGTCGAGCTTTCAAGCCTGGTTGTTTTATGACGGTGCGGGACTCCACTGAAGACGTGGCATTGAGGCGATTCCTTGCCGGAAGAGTGCGGGCAGCGGTGGTGCCCTGGAACCACGATCACCAGGTTCGATGTGACTTCTCGATGTGTCGTAGTATCTCGGCGAGCCCCTTCTCCATGTTTGTCTTCGCTTTTCTTCTTGACCGCTCCATCTATGAACACAATTATGCCGCAGACGAGACATTCTTGCGTGAATGCCAGTTCGTTTTAGAAGCAGAGCGTTTCATTGCTCTACCATTCCCTCCAAGGCCGGACCGGTCGGTTGTACCCACGGATAGTCCTAGTGAAGCGAGCTACTGGCTCATGCGAGTATGCATGTATTGGATCGAAGGCAACACATGGGCGCCTCCGACTGTGGCTCGCTTCCAGTTGGAGAATGCCCTGAAATGGGGTGATGCATTGTCCGTTCTGACCGCGGTGGGAAACGTCGCTTATGGTGGAAGCCTCGCGTGTCTCTTGGAACAGTGATAACCAACCCCTACAGGTAGTAGACCCATACCAAGCAGCGCCACAGTGTAGTGTCATACATAGGGTGTGTGGCGCCTTGCACGTAGAACAACGAAGCGTTGGTGTTTTCATCTGGTCCCGGCGGTCGAAGTGCTCCTAATCTATTTAGAGTCGTCATCGAAGGTCGGTCTGGTGTTATCCCACAATATCTTCATGCTGCGCTACGGGATGCATGCTTTCTCGAAAGTGGCGTCCTTGTATAGACCAGGGTCTGTTTCGAGGATGTTTGAGTAGTAAGCCCATGGCTTCAGAGAAGGATAGAGCGGTCGCATCTCGTAGAACGTCTGAGTGGCTGGTGTTGGACACAATCCAACAGTCAAAATGTGGGTAGACTCAAACATCCAGTTTGCTGTTCATCTCCGTCTTCCTCAGGTAGACTCCAGCTCTATCTCCATGAAGCGCATTCTTCAGAATGAGGCACTTTCTGTTGATGCGTATAGTTCCGCTTTCTCTCTTTTCTTTGCTTGTCGGCAGCGTCTTCCAAGGCCCTCTTTAGCACCCGCTGACTTCTCGCGGGCATGCCACAATCACAATAGGCACAAGCTGAGATCACAAGACGCATGACACGCCTTCCAGGCCGGATTGCCGATCGCAATGTCCGGAAAGCCCTCAGCTGTTTCCGGTGAACAAAGTTATCGGGATAGTGGCTCTACATTGCAGTCTGTTTGGAGTCATCCCTACAGATACGAGATTAGCTGGAAAAGAAAAGCAATTGTTCCATACAGCTATCTGAGCTGCTCCTTGCTCGCATGCACGACATGCTCCTTGACGAGCAGTATGACAAGATAGCCCTTACTGACATCTTGATGGCGGGTTACGACTGATACTTCCTCCCTTTGCACTTAAAAACTGAGTAATCTCCGGTAGAGTATCCGCTTTTGAACAAACTTCCCTGTACATACGCTATTCGAGTTTTGGAAAGTTGAGCAGACCCTTGACGCTTCCTAGCAGCATCAATGGCAGCTTTGCATTCGTCCATGTCAAATGTCTGGTTCGAATGACGCCATACATCACCAAGGAAGATTGACGTTGCGAAGGATGTTGCGTTAGAGCATTTCGGTGCTGGTCTAGCTGTTGCGAGTTAGCGTATTGCCTTAACCAATCACATCGACGGATTCTCTTTTGAATTATTCAGCATCGCTTTTGCTGTCATGGAGTTAAACCCATCTCCGCTTCGACAGGCGGAAAGTCATGGAAGCCTACATTACCAGGCGGACGGAGGTCCAAATAAGCTCAGACTTTCCGATCACTGATCACGCCGACACGTGCAGTGCCGTGTGCCCCCCGAAACTGCATTCTTGGTTTGTAAGAAACCCTGGACCATGTCCTGTTGGAACCAATGAAGACCAGCCTCAGAGATGATTTGCGGTTCCTGATCAGCGCTTGCTCCGAACGGACGAAGTGCTGCTTCGATCAGTATTTGCAAAACCCGTATCAGACGCGTTCCACCAATAGAGTCATGAGAATCATCCGCTATGTCCTTTTTTTGACCACAGATTGGTAATCTTCTCTCCTTAGGCTTCAAATGTCGTGCTGTTAGGCCAACATATAATGCGGCTTGATACCTTCGTTGTTCACTACCTTCTTCAGTCTCATATCTTGTCCTTTCTTACCTTAACCTTGCCAATCGCGCATTCAAACACCCATCTCCCAGCATGTCTTCAGTCCAGGAAAAGCATGAGTCAGAATCTCCTTCTTCGTTATCCACTCCCAACGACAGCACTGCTCCTTCAGTTCTCGATGTCAACGACGTTGAGAAGGTCGAGTCCGCTGCTCTCGCCCCGTCTCCCGAATCAACACGACCAATACGTGGCTTCAAATGGGTACTCGTCTGTATAGCAATCTTCTTGACAGCATTTCTCTACGGTCTCGACACCACAATTGCTGCCGACGTGCAACCGGATATCGTCAAGTCCTTGGGCGAGATAGAGAAGCTGGCATGGGTCGGCACTGGCTTTCCCTTGGGTAGTGTAGCCATCATCCTGCCGCTTGGTTACGCATATGGTCTGTTCGAGATTAAGACAATGTACCTTGCGTCGATCATCCTGTTTGAGGCTGGAAGCGCGCTCTGTGGTGGTGCTCCAACCATGGATGCGCTCATTGTTGGAAGAGTGATTGCTGGTGCCGGTGGTGCCGGAATGTAAGTGCCTGTTCTAAGCAGTTCGTCAAGTACAGATGGCTAATACGAGACAGCTACCTCGGTGTCCTCAATTACATCAGTGTCTTTACGACAATGCAAGAACAGAACATGTACAACTCCCTATGTGCAGCGGTTTGGGGACTCGGAACTGTCCTTGGTCCAGTCGTTGGCGGCGGCTTTGCCGTCTCCGGTGCAACATGGCGTTGGGCATTTTATATCAACCTCGTCATTGCCGCCGTCATCGCACCCATGTTCATCTTCTACCTTCCAACACATCAGCCCAAGCCTAATCAAACCGTCACTTCCAAGTTACGGAACATGGACTGGCTGGGCATCGTCCTCATTGCCGCAACCTACACCACTTACACCCTGGCAATCACTTTTGGCGGCGCCCAATGGCCTTGGTCCTCTCACCAGTTCATCATCATGATTGTCTTCTTCGGCGTCATCCTCCTGAGCTTCATCATAACCCAATACTTTACCGTCTTCACTACACTCCAGAACCGTCTCTTCCCCGGACAGTTCCTCAAGAACCCAACACTGATCCTCATCTTCGTCACTACCTCAGCAACCGTCACCGCCTTGTTCATAGCAGCCTACTACATCCCACTCTTCTTCCAATTTGCCAAGGACGACACTGCCATCATGGCTGCCGTACGCCTTCTGCCGCTGATCTGCTTCAACATGGCCTTCGTCCTGCTCAACGGCTATTTCATGCCCAAGTGGGGTGTCTACATGCCCTGGTACCTCTTTAGCGGCGTACTGATTCTCATCGGTGGAAGTCTGCTCTACACCATTGACACCAACACCTCAGCGGCAGCCATCTACGGTTACAGCATCCTGCTGGGTGCAGGCACCGGCTCAACACTACAGAGCGGCTACTCTATTGCCGCTAGCAAAGTCAAGCCCGAGGAGATCCCCGCGGCCATCGGCTTCGTCAACGTCTCCCAGCTCGGCGGCATCGTCATTTCCCTCACCATTGCAGGGAGCGTGTTCCAGAACTTGGCATTCAAGGGTCTGAGGCAAGCGTTGGCTGGCTTTGACTTTAGTGAGATGGATATCCGAAATGCGGTTGCAGGGACGCAGTCGGCGGTGTTTCAGCGGGGTGATGAGGAGGTTAGGAGGTTGGCTGTGGAGGCGATCATCAAGGCCATGCGAAGTGACTTTATCCTGTCGATCACGGCGGGTGCGGTTATAATTGTTTGTGCGGTGTTGATGAAGAGGGAGAGGTTGTTCATGACTAGTGTTGCTGGTGCTTAGGGTACATGGATATGACAGACGGTGTTTGATGACTTTGCAGAGATTAGATTGTTCACGAGGGACTAATAACTTGTTACGATACACATCAGAGCACTTAGCACATAGATGGCGTTTTGGCATTTCATTGGCGTTCATATTTGATATAGTTCAGGTATATTCATAGACATTCAGGTTGGACGTTTTGTCTTTCAATTCAACAATCCACATCATTACAAGGATCATATCATAGCGAGCTAGACAACAATCTGAGCACTGAGGGCCGCCTAGTCCTGCCGTATCAACATACGAATACAGTTCTCAGCCAAAATACCAGTTCAAGTCTTGATTCATAGAGTTGGTACACTAACCACTAGTCCGCCGTTGAAACCGTTGATCTTGCATAAGAGGTCGGTACCGCCCCACAACCCACGATATTATAAACACCACCATGTCGGTGCAGAACCAAAAAACCGCTGTAGGTAAACTATATATTTCCGCTAGATCTGCTCCCTCTCTTCCTCCCTCCGCTCTCTATAAGATACCTTCACACGCACAGAGACCACTCACCCTTTAGAGAGCAGTTTTACAGACCACAAGAGACCACGGAAGACTATAACAGACCACAAAAGACACCCAAAGACCACCAAAATGCACACCACAGCCCTCCTCGCCGTTCTCGCCGCTCTCATCTTCACCCCTCAAGCGACACCCACGCCCCCTCGCCCCGTCGTAGAAGACCTCTTCTCTCATCCACCGGACATGCTCGTGGGAATCAGTCCCCCTTCCCTTCCCACCGCCGGGCCTAGGAAAGTAAAGAGCAAGCCCCTTCCTGGCCCTGTGGTTGGAGCGCTGGTCAAGGGCGTGTTGCCTCCCGCTCTCCCTGTTCCCGCTGCCTCCGCTCTCTCCACGCTCTCGTCCATGCCCACCTCCGTCGCCACCTCATCCTCTTCCCTCTCCCCCACCTCCAACTCTGCTCTGGATCCATCACCAACCACCACAAGCCTCGACAACGTCCAAGTCCGCAACATACTATACCCCACCAACTCCCTTCCCTCCCTCCGCCTGCGCCCCCGCCCGCCATTCCACCCAGTCGCTTTCCCACCTCAAGGCCTCGGACCTATAGATATCTGGCCTAAAGGCTGGCCTAAAGATGAGTGGTCGGTTTTGTTGAGAGCGGGCAGGGGGGATAGGGTGGGCCATTATGGGACCACGACTGCTTCTGCCGCTGCTTCTGTGGCTTCTGTGGCTTCTGGCGTTTCTGGCACTTCTGTCGCTTCTGTCCCTTCTGTAGCCGCGTCGGAGGCAGGACGGCAAGGAGGGATGGTGACGGGAGGGCCTTCGTACCGACGAAGGGCTGCTGCTCAGGCGCAGAGGGAGGGGCTTCGGAAGATCATCACTCGTCGGGGGGATGTTGTACCTCGTCGGGAGGAGCAGAAGGAGGAGAAGCCAGAGTTTGAAGCCACCGAGCGGCCTGAACATGATCTCTTGCTCCCGCCTATCCCACCACGGCCGTTAGTTACCACTCCTCCCTTTACGCCAACTCCCGGTTCCACGGCTTCCTCCACCGCTGCAATCTCCTCTTCCCCTTCCCCTTCCTCTCCACACCCAACACCCTCTCTGTCGCCAGGCCAACTCTCCGCCAATCGCCGAGTAGCATACCTCCGCACCCTCCTCCCCCTCCCCACCTACCACTCCCAACTCCCCAACCTCCACTGGCTAATCCAGTACTACTCCCTCGGCGGCTCCATCCCCGCTGACGACCACGCCATCCTTCTGTGGGGAGGGGATCAGGTTGACTACCTTCCTTTTGCTGCTTTCGCCACCCATGGGGAAGGAGAAGAAAATGATAAGGGAGTGTGGATAGAGTGTCAGGGTTGTGAGGGGAGGGTTTCTTTCGGACGGGAAGTGAAAGCAACGGAGGAGAAGGAGGAGGAAGCAAAGGAGGGGAAGGAGGGGAAGGAGGGGAAGCAAAAGGAGGAGACGGAAAGGGAGTGGATGGAGAGGATGGAGAGGGTGTGGAGAATGGGGCAGCATGGTGTATGGGGAACTGAGACGAAGGGGCTGTGTGAGAGTTTGGGGGGGAATTGCTGGTATTAGTCGTGAAGGATACATACTGAACAGAGAGGATTGTGATGGATTCAGGGAGAGTAAATGGCGTCTGAGGATTGATTTTACAGTGAAATACGGTGATCAAAGAAGGTTCCGAAAACGGATACCCGTAACAATGCTTTTACTTCTATAGATCTCTCCTTCTATCTTTCCGCGAACGCAGTACGAGACAATCTCTTACATAACACAATGACAAAAAAGTCGAACTACGTTCCAGATCTCAAGCCTATCTCCGATTAAAATTCAACCACCTCGACCCCACAAACAACACCACCAAATTACTCCCAATAAACCCCGCCAAAATCCCCAAATCCCTCCACCGATTCCCATACCTCAGCGCCAACGGCTCAAAGAACTCGTCCCCCAGCTTATACGCGCAGTACTGACACGCCTGCGTCGCGTTATCTACCAGATACCCCGCGCCCCCTTGGTCGAAGAAGCGCTGCATGTACTCCCCGCAGGATTGGCCTGCTGGGGCGGTGAAGGGGTTTAGCTCCAGGGGGGTGCATTGGACGGGGCGGTCGTGCAGTTCTGTGACGACCATGCCGCCGACTAACCGCGTAAACGGGACTAGTGGATAAAGCCACGCGCGCCAGAAGCCGGGGATCTGCGGCTCGGGGATCGTCACACCGCAGAAGAGGGCAAAGACGATGATGATAAAAGGGTTAACGAGAACAGCGATGAACGACGAAGGGGTAAGGGCGGAGATCATCTGCCCAAGCGTCACGCTAAAAACCTCAGTGATGAGCACCATGAAGAACTGGTACCCCGCTGCGCTGGAGTCGGACTTGAACCCTGCAGGGTAGTAGAGCGGGACGAAGAAGCCCACCGCGCAGAGGAGGCTATAGGGCATCTCGGCGAGGACCATGCTGAGGGCGAAGGGGAACTGTTTGTAGGCTTTTGCGGCGGATTCGCGGTAGAAGATTAGGCGGGACATGTCGTACTTTGGCTCTACCTGGGCGAGGATGAGCGCGGGGAGGACGGTGACTTGGAAGATGACGAAGACGCGGTATTGGAGTGATGACCTCGAGTCGTCGAGCTGCAGGAACGCAAGACCGGACAACAATGCGATGGTGACGTGGTTCCACAACCTTGTGAACCCATAGTTCGGTGACCTCCAAAACGCAAGCTGAGTCCGCTTGTTGACCACCTTGATCTGATGCCACAAGGGAGTAGCATACTCCTTCTGATCAACTTTTGGCGCCTCGCCAACCTCCCTTATCCGGTCCCTCCTCAGGATCTGGATTTCTTCCTTGACGTTGGCCAGCTCCGGCGACTCGCGCCACACGTCTGCCCAGTCCCTGTTGCCAATGCGCGGTGCTTGACCAGCACCGATAGCGTCAAGCATCCACTCTGCCGGATTGGCATCAGGAGGACAGTGTGCACCATGGCGACGGAAGTACTCCAGCAAGACATGGCCGTCCTTGCCAATGTCGCCAAAGTACACACACTCACCACCTCGTTGCAGAAGCAGCAACCGGTCAAAGTTCTCAAACAGGGCACTATTCGGTTGATGGATCGTACAAAGGATCGCTTGTCCGGCAGCCGCCAGCTTGCGCAAGAATCGGACAATGTTGAACGCAGACTGTGAGTCTAAACCGCTGGTGGGTTCGTCGAGGAAGAGCAGAAGCTCCGGCTTCGCGGCCAACTCGACGCCAATGGTGACTCGCTTCCTCTGCTCGACTGCCAATCCGGACTCGGCGTCTCCGATAATGGCATCAGCTATATCCTCCATCTCCAGCAATGCAATGATCTCCTCCACGTAGGCGTACTTCTCCGATTGCGGCACCTCGTACGGTTGTCTCAGATCCGCGGAAAAACGAAGTGCTTCGCGAACCGTCTGCGTGCCCTCATGAACGTCCAGTTGCTCCGCATACGATGTACCGCGCTGGAACGCCGTGCCAGGTGCCACTCCATCCACCAACTTATCACCAGTAATGACACCGATGTTCTTTCTTGCCGCCAGCACGTCCAACAGCGTAGTCTTGCCCGCACCAGAGGCGCCCATAAGAGCTGTGAGCTGACCAGGCTTGACGTACCCGTAGATGTTCTTCAGCAACCGGAGCTGACCACCCTGGACCGGGACATCGTAGCAGAGATCTTCCCATGTGAGCACAGACTTGGACGTGATGTTGAGTTCGGTTGAGTCCTCAGCCTCAGCCTTCTCCTTATTTGCCCGTGCTTCCCTCCTCTTCTGCAAAGCTTCGTTGAGCTGCTTTCGCTCTTTGTTCTCCTTGGCATAGAACGTGACGGTCCTACCGCCGGCACCCCACTTGATGTACTCACCCAGGAACACGTTTGTAGTCAGAAAGCCCACAATGAGTGCGATGATGATTCCAAAGTTCCTCCACAGATCTTTCGGGTCGTACGCAAAGCCAGTCATGATATAATCAGTGCCAGAGACCGCATTCGAACCAGCTCGGCTACCAGGCAGCGTGCACACCTGGTTCGCCACATCCCCATACGGCGGAATGAGCGATTCGCTCGTACACGTCAGATCCAACCGCTTGAACTCATTCATCATCAGCGCAGAGAAGCCAAGACCGAGACTGTTGACCCAAAAGATCCACCTCAGCCACTTCTGCTCCGATTGATGCTGGATGATATACCCCGAAGTGATTACAAACAGAGTGATGATAACAGCGGCCGTCCGCATTGCAACATCAAAGTCCGGACACAAACAGCCAACCGTGCGGAAAAAGAGCGTCATGGCTAGGTATCCGGTGACGATCATGAGGACGAAGATGAAGAAAGCGCCGGCGTCGTAGACAAGGCCGCACATGAAGTATACTAAGATACTAAACACCAGAATCTGGGCCGAGGAGAAGAGCATGTCGACCAGAATCTGAGCGATCCACAGTGCTGAAGGCCGGTAGAACGTATACGCGCGGTGCTTGTTGACGATCGGCCGACCTAACATGGTTGATGCCAGTTCGCCAAAAGCCTGGAAAGCGTTGAACAGCAGGGAGATGAAGAGCAGACCGCCACGAGTGAAGGCACCCGCACTTGTCTTAGGCAGCTGAAGCCATACCGTACCGAGGATGATCGCCACAGTGATGGACGTAATCCACGAAACAACCAGCGAGAACTTGTCCTGCCACTTGAGGATAAACTGCCGTTGCACGAGCGCCCACACCTGCAGGTAAAACGGAATCGAGTACACCGACTTCCTCGAAGCATGCCTCTTCCCCTCCGCAACCGCCTGTCGAAAGTCCTCATACACCACCTCATCCCTCTCAATCTGCCGCCTATACCCCTCCATCTCCTCCCTCAACCTCTCCGCAAACACCGACCTCTCAAACGCCTCCGCCAGCTCATCCGGCGTCTGTGGCGCATCCCCCCTCCCCTCCTCATACTCCCTCTCAAACGGATCCGTACACCCCGTCAAATAATCCGGCGTCGTCATCCTCCTCTTCTCCCTAAACCCCAACCCCTCAAAATACCCCCTCGCCTGCCCCGCCTCTCCAAAAAACACCATCCTCCCCTCATCCACCACCATCACCTTGTCAAACAGCCCGTAAATATTCTCCGACGCCTGGTACAGCGACACAAACGAGCTCGTCCTGTACACGTTCGTCATCACCCTCAGGCTCCTGGCGTAGTCCAGCGCCGTCGACGCGTCCAGCCCGCGCGTCGTGTTGTCCCAGCTGCACACCGTCGCGCGCGTGACCATCATCTCGGCGATGCTGACGCGCTTGCGCTCGCCGCCGCTGATGCCCCGGACGAAGGGGTTGCCGACGATGGTGTCGCGCGTGTGCTCGATGTTGAACATCTTCAGCAGCGTGGCGACGACTTTTTCCTTGAAGGCCGCGGCGGTGAGGCCGCCGGGGCGTTTGCCGGGGGTTTTGGTGTCGAGCGCGAAGCGGAGCGTTTGGCCTACTGTTAGGGTGGGGTGGTGGATGTCGTCTTCTTGGTTGTAGACGGCTTCGCCGCGGTAGCGCTTGGCGAACGTTTCTGCGTCGAAGGGACCGTAGAGGACCTCGCCCGCGACGCTGGTGTAGCCGAAGCGCTGGTTCGCAATCACCTTTAGGAAGGTTGTGCAGCCGCTTCCGGGTCGGCCTAGCACGAGCACCATCTCCCCGGGCTTGACCACGCCTCTGAAGCCGCGGAGGATGTCAAACTCCACGCCTTTCTTGCCCAGGCCGAAGAGCTTGAGGAGGGGGGCTGCGAAGTTGAACGCGTCTGGGAAGGTGGAGACGTAGTTCCGCACGCCGCCGATGCCCCGCACCGTCAGGTTTTCCCAGATAACGCCGATATGCTTAGACTTGATGCCCGCTGAGTCTTCGTCGGCCTTGTTGCCGCGGAGGGTGGCTTCGAGATCGAATGGCTCGGAGTCTTCCTCCTCGCCGGTGTCCAGACTGCCGACGGCGGTCTTCTCAACGTCGACGGGGGCTTTGTCGCCTCTGTTGGTGCTCTTCCTCCGCAGGCTGAGGCTCCGTTGTCCGCTCCGCCTGCTCTCCAGGCTACCCCTCCGCTCGCGCCGCTCTTTGTGGCTGGCATGGCTCAGTTCCCTCTGTAGCTCCCTGAACTCCTCCTCCGCGGCTTCGACGTCTACGCCCGATGTTGTTCGTGTGAGGCCGTTGGGATTGGATTGGCGGGCGGATTCGAGGGAGCGGTGGTAGGTCTCTTGCGGTTCGGTGGAGGGCGTTTGGTGCTGGGTTGTGTGTTGCGCGCCGTGCTGAGAGGTGATGGCGTCTGGGAAGCTGGCCGGGAGGTGGGAGGAGAGGGTGGTGGTGGTGGTGGTGGAGGGTTGGCTTGTATGGTCGTGGTCCGTCATTGCTGATGTTCTAAGTAATGTTGGCTACAAAGAGGGTACTGTTAGAAACTGCGCGCCGCAACGGCGATTGTGTCTCTGCTGTCAAAATGTCGGGCACTTCAAGAGGATAGTAAAGAGTGTATAAGTAGCAAGCAATCTACACCAACACCCAGATCTACTCAAACAACGGTTCCCAGCAGCAACTGCAGTCAGACCCCTACCATGAGTCTTAAAGGCAGCAATTGCCCGGTCACCAAACACACAAACGGCATAAATTTCCAACAGAAAAGGAACGGAATTGAGTAAGAAAGCTCAAGAAACGGTGGTGTCTCACGCCCTTTGAGCTCTAACATCTCGGCGTGGTAGCGGCCGAGAGCATCTCGTCTATCGACCAGTAGCGGGGTGCCCATCAGCCCCTTCATCCACCCAGAAACGTGGAACTTCAACTTTTCGTCCCAAAGGAGGAAAACACTGGTAAGCGGTGGTCGAGCAGCAGTTGGCGGGTTGCCGTCTTGGCATGGTGGAGGTGGGTCTGTCGGGGTTGGGAGTCGCTTGTAGGAAGCACGTATCCGACGGTGCGGGTGGTTTGCGGAGTACTTGCTCCGGAGTAGCGGCAGGCGTTTCGGTGCGTGGTGGATACGGAGTACTTGTATCTTCCAAGACCTCCTTGTCTGTCAGAGCAATGGCTGTGGGTGAGTCAATGGAGAGCGACACGCTTTTGGTATCTTGGTGTAGGATTACATATATCAGACGGTCGGCTTCGTGTGTGCAATAGGGCGTAATCTCTCGATAATAGATTGATCTCACTCATTCAGGCCTGCAACTCTGTATCATGGAGGAAGACGTAGTACAACGCCGGGCGGTCTTGTTGACAGAACACCGAAATGAATCATCCCTCAAGTACAAAGCAATGCAGGCCAAGCACATGTGCGCTGGCCCTGAGCGGTGTCCCAATATGACCTCCGCTTCTGCTCATCATCCAACGAACACGCAAGCTGGCAGGTGAGTCCGCAAAGCCCGCTCTGCCGACTGCTGGAGTCGCGGATCTAGAGTGTGCAGGCTTGAAACGTTCGGTGACTCAAATGAGAGATCAATGTAGAAATGATATATGGAATAGAATTCGGCGTCACCTTGACGACGGATATAGCTCGATATGTCTTCTATGTACTTCCCATATGTATCCCTTTGTATCCATCAACATGGAAGCAAATCGTTTTATGTTCCAACCCGTGGTATAGCAAGGTTCTTTTGTGGAAAGCAAGTCCCAGTACGTCCGTTATGCGCCGCGTGATGGGCGTTCTGCCCTTTCCAAAAAGCCATAAACCGTAAAGCATAAAAAGCATGAAGCTGCGAGATGCAATGATGCTATGCTGAGAGCACCGGTAAGCAGAAACCTGATTAGGACACCGGGGGCTCGCATCTCGTCTCTACTTCTTCTCCGCGTCACCATTCGGTCTCACCGTGGTGTCAACGACACCGACACCCTCCAAAGCGGGGTCAATCGGAGGCTTCTGGTCACCGGCTGTGCTGCTCTCTTCTTTCCTCCGGCGGCCGAAAGTGTTTGCCCAGCTCTCTGCCCTGTTGATAGTATCTTCAACTGCCGCACTCACAGCCGCCATGACGTCCAGTCCCTCCTTGGCGAACGCCAGCATCCGGTGACCTGTTTTGGAGACCTCGTTGCTCTGTGCTTGACTGTTCACTTCTTGTGATCGGGACACCGCTTGATACCTGAAGGGGATGGAGAGTAGTTGCCGTCGGACGATTTCAGATGCTTGACCTGTCAAGCCGCCTGTATACCGGTTGACCATGTCCACTGATGCGCGGATGGTGTTCATAATGTCGTTGTTGATGGCTTTTATGCGTTCCGCTACACGTGCTGCCTCTTGCTCTCTGGAGTCTTGCGCTTCTTCTCCGCCCTTCATCTTCTGATCCTGCTGTGCTGAATCGACCTTTGACAGCCCTTTCTCCTCTGCGTTATGCTCACCTTGTGGCCTTCCAGACAACATGCGATCGTAGTCGTCCAGCACCTGCCGTAATGCTCGCATCAAGCTGCCCAGTTGATGCGCAGCGCCGCTTAGGACACCAAAGCAGTATTGCAGACTCCGCATAGTGGGGTCGTGGAGAGCTGCACCGAGACCAGAAGTGGAGATCATGACCCGCGTGGACCAGCTCCGGTTGTGCCCAGGATGTTGCTGATGTTCAGTAGGCGGAACCATGACGGTACTCTGCTCCTCATACTTTGGTGACATGTTCTCGTCGTAAGCCGGAAGGGGCTCCTGCACAGAGACTTGCGACTCACGTCGTGAATGGTAGCTTCTGACAGAGGGGCTGCGCAAGCCTTGCTCGACATCGGCATGGTGAGGTGAAATATCACCCAATCTCCTCCGCTTGTTGCCGCTCACGATGGTTTCGGAGTCGCTCCGTTCCAGGTCGCTTGGTCTCCGCGCACCAAGATGTCCTCGAATGCGTCCTTCCATCCCTGTCCGCCGACCTACCGAAGCTACTGTGCTGGCCACAGGAGAGGCAATGTTGCGCTCCACAACGTCGGCATAGTATTGGACAAAGTTGGGCGACCTGGCTTTGGTTGCTGCATAAGCATTGATGGATCCGTTTATAGCACCTCCTATCATTGGGTAGTTCGAGGATACCATGTTAAGCAGCGTTTCCTGTTCTTGGCGTGTTGGCTGGTCGTGAGGGTCGGGGTACACCGGCAGCGTGCTGTTCCTGTGCGCCGGCGACCGGACATAGTCTAACATGAATATCAGCACAATGGCTGGCATTTATCAGTATTGGTGCACTTACGCATCTTGCCCAGCCCTGACAGAGCTTCTGCCGCCTCGCGCACGTCAGGGTCATCCAGCGACACCACACTTGTCGCTCTATGTGATTGTTCCTCCAAGCTCATGACGCTGCCCGCTTCCGTAGGACTTGCGACCTCCATGCGTGGGTATGTGTGCCCACTCTGATTCCCACCGTGCGATTCAACACTTAGCCGTACATCTGGGGTGCTTCCACCGAGACTCAGTGCTCGAGGAGGATGTGCGGAAGTATGCGCCGCCGTCAGATTCGGTTGTGGAAGTGTGAGCGACTTGATGTCCGGTAGTGTAAAGTCGTCTGGGCGGGTGGTATGCGCCGCCGGGTCGTGGTTAGGGACGGTCGGGAAATCCAACTTTTCGGGGTCTCGAGTATATGCTGGAGGCCTCTCGTCCTCGGTCTGAGGCTTCAATTGTGCCTGGAGGGACATTGCGTATGTGGGATTGGACAGTGATGGGCTGGTGATGAGGTGTCTCGGGTGTTATATGGGTTGCAGATCCCAAATTTGCATGTGACGTGCCGAATTGACGTGTTAGGGGGGTTCTTCGATGCGGTGGAGATGCTGTCGCGGACGCACACGACGGTGTGATGAGGGCGCTTTTGGTGTAGAAATGAAGCTGGGTGTCGGATGCATGTATGGACCCTGGCATGACAGTGTGCAAAATCGATGGTGGAAAGAAAAACAGCAATTGCAGGGCGAGAGGAACAGGATGAAGCGCAGAGGGACGAGGGTGTGTGGGAGATGAGCGTTGATTGGCGTAACCACTTCCGGCATAGATTGCTGTCACATGCATCACATGCCAAATGACGCTTGACGGTTGACGGTTGAAACGGCCAACATCCGTCAACCATCGACAACGCCGATTATACCTAGGTAGACCATCTAAGAGTATGGTGGTCAGAAAGATACTCAGCGACGGTCTGTTGTAGTCATCTCCATGCATGAGGTCTTGGGTGCTAATCAATGACCACGCATGCCCGCATACCTCGGTCCACCATCTCATGTCATCCCCGGCCTCTATAAGCATCCTGAGAAGCAAGCAGGCCTTCTAATCTCCTATGGGACAGAAATAGAACGTATCGAAAAAGGACCTTGTATACCTGCACTAAAGCCGAATCTTCCTGTTACAGTTGTACCGCACTCTTGAGCCAACATAAGCATGTCCTACCTTACATCGTTTTTCATGCCGGATACAACAGACGATTGACCACGAGCATCCCGCCTCCCCCTGCAACGTTTCTAGAGCAAACGCTCCACGCCCTCGGGGTGTCCCATTAACCCAATGTCGAGAGCTCCACCACGCGTCAACAGTGTCGTTGCCCCGCTTACACTGCCAAACCGTAATGTTCACATTCCAGTAACGCTCCGGACAACTAGCAGAGCCTTTGTCATTTCCTGATAAGTGCTGCCCCGCCCTTTAGTGGCACTTGCAAGGAGATGGACCACAGTATGAGCAACCTTGTATCCCTAGGCGACAACATGGACAGCTGCAGATCTGGTTATGTGCGATAAGTCTTTACATAATACATCCTAACCGGTGGCGCAATTGAAACATGATCTCGACCAAAGGCGGTTCTAGTGATGACTGCGGAACCTCAAGTGTGGAGAAAAGTCAAATTTTTCAAAACCTTCAACTCCGTCAAGATGAGAGGCCAATAGATTGGACTAGCAGCTCTCACTTGAGTAGTATTGCCCTGACAGTCAAGATGCTATCGGTCTGTACGAAGTGACAGGCTAGATGCGATGACGAGAAACAGAAAGAGTAACAGCACTTGGGACGATTTAGAGAAAGACAAATAGAGAGATAGGAATCTATGTTGAGACTAGAAGTTGCGTGCCGGTTTGAGACTGCTGAAAGGACGGATGTTAACCACAACTGCGGTTACCTTACACTGCGGCGGCTAGCAATGCCGATAGCTACATTAGAAGGTCATCTTTCCTCAGTCGAAAGCCGTATATAACCCAGAAAGCTCGGAGCAATCCGATGGAGTATTGATGGATCGAAATATATTGACACCGCTAAACTGCAGTGAGGATTGAGATGAGCGTCGCGTTTTGTCTTCGTAAGGTATGTCTGTTGAGGCGGAAGTACGCATTCCACGTGACCTGCACAGAGAGAAACAAGGTGATCACCAAGGTCACGTGGAGTGCATGCTTCCGCTCTAATAAGGTAGACATAAGTCCATCCACCGGACGGATGGATATAAGTAGCGGAGGTTGGTTTATCCGCAGCCCCCAAGCTTCCGACAATGCTCAACCCTGGAGCAGTTCCTGAAGAAAGGCCCCCGTCGGTAAACCCAACCGAGCCATCCCTTGCTGTCCTTGTACATACATTATGCAGCCAAGATCGATCTAAGATCTATCAAATGACAGCCAAACGCAACTAAGAGCGCATAAGCCTACACGCCAAGACGGGCGGGTAGCCTCCTGGTGAACCCTGAGCCGTTAGTTTGACCAACCACCCAACATGTTGCACTATGTAGTGGCTTGCGTAGTGAGATTACATCTGGTCTATATAAACTATATATAAGTTATATATATTTAACTATATACTAAGCCCTTTTTTCTTTCTAATTTTACTAGGACCTACCTAAGAAAAATAGAATTTTTAAATATAACTAAGTGGAGCAAAATGCGTAACCCACCAAGTCGGATTCCCCGACGGTCTAGACAGTAAATCCTGCAACAGGTAGTGTGCTTCGCAGAATTTTAGTGAGCTGACGTCGTGTGCTCGGGCCAAGACCACCTTTGTCGAACAAAGTTCGAACCTGTTACTGCTGCCCTGTGTCGTGTCTCTGCAGAGAATCGAACGATATGGCTTTCTCGGGGACGGTTTGTAACAGACGTGAAGATGCAGCGGATGCAGTGAGCCTCGATGGCATTCCACTGCCGCAGTGATCGACAACAAGAGCATATGCGATGCCCCGTTTTGGACTTGAGGTCACCGATGCCGACTGCAACGGGCATGGCTAGGCAGCTCGCTTGACGTTTCTTCGTAGGGCTGGACTGATGTAAGTCCAAGACTGCGCATGATGGTATGGCGTTGAGCGAGCTGTTGATCCCTCCTCGAGTTGCTACGATTGGCATTCGGCCAATGGCTAGCGCTTTTAGGGATGACGAAGGTACCGGGAAGCATGACATTCGCCAGTGGATTCAAGTGGTTTGATATGTGGAAGAAGTTTTGTGTTGAGCGATGTCCGCAGAGGAGAGAAGAAGTCCTTGGCCTTTTAGATATACGTACCCGGTCCTTTCACCCTCGGAAAGGTCAGTGGCATGGCTAGACCTTCGTCCCGAATAGTTTTCGAAGGAGTATGCAAACCCTCCCGTCGAAGAGGCTTGACCAGCAACTAGCCGCAGTGCTGTGGATGTTGAGACTGGGCGACGAGTCAGCGAGAGGATGTCTGAGGACTCGTCCTGCTCTGGATGAGCAGACGTTGTTGGCCTGACACTCGAACTCAACCCAACACCATCCCCCGCATGGGGCACTCAAACTAGGCCTCTGCCAATCACATCGAACCTCGATGGCTTCGCCCTCTGGTTCTTCTCCGCACAATCCGGCCGCAATTTCTGCACGAGTCCCCTAGCGTGTACCCCAGCCCTGGCATCCTTGTCCCAAGTCAATGTCTTTCGTGCGCGGAGGAGAATGCCATTCTTGAGTGATATAGATGGTATTAATAAACCCATATTCCCCTACCATCTGTTAGCCTTTCCCTTCATTTGCCTGTATTGTCCGCGCAAGCGACTCCAGTAGATCGCCAACTTTTCCACTCACACTGTGCCTGTCGCCTACCAACATATTCCTTCGCATGTGTCCTTTGTTTCCCTTGACGCTGACAACCTCAACACGACGTTGAAGGAGATGGTACCGCTGTTCCAGGCTGGCCCGTAGCACAGAAACCCGATACATTGGCTGAGACCCGTTTGGTGGGGCGACCGAATTGTGTCCACACGACCTTTGATCGAAGCCCGACCCGATTCTTGGAACTGCCGGACAGACCGGACGTGCATCCATCTGGACCAGTACCTGCTTTTCCGTACGCGCAATCCGCTTCGACGTCAACTCCGTCTATCCTGTGTGTTTCTACATCTGACAAGTCTCTGCGTAGAGACGAGCCGTCACGATGCCTGGCATACTGCCTATGAAAGTTATCAAAGTGGGTAGCGGAAACAGCTCCCAGACCCGCATTGCCCAGGCCTGCGACCGATGCCGGAGCAAGAAGATCAGATGCGACGGTGTCCGGCCTTGCTGCACCCAATGTGCAAACGTCGGATTCGAATGTAAGACGAGCGACAAATTGAGTCGGCGAGCCTTTCCGAGGGGATATACCGAGTCGCTTGAGGAAAGAGTAAGGAGTTTGGAAACCGAGATCAGGGAACTCAAGGAGTTGCTGGACGAGAAGGATGAGAAGATCGACCTGCTTTCCCGCATACATGCAAATTCACAGTCATTATCGCCGGTCCGACGACCATCAGCTCTTCCGTCGCCGGCACAGAGCACCGACAGCGCAGACCAAGTTACAACAGCCAAGGATGACCTGTTCAAGGTGCAACAATCACCCTTCCTTCTCGAGGGCGGAAATGCCGATTCTTATTTCATGGGGACCTCTAGCGGTAGAGCGCTGGTTGGTAAGTGATCACACGAGTCTTGCATTTGCGACGACAACTAATTATGCGATTCGCAGATGCCTTCAAGCGCAAAGTACAAGAGAGCGGCAAGTCTTGCTGCGAGGTCGACACCGAAGACTTCTTCGCCCATGAGCAGAAGGGTCTTGTCGCGTCAAGGGCGTCAGCCGATGATGACTCCATCTGGCGCGCTCCTCCACGACTGCAGTCGGATCAACTTATCAACGTCTTCTTCCAAGAATGGGCATGTCTCTTCCCCGTCCTCCATCGGCCAAGCTTCCTCTCCCTGTACGAAGAGTACGTCTCCGAACCCGAAGCCATGAACGACAAAAAGTCACTTGCTCAACTCAATCTCGTTTTCGGCATCGCCGCAGTGTCCGGCTGCGAGCCAGCCAAGCCGGAGGATCTCGAGTCATTCGAGGTTCAGTGGCAGACTGCGCTCGAATCCATCATGATGGAAAACTCCCTCACCACCCTGCAGTGCCTCATCCTGGCCCAGATTTACTGCATTCAAAAGGGCGACTACACTAGACTGCTCAACTACAAGGGTCTTGCTATCGGCCTATCTCAGCGTCTCGGCTTGCACCAACCGCAGAAGCGCTTTGCACTCGGCGCGCTTACATGTGAGACTCGCAAGAAGGTCTTCTGGACTCTGTATACACTCGACTGCTTCTCCGCCGCCGTTCTTGGATTGCCCAAGACCCTCAAGGAGGAGGACATCCACTGCGAGTACCCTGTGGATGCAGACGACGAGTACATCACAGAGAAAGGCTTCCTGCCTACACTTCCCGGCGAGTCCACAAAGGTCTCTAGCGCTCTCGCGCTGTTCCGAGCGTCTCGCATACTCTCCAAGGTTCTTGAGGAGAACTACCCAGCATCCGCCTCGCACGAGCTTTCTTTCGCTAACCTAGCTGCTCTCTCGAACGAACTCGAGGCATGGTTAAGCAATCTGGCTCCGCACCTGCGCTTAGTTTTCGCTCAGGACAAGCCGAGTACCAATGTCACCAGTAGCCGTTCTCCCATCCTGTCCATGGTCTATCACTACATCCGGTCTTTGATCCACCGGCCGGCCGTCTGTGCCAGTCTCGGAGGGAGGTCTTCTTCATCCATAGTCGCCTTGGCTACCTCTTCCAAGTCTATTATCCAGATTGTGCAACTGCTCGAAGAGCGACGCCTCAGCTTCTCGCTTTGCTTGAACAAGAATGAGTTGTTCGTTCTGTCGGGCTTTGGCCTTCTCTTCCAGTGTCTGGATTGCAATGAGGATGGCAAGGTCATGAAGGACAGCCAGAAGATGATCCGCTCTGTCACTGAGATGCTCGGAAGATGGAAAGCTCCCAGCGCTCCTTCGTTCCGCAAGATCAGCTCCATCATGGTCCCCGTCTCACGCAGCCCAAGGAAAGAGACGAGCCCTCCTACGGTCTCACGAAGCAGCACCGGCAGCTCGACTGGCTCGCGTAGTCCCACGAGCATGCCAGCTCCGACCGCGCTGCATACCTCGGCACATCAACAGCTTAAGGCGATTGCTTCGCGCTTTTCCGGAACCTTCAGCAAGCATCCCCGCGAGGAACTAAAGGAGTCCCGCCGCGCAACTGCTCCTGAAATTCCGGTCAACGACAACCTCTCAAGCCAACATCGCTCCTCAAGTCATACCAGTCTATCATCTATCAGAAGTGAACCAGCTCGCAGCGAACCAATGCTTAGCCCTTCCCAGCTCAGCCACTCAAATGCCACTCCAGTCCCACAGCAGATCAAACCCCTCAAACGACGCACCGCCCCACCCCAACCCGCCACCACCAACCTCGACTACCTCTCCTTCGGCAACGAACAAGTGCTACAAGCCTATCCAAACGCACTCCGTCAACAAACCACCGCTTACCCGATCAAGCCCGAACTCGACTCCACAGACTGGGAAAAGCTCCTCTCCAACATCGACTCTGGCCAGACGAGCATCTACAACTCCATCTACGGCGGCTCGGCGCCCAACCACCCCTCGCTGGATAGCTATCTAGATCTCTCCTCTACCCCTATCCCGGACGCGCAGAACCTCACCTGGTCGCCCAGCGTATGGACGCTGAGCCTCGACAACGCTGCCCATAACAACAACAGCGGGAGCCCCATCACCGACCCACTTAGCATGGCTCCCGCACCCGCAGGTAGTGTCCTCAGCTTCTCTGACGAGAGCCTAACCAGTGGAGAGGACTTTGCGAACTGCGATTTCGCAAGTACCGTGTCGGGAAATGTAGGGGATCACCATAGGGGGATTATGGTGCCGAACTTGAGCCCAGGTGGGCATATGGGGAGTCTTGGCTTGGGGCTGGATGATAACGAGATGATTGGGTTGGCGGGGTTAGATGGGGTGTTTGGGTTATGAGCTGCGAAATTGTTTTGGGGGGTTGCTTTAGGTTGGGTGGTGTTATTTGGGGGTTGGTATGTTTCGGTCTTCTCTTACCCCGTCAGTTTCGGATACCTCTCTGCGTCTTGTTACGGATGTCGATGTCGTATGTAGTGCCGCTCTCATGATTTTGTATGTGGGGTTATCTGTTTTATCTATGGGCCAGGGGCGTTTAAGTCAGGAGATCTAAAGCAATTTACTGTCGCTGAATGCTTATACCGCCATGCCGAATATGTGCGGCTGATCCATCGTTCCAGCCTTCCAGAATTCTTTCGCTGTAACTAGGTAGCAGGTAGATACTCTTGTTGATGATAACGTTTGCCATGCCTCCCAACCCGACCTTACATTTAACCGGTGATGATCCCACAATTACTGAGAGAGATGGCAGAACCTCGTTTTCCGATTCACTCAAAGACCCTTGAATCGTGAGCAATAAGGTCTTGCGTATTTGCATGAACCGATTGTCCAGAAATCACTCTCTGATGGTTCGGTCCCGATGGGAGACGCAATGTGATAGGCTAATATCAGCAACTTACACTAAGCACTGTTTAGGTCGAGGCAATTCAACTAAATATGTCGAGTGACATACGCCTGGATATGCGCAATCCATAGACATTGTCTCAAGCAGACCTTGCACACTTAGCAAGAAATTGATCATGCGGGACGATGCACGTAACCTTGTATGAACGCCAACCCTGTGGTTGCCATTTTGAATTAGCTGTCGCTTAACAGGAGCACCCTACATTCACAATGATAGGGAAATTGTACGCCGCACGAGAAGTGCAAGAGGACGCAAAAGAGCATAACAGGAAAGCGTATGATACTAAGTTCAGGATGAATAGTTGCTGGGAGCAACTACCATAACGTATATGTTCGATTCTCAGAATCGATGACGAACGAAAAAGGATACTTTTGCCATTAGTTCCGTACCGACTTCATCCACCACATGTGATAGAATGCAATAGGAAAAGTAATTTGATAAACTGACTGCGCGGAGTCAGATGCACTTTTTACAAAAGAAGAAAGGAAGTAATCAATGGTCAGAAATTAGGGAGAGAAGTAGGAAGTCCTACAATCCTCGGCTGAAAAGTCTCTTGATGATCTCGGAATCAGTCAACACATCCATCATGATTGACTTCGGTACCCTTCTAGCGATGCTGTTCCGTATATCGAATCTCGCGTCCTTGTTGAAGCGGCATGGGTTCGGGTTCGTACCTCCTTCTATCGAGTTCCCCTTCGTAGCGTGCGTACTCTCGTCGTTCTGGCTCCGGGTAGTAAACGTATTGTCTGCTGTCGTATGCTGGTTCGGCTCTTGGGTATTGCACGTATTCGACCAGTTCCCCGCGCTCATTGATATACCTTGGTGGTGGATACACATCGCGAACCGGCTCCCTAACCCGAATAATTTGGATCGGATTGCCGTACTCGTCATAGCTCAGTACTGGTCGCGGTTCCTGAGCTCGGTAGTAGACCGCTGGCGCTGGTGCAGGCTCATAGTACCCACTGTCATGGGACAGTGGTTCTCCAGATACTCGTCGCGGTTCCCCTGCATAGCCGAACCGATCATATCCCTGTGGTTCTGGGCTGCCTTCGCCACGGTATTGAGTAGTTTCTCTTGCGGATGGCGGTGAGCCAGAAGCTTCGCGATCGAGCATGCGTTTCTGCGCTTCATATCGCTCATAGCGCCGACTGGAGGCGCGTACCATTCGCTGGTCCGGATGAAACTTGCTGGCTTCCAGATACGGCTCGTGTCGACGAACATATTGCGCTCTACCCGGTTCCACCGCTCGCTCGTATCGAGAACCCGAGGTTCTGACATACCTTTCATCGTCCCTTGAGATGCGTTGTGAAGATGCGCCGTCTTCGGCATACTGACTAGGCGGCGCTGGAGTCGGTTGTAGACTGCTAGGACCTGTCAGGTAACCGCCGTTGTCACTAGGGGCCGGTAAGTCGGCGCCAAGTTTGCGGCTTTCTGCCTGTTCCTTTGTAGGCGGCCACTGCGAACCAAGGTTGTCCTCGTTGTTGTGTCTAATGTCTTGCTCATTCTTGTGATACTGTTCGAAACCTTGCCCGGGGACGAAGTCGTTAAGAAATCGTTCTGCAGCAGATTGGCCCTCGGTCCTTGAACCTGTCCGCCCGTGGCCGCTTGGCTGACTGTAGGAACTCTGGGGAACAGAATCCAGGGGCGTTGACAAATTGGTGTTCAGTGGTCGGTCTTTGCTCGTCGGGCGTTCTTCCGGCCCACCAACGGAGTACTGATCATCCTGAATGTCTCGCTTGATCAAGAAAGGTTCGTTCCTTGTAGGGCTCTGTCGTCGTACATAAGGTTTTGGAACTGTGCTGTAGTACACGTCATACGCCTGCAGAGATAGATGGTCAGTCTGCTTTTCGTCTGTACTTGAAGTGGAAAGTTCACCAACCCCCTCGGCAGCATAGACGGGCACACGGTGCTCTATATGCTGCAGCCCTCCAAGCTCCGCATTCCGGTGATAAGCAACTCGGTTCCTGTGCCTGGGTAGTTGATCCCGTCTGACCTCAACAGTGGCCGGTCGCCTTGGATCATACTCGTCCTCCCTTGGCCGCGGAGATCCTTCTGGGGAATCATCATTAGAATTTGGTCCATAGAGGCGGTCTGTCGCCGTCTCGTGGCGGCGGCCTGAAGCTCCGTAAATCTCATCTCGCCTCAGCTCTCTCTCTGTCTTCGCATATCGCTCAGGATGTCTTGCTTTGGAATACGCCGAAGAACTCTTAGCAATTCCCGGCACGGCTGGGCTGTAGTGCTCATCATTGCGCACGGCTACCAGCTCCTTCGCAGGACGCAACCGTGGGAGAGGAGAAGGGAAAAGGCCAGGAAAGGCTTCCGCGAGCAGTTGGAGAGTTTCATCATCCATATCCCGCAGCTTCATAGTCTCAGAGATGACTCGATCTTCCGGAAGATCAACCAGGTCCGTTCTCCAGTCAGGACTCCGAATAGATTCATGTGCAGGGCTGCGGTCTGTTCTTGACTTCTCAAAATGCTCTTGTTTGAAGTGCTGGACAAGAGTGTAAACAGTGCATATTTTCCTTTCCACGTTGGAGGAAGAAGTGAGACCTGGTTCTCCTGTGACACAAACCTTGCAAGCTACGCCATAGGCGTTCCGAACTGAACTCATGAGCTTATGATTTGCAAGAGTGGCAAAGAAGAGATGGAAAGTTGGTTCTCTGCCAAACCGGATCTTGAACTTGTCAATGACATGATGAACCAAGACACGAAGCTTGACTGATTGAGGAAGGTCCCGTATTTTGGCAAGGTTGGACCAGATCTCCTTGGCAATGGCTGCGAGTTCATTCGAATGCTCTTCGAAGTGTACGTCATCCTGGACAGCGGATCCATTCATTTGTGGTGTTGCCTGTGCAGGTCCTGCTTGATTTGCAACTACTGGAGATGGTTGTTGAGATCCCTGTCCAGTAGCCAAGGGAGGATACCCTGCGTAGTCAGTTGCATACACAGCTGCTTGAGTTCCATACGGATGCAAAGCAGCAATTGCCGGTTGGCCGCTGTATGAATTATAGGCCTCAGAGGGTTGCTGGGCCACTGGATATATGACCTGTGTCCCGGTAGCCTGGGGAAAGCCATTGTAACCTCCAGGGAAACCTTGGGCTGGGGCGGGATAAGCAGACGGGGCACTTTGCGGTGGAGCGTACGGGCCGTTCACATGAGCGCCGAATTGCGGATGATAAGGCCCTGGACTCATCTGTGTATAGGAGGCGCCCGCCGCGGGCGTACCAGCTGCACCGCGGGAATACCCACCATAACTATAGGGAAGCGGCGCAGTTACGCTTGGAGGAGCCTGTACAGAAGGAGTGGAAGAATAATACTCAGCCTTGGCAACCGTGGGATTTGTGTGGAAAGGTGGTTCTTCAGGCCATTCTGCACTAGGCCAGTGGACCACGATGTTCCCCAAGCTGAAGGCACTGGTGTGCTTGGCCCCGTAATGCTGAATGACGCCCTCAAATCCGTAATACCGGAAATTTCCTTCGCAATTGCCACCGGGCACCGAAGCTGAACAAATGAAGAGTTCCTTCCGAATTCCGTCCGTCAGCGGTTTGATCTTATTGTCGAATATCCACTTCATATGGTCCAGGACGAGCTTTTGGCCGGTAATTACAGGATCCTGTTTGTTAGCAAGTTCTTCGTAGAATCGCTTGCGTACATGCATCAGAACATCAACTGCAAATTGAGGACTCTTCTCTTTGGTGATCAAGATGCCATTGTCCCAATCCCTTTCGATGATTTCGTCGGCGAAAGCCCCCAAACGCGCTCGAATTGGCGCTTGAGCCTCGTCCCATTCCTTATCAAGTGCCTCTTTAGCTTCTTTCGAATTGGGATCAAGTCTTCTCTGCTCTTCCATCCGCAACTGGAGGTCGCGGAGTTGAGCAGCTCGATCGTTCTCGGTTTGTTCAGCGGCCTCTCTCTGTGCCTCAAGTCGGCTTCTCAACATCTGCCAAGAATTTTCGTTCAGCGGAGCAGGAATCTGAAGTGCAGCTTGGAAAGAGTCCATGTGACGTAGAACATTAGGGGGGATTGGAGGGTTGAGCTCCATGCAGCGCCGCTCTATCTCGGCCTTTCTTTGAGCTTTGGCTTCGGTGATATCACGAAGGTTGCGGGGAGGACCCTGGTGGGTCGACTGGGGTTGTGCAGGTTGCGCAACAATCGGAGGCGGGACATAGGGACCGTTATTTGGCGTGAACGTGCGATTTTGGAGAGCCGGAAAAGGAGCTGGATTTGTCAGTATGTGAAGCTGTATTTCCATGTACTCTTGTATAGATTTCAATGATGTTGTTGTGAGGGAGATGCAAACCTACTTGCTGGGGATGGAGCAGTATACGGCGGAAGCTGATGAACGGTTGGTAGCTGATGAACCGGTAGAATTGGGGGTTCAATTCGAGGCCGATAGATCTGCTGCGAATGTAAAGACCTCAGACCACCCTTTTCATCCCACTTCTCCCATCGCATGGCTGCATCGAGCCTCTCTTGTCCCTTGCTGTCTAATCCTTTGCCCCATTCTTCCGTCGCGGCAGGGCCAAGCTGGCGGACTTCGGCAAATTGACGCTCGATTTCTTCGATGTGCGGCTTGTAGTAGAATTTGTTGACTTGTATAGTTGCAGGGAGTGTGGCAGTTTGCAACGTGGACGCGGAGATATAGTGCAGCGCTGGTGTGAGAAAGGCGTATGGAAGACCGGATAAGAGAGCTGAGATCGAAGAGAACAAAAGAGAAGTATCCTTACAGTTTATGTTAGTTGCATGAAGAACAAATGGTGAAAGAAAGAAACATGAAGACACGAACCCTTTGCATCCGCGGTTCAAGGCAAGCTCCACATGCCCGGACGCCGAACGGCCAAACAATGCGGACGTTCTCTCTGCCCGGTCCAGACCGCCAGACCTCGGGCGTACTGGTGATAATCCTAGGCTTGCGGTTACAGAACTGGCATCTCGTACCCGCAAGCAGCTTCCACATCTCCAAAGGTGAGTATCCCGGAAGCGGTCTAGGTGCGCCAGGGTAGTCCAGTCTCTTCATAACCCGAGTCCACAATAGACCGGGTTTCATCGAGCTCGGGGTTCCTTCCCAAGCATCCTGGCCGTCAAGTGCTAGAGGTTCGCTAAGCAGCCTCTGCAACGGGCGGCAGACCCACGAGAGTATTACAAGGTCCTTGGGCTCAAGATAACTACAGATCTGCTGCCATATAGACACCGTCAAACCCGCACAGTCTGGCTCGGTCTTCTGGATGCTTGAAGATCCAGTCCCATCTACGGAATGTGTCCTTCTCTTCTTGTCCACTGAATCTATGTCGTCGCCTATCCTTTTGCGCTTTTGACCAGCCACATCCGCGGGACTGCCGACAGTGGCAATGGTTCCATTTTGGTATAGGTCTGAGGAGGAGGTAGAAGTAGAGACGGCATCACTGCCGGCACTCCTAGGTCTCTGCTCCATCGTGGACGCTCGGCTCGAAAGATTCGATCAGTGGGAGGTGGACATGCCGATGACCTCGATTCGTAATTTGATGAGCAAGGCAGGTCCGACGCCCGAGGATGCGCTGCCCAGCGTTCAGTGTGAAGGTATAAGCGTCGAACTCGAGATGCATTCGATTCGATCCGCTCTTGGCAGTTGAGAGAAGGTTTAATGGAAAATAGAGTAATTCCTCAGGACGAAAGGGTGCGAACCAAGGATATTTATGTGGTTTGAACTATCTCAGGAGCTGACATACATTGCATGAAGAAGAATCACCCTAGGCAAGGAAGAGGTGATGCTTTTGCTGGAGGTCGTGAGCCATTGGGAAGCTTCGTAGCCAACCAGAAAATAGGGCGAACGAGCGTCCGATATAGGGATAGCCGGGATCAGGCACACTTAGGTAAGCGAACCCTCTGATGATTACGTGCATTGTTGACAAGTGGGTCCTGGAGGTGTTGCTACGCCCATTGCCTACGTACTCACGGCACCACAGCCTCCGTATTGTACATAAACACGATTACTTACATCAACTTCTGGGGAAGAGTCGGCTTGGTACTTGGAGAGTACCTTATGGCATAAGAGACTCGGACAAAAGCCTTTATCATTCTCTACCCTCAGCAACTCGCACACCGCAACCCCTCATCAGCAGGCTAACATGGCTTCCCTCAACCTCTCCGCCAATGGACTCTCGATAACGAAGAGCTACCAAAACGTAGTCAATGCCAGCCCGTCAGGCGCTGCTTCCGCCTCCTCAACGTATGGAGTCTGGGCTGTCTTTGCTGTACAAGCTCCGCTAGTCAGCGCCTTCCAACAAGACTCAGGCAAGGAAAGCGTGCTCAAAGTGCAAAGTACTGGGGGTAGGTGAATATACGGCCCCTTGAGAATTTCTTTGCTGAAAAAGCTTCAGAGGGCGAACTAGTCGATCTGATTGACGAGTTCTCCGATGGCCGGATCCAATTCGCATTCGTGAAGGTCAAGGACACAAATTCGGGACTTCCAAAGAATGTCTTGATTGGTTGGGTATGGTCAGCTCAAGGAGCTCCGAGGACGATAGCTGATTTGATCTAGTGTGGTGAAGGTGTTCCAGAAAGGACGAAGGGTTATTTTACAAGCCATCTTGCGGCAGTGTCAAAGTTGCTTCATGTACGGTTGTTTTGCCCCAAGTGGACGAACAGTGCTAATCTCGACGTAGGGTTATCACGTTCAGATAACAGCCCGTTCAGACCGCGATCTTACACCCGAAAGCATTGTACAAAAAGTGGCCGATTCATCCGGCTCCAAGTACTCCGGAGCGGATACCAAGACCCCTTCCGCTGCCGGTGGACCTCCGCCTGCACTAGCTTCCAAGCCTGTGTTTACTCCGACACGGGTTGGGGGTTCAGGTGGCTCGTTCAACCCCCTAGGAGGTAGATCGAAGGCGCCACAAGCAAGCAGCAACACAGATGAAGATGGCTGGGGCGCTGATGCACCTCAAGTTACTCGGACGCAACTTGAAAAGGTCGAGTCTGCATACAAGCCAACCAAGGTCAATATTTCGGACCTTACTTCGCAAAGGGAACCTTCCAGATACAAAGGACCTGACCCGGTCGAGGCACCGAGCGATGTTGTGAGAGGAGGCTACCAACCCATCGGCAAAGTCGACATCGCTGCTATTCGCCGTCAAGCTAAAGAGTCAGGAAGCGCCCAGGATGATCGACCCACCACCGTCAAGGGTGCATACGAGCCAGTTGGCAAAGTTGATATTGCCGCAATCAGGGCGAAAGCTCAGGGCCCTGGTCAAGCTTCCACACCACCTTCAATGTCTCCATCGATAACTGGCGCCTCCTCGCAGAACGACGAAGCACCAAAATCCCTCGCCGAGCGATCTGCTGCATTCAACCAATCGGAGCGCATGACTTCAATGCCTAAGCCTAAGGTTGCGAAACAATTTGGTGCGAATACAAGCTCCTTCACTGGAACAAAGGCTCCAGCTCCGGGCGGTTTCGAAGCCAAGCCTCTCACTTCCGCCGCTCCTGTGGGCGTTGCCAGCAGGACCTTTGCAGACGAGGGTGGTAAGACTCCTGCTCAAATCTGGGCTGAGAAGAAGGCTCGCGAGCGCGGCAGCTCAACAATTAGCCCCCAGCCTACCCCCGGTTATGGTGGACCAGCCTCGCCCATAAAGACTCAGCCTAGCGGAGAAGGTGCGTGGAAGAGTGGTTACACAGGCAAGAGTTGGGCTCCGGTTCAGACCACACGCACTGGACAATCGGTGGCTAGCGATCGCACCGGTCCTCAGGAGCCGGAGGCGGAACCAGAGCCTGCTGCATCTCCTGCCGGAGGTGTCGGTTCAATTCGGGACCGCTTCGCGAATGCTCCACCAATGGGTGCTGCTAACATTGGCAGGCAAGCAACAGGCGAGGACGACTTCTCTGCACCCGCACCTCCACCAATCGGTCTTTCCAGTAAACCCAACGCTGGGGCGCGCGCCTTGCCTGGATTTCCTCCAAGGCCCCAACAAGCGCCCGAAGTGGAAGAAGACGAGGACAGAGGCAGAGAAGAGCATGTCAACATCCCCACGCCACCACCTCAGGCTCGTAGCCCGTCCCCTCCCACCCCGGCAGATGTCCGTGAAAGCTCGCCAGTACGGATTGCCATGCCGGTAAGCAGAGGCAGGGAGCCAGAAATTGAGCCACCAGAGGAGCGGTTCACGTCGCCTCCAGTGCCAACGCAAGCTATGGCAAGGGCTATTCCGCCACCTCAAGAGCTGGATGATGAACCCGAGAGGGATCTGGGACGGAGTGCTGCAACAGCAGCAGCCGGTGCTACATTTGGCGCAGCAGCAGCGGCCATCGCGCAACCTGGGACTGATAAAGCTGGCAAGCGTGCAGTCATCCAGTATGATTACGATAAGGCCGAGGATAACGAAATCGATCTCAAGGAAGGCGAATATGTCTCCAACATCGAAATGGTTGACGAGGACTGGTGGATGGGAACCAATTCCAAGGGCGAGTCTGGCTTGTTCCCTGCCAACTACGTCGAGATTGTAGATGATGATGCAGGCCAGGAGGAGGCTGCAGCTTCTCCTCCACCAGCCCCGGCTGCTAACCCAGCTCCTGCGGCTGCCGCATCGCACACCGCACCTGCTCCACAATCAAAAGGGCCTACGGCTACAGCACAGTACGATTACGAGGCTGCGGAGGACAATGAGCTTAGCTTCCCTGACGGAGCTAAAATCCTCAACCTGGTAAGCTTGAACTCCCCTGTAGAGACGTGGATCCTGCTAAGTAAGCTTAGGAATTCCCTGACGATGACTGGTGGTTTGGTGAGTACAATGGCAAGCAAGGCCTGTTCCCTGCAAATTATGTACAGCTCGACGAGTAGAACTTGTGTTTCTCGCGAAATGGGGCGGCTATCAAAAGCATTAAGAATCAGATATTGTCTATAAATTCAAACGGATATTGATCTATCATGTGTACTCCATGTATGTCTATGTGATGAGGATTGAACATGACTTTTGCATCTGCACTCCATTTCCTCTCACAGTGGTGGCGCTTATGCCTCGACGGTTCCTGGCCTCTCCACAGCTTCCGCTGGCTTCCCTTGGGTATCTCTTCGGTTTTGTACCATTCTCTGTTTCAGATCAGCTTGGGCAAATCGTTCAAGTTCTGTAGCGTGCGTACCAAAAGATTTCTAAGTAAAACAACGATCGTGACCTTGCCAATAGCCGGCACGTATATCGACGCCTTCTCCTTGACCTCAGGCGCAAAGTTCTGTGACGGGCATTAGCACCTTTACATCCAACCTGTTGGTAAGAGCTTCTCACCTTCTCACTCGAGAAGTTGATGCACACGGCACCTTCCCTGACCAGCTCCAGTGGCACCTTGAATTTCTCTCCCGGAACCCCTGAAATAACTACATCGCTCAATGGCAGGCAATTCTCCAACTTCCACCCTGGTTTCTCTTGGACCTCATGCCTCTTCTTCCTTAACCCTACTCCCCGCGTGAAGACTTGCACATCGTTGATATCCACGCTGTATACCGTGGCTCCGTCGTTGGCCAGTAACGCTGCTAACGGCCGTCCTACTACCTCTGACCGATTTATGACAGTGATGTTCCGACCAAACAGACGGTTGCCGTAGGGAAGGATGGTGTTGTAGATCTGCAAATGCTCGAGGACTTTGATGACTGCCAAAGGTGTGCATGGCAGTATGGATTTCTGTGTCTGGGCGGGATCAAGGAAGCGAATGTTTTGGTACATGTTGAAGATATAGCGATGAGAAAGACCCTCGACGTCCTTGGTGACATCCACAATCTGTTGCAGGTACTGATCCTGACGATTGTTGAAGATCGGATAGTACACTATAATCCCATCAGTTGCGTCGTCAGCGTTTGCGGCCAGGAGAGCCTCCTCTAGCTCCTCGCGGTCGACTTCGCGGAGGCTATACTTGAAGCCGTTCTCCGTACAGGTTTTGGCAGTCCAGTCTGCGTACATGCGAGCTGCTGGGTCTGCATTGGCAAGGAAGCCGACCAAATGAGGGACACGATCCAGGCGCTTGAGGCCGTCCTGGACTTCGGCTTGCAGTTTCTTTGCTATGCCTCCTGCAAGGACCACTTTGCAGTGGGGGCCATCAACGGTGGATGCCATTGCGGAACGGAGCTCAAATTGCACTTCTCTAAACAAGTGGTGACAGTGAGTTCTTTCACAGAACTAAATCTTCAATTGGTCCGCCAGGGATACGCAATCCTGGCTGCTCGTAGTCGGTCACATCGTTCTGACCTGAAATTGTCCAAGATGGTGGGGCTTTCAAAACTTTTTGAAGCTTCGCTGAAAGCCCCGCGATCGGAGACGGTCCCGTTCCGCACGACCCCTGCTCTCTCCATTGCATCACTGTAGGGCTGTCTAAGCCGACCATTGCCGCTATCAATATCAAAAGTTTATCATAGGACTGAATCATAGACTTCCTTTAACAGTGCAATTCTTGTTAGGATGTCTGATATCCAGCTATACCTTGTCGAAGCGACCAAGCTAAACAACCAAGAAGAAGCAAGAAAACTAGCGGAGAGGTCCGCAAAGAGACTTGAAACGAAGGAGCTGAAGCTCGTTCAACTCATAGAGCAGATAGGGGAGTACCTCAACAATGAAGATGGCGCGATACGAGGGCGGGCAATAGCATATCTGGCTGATGTCCTCAATGCTGTCCCGCAAAAGGGTGTGCTGTCCAGACAGCAGAGAGACCTCCTTTGCGATTTCATCCTATCGCGGGTGACAGATGATGACCAAGGAGTGGCCTCCTGTGCGAAAGCGCTAATTGCGCTGGAAGAGCGAGGGAAATGGGATGACGAGAGGGCTGTGACGGTCATGACAGCGTATGTATGTATATGCGGAACGTTACGAGGGAGCACTTGCTCATGTGTTACAGATTCCTTGAAGGCACTCATCCTCTGAAACAGATAGGAATACAGAGCGAGCGCTATGCTGTTTTGATGCTCATGGACTTGCTCATGGCCAAGTACAGGAATGGTAAGTTATCGTTGCTGTCTATCAGCGGACCATAGCTCACCTATACAAGCGCTTCGCAGCCTCCACGAGACTAAGCATACGTTCATGTCACAGTTCATTTCATACTTTGACGGAGAGAAAGATCCCCGGAACCTTATGCTGATCTTCTCCATCCTTCTTGTACCCTTCTCGGAATGGGATCTACGCTCCGATGCTCAGGAGTCCTTCGAATCTGTTTTCAACTATTTCCCCATCACTTTCAAACAGCCCCCAAACGATCCGTATGGAATTACCGCTCAGGATTTGAAGGACCGTCTGCAGGCATGCATAGCAGCCAATTCAGAGTTCGCGCCTTATGCATTTCCGGCACTGCTTGACAAGCTCGATTCGTCAAGTATGAATACCAAGGTAAGCACCAAGGTAACCTTGACGATGACACCGGCTGACTCTTCGTAGAGAGACTGCTTAGCCGCTATAAACGCATGTATAACCGAGTTCGGACCACAAACAGTGGCGTTGTACTCAGTCACTCTGTGGGATTCGCTAAAGTTCGAAATCCTAAACGTGCAAGAGGAGGATCTGGCAGAAGCAGCTCTGAAAGCCCTCGCGCAAATCGCAATTCAACTATCGAAAGGAACTTCTGGCTCGTTAGCGGCATACCTGAAGCCCATCGTCAAAGAATGTAACGAGCATCTAGAGGACGCTCCCACCAAGCAGTCGCAAGCTTCCGGACGTATCTTGAACGCCATTATGAAGGCATCTGCAGGCGTATCGAATAGCCTGATCTCAGCAACCCTTCCTCATCTCTTCAACCTATATCAGGGTACACAGTCACTCGCGAAGCGAAGAGGCCTACTAGAGGTGTTAGTGCAGTTGCTGCGCTCTAACGTGGTCGTATTTGGGGAGTGGTATTTGACAGAAGCCACCGTCAGCACATCAGATGCGGCTTCGGAGCCTCTCAAAATCGGTCATGACGCTCTGAAGGCGGACGACAGCGCAAGAAACGCACTTCAAGACTTCAAAGCCCAGGCGATTGAGTTGTTGGTCGGCGCATTCTATCGGCTACCCATTAACGAAGTATCTTTTAGGCTTCTACTCATCGACGCGCTTCTACTACTTGCAAGGATACGGCAGTTGCTGAGCGACGAGGAAATTGACAAAGTCGTGAAGCTGATGGACAACACGGTTATAGATGAGGAGTTGTACGGAGCTGGCGAAGTCAAGATCGCGGCTATCAATGCTCTAGTCGCCCTAGCTCATCAAAAGCCGCAGGTCGTGGTTGCTAACGCATTTCCGGCGTTCATGGCCAAGATACCCGATACTGATTCGGATGGATTCCACAGATACGACGTACTTGAGGCTTTCGCTAAGCTGGGAAGCGAAGAGAAGGTCTTTGATACCGTTGTTGTACGGCTAAGAAACAAACTAAATGCAGCAATCCATCAAGGAGCTTCTCAGTCATACCTGCTGGCCTTGGTATCCTCACTACTATACGTTTTCGCCGAGAACTCTGGACACATTAAAGAAGATTCTAAGAGGACACATTACTACCGAGATGTTGCCATGCCATTGCTTGCAGAGGTTCAGGGGTACGATGCAGCTAAGCCTCTGGAGGCTGGCTCATTCACAAGAGATGAAGTCCTGGATAGGGTAGGAAGATTGTCCAACATTATCCTCCGACCGCTACCTGCAAATATGCAACAAGAGTTTGCTGGGGGCATCTGTGGCATCAACGCAGAGTCACAAGCATCTATAGTAGCGTTGACGGATCAAGATACTCCTCCACAGCGCAGGCAGGCGCTAATAGTGTCCACCAATCTGCTAGCCGCTTTTCGGAAAGATGTAAACCTTCCGTATGATGTAAAGTCTCTCCTTTACAATCAAGTGGACTTCGCTCTACGGCATGACCCGTCTCCATCTGCCCGAGCGGCGGTGCTCAAACAGATTTCTCTCCTGGTCAACAAGTTCGTCCCGAATCAAGAGATCAAAGCAGCATTGGAGCCTATACTATATCAGCCAAGGGACTTACTCAACCCCTCAAATCTTACATCTTACTCTATCCGCGTACTCTTCTCCATCGTAAAAGCCATCATTATCCGGAACTCACCATCCACCAACACCATGGTACCTGCTCTTCTTGACATGCTTTCCGACGCTAATAACGGTCACACCGTGGCTCGGGGGTTCTCAACCCTACTTCAACCCGACGACATCATTACGAAAGAGAATCATTGCACAATTTCAGGTTTACACAAGCAGAAGTTCTTCGCTCTCACTGTACCAAAGATTGCCGCCGCAGTACGAACCGCACAGCCGGAAGCGAAGACGAACCATCTCATCGCTCTGTCAGGCATCCTTCGATGGTTGCCGTACAGTACCATAGAATCCGACCTGCCATCACTGGCCACTCTTCTGTTGCAGTCTCTCGACCTCCAAGGCGAAGAAGATATCAAAGCAGCTGCGATATCAATTCTCATCTCTGTCCTTCAAAACAACCAAGCAGCTATCGAAGAGCATGCGGGTAGTCTCATCTCTAGATTGCTGACCAATGCGACTACAAGCCAGAGCCAGCAAGTAAGGGCAAACGCGCTGCAATGTCTGGCCCTGGTGGCGACACAGCTGAAGACAGAGGTTGTACTTCCGTATAGAAGACAGGTACTAAAGAAATTGATGCCAGCATTGGACGACAAGAAGAGAGCCGTCAGGACTGAGGCGGTAAAGTGTAGTGCGAAGTGGACTGATGTTGATGAGGTTGATCAAGAGGATGAATAGATGTCGAAACGTATAGGTAATGGGCCGATATTAGACTGGAGTATTTGAAATATCTGAATCTTGAAATAAGCGAGTAGAAACGTCCATTAATCAACCTCCAATTGGCATTCGAAACAAATCACTTCTGCTTTGTATAACCTCAAAATCGGATCAAGCCTTGGATATCAGGCACTCATCTATTTTCCGGTCATTGCTCGGCAGAATACCCCTGCTCGATTTTGGCCAATATGCGATCTTGAACACAGCCTCAATTGTTTTACAGACAGCGTCAAAGCAACCCAAGCGACAGTCATTACCCTTTCGATCCGTTCAATTGCGGTGTCACTCCGTTCAACATGATCTGCCAACGATGCTTCCTGCGCTCAACGCAGTCCCTCCGCCCGTCACACACAGCCCTCACCTCCTCAGCAACAACCACCCTCCGCACCACCACCGCGCGCTCAATAGCCACCTCCTCCCCCCTCTCAGCCAAGCAAATATCCCCAAACACCTCGACCACCGCCTCCCCATCCCCCGCAACCGCCTCCAGCACCCCTTCCACCGCAGCCTCAACCTCCGCCGCCCAGCCCTTCTCCACCCCCTTGACGCCCTCCCCAGCAGTCGCCGGCACACCCACACAACCCGGAAGCACGCCCGCCGTAGTAGCGGTGTCGTCGTGTCCCGCGGGGACGGTGCTGAAGGGGTTGAACTTCATCAAGGGACGGCAGGATCCGCTTGCGCTGGAGGACGGGGAGTATCCTAGTTGGTTGTGGACGGTGCTTGATACGGCGACTGGGGGAGCGGGGGGAAAAGGGAAGGATGTTGAGGAAGGGGATTTGTTCTGTATGTTTTTTCCTCTGCATGCGATGAGTGTGTGCATGGGATGAGAGAGTGGGTGGCTAACGGGTGGTGCAGCAAAGTCGAAGAAACAGAGACGGTTGGCGGCGAAGAGGTTGAGGAAGCAGGCGTTGCTGAATCCGGATATGTTGACGCCTAAGGTGCCGATTTATGAGCAGAGTGTTGATTTGGCTGCGAGTGGGGATGCGAGGAAGGAGTTGACCAAGGCGATGAGGGATAAGCGGAGGAAGGGGATCAAGGAGGACAACTTCTTGCGGGCTATGGGTTAAGCTGGTGAAATGGCAGGGGACAGGAATACGATAGTTAGAGTTCTGGGCTGCTGTGGAGGACATTATTTCGGCTGCAGAGCCTTTCCTGAATAGTACGATACAGCCATCAGGACTAATGTCCAGATGCGCGGGCGAGCATGTACCATATTGTACAACACGAATTACAGGCATAGAATTATTTGAGACGGGTAAGGTTGTAAGAATTGACATCAAGTCATACATAGATCTTGCAAATGACCGATAACTACCAGTAACTCCTTACTAAATGCTTTCCCATGCTGAGTTCCTAAGCCTTAACTTTCTTGTGCTTCTGGTGCAGTCATACCGCCTGCCCCTGTTGCCTCAGCAGTCTTGTTCTGCGGCTTAGATGAGTACTCCATGAGGAAGTTGGGATCGTTGTCGAACTCTTCCCTCACCTGTAGAATTGAGTCAGTACGTTCAGGCCACGTAAGTACAGCTCCGTCAACAACTTACAATATCAAGACCTCCGATCAGCTCCCCCTTCACCCACAGTTGCGGGAAGGTAGGCCACTCCGCGTACTCTTTCAGCCCCTGCCTGACCTCGTCATCGGCCAAGATGTTGAAGAATCCGTACCTCAGGCCCCTTTCCCTGAGTAAGCTGACGGTCTGCCTGCTAAAGCCACACTGCGGCGCGCTCGGCGTCCCCTTCATGAACAGCATTATGGGCGCTGCCTTTGTGAGCTCGTCCAGTCGCTTCCACAGCTCGTCTCGTGTCATCTTGTCCCCGCCAGAGCTATAGTCGGGTGCAGTTTGTGGGTCATCCGAATTGGGCGCATAGGACGCGAGATTCGCGATACCATTAGACTTCTGCGACTCCTTGTCCTCAGGCTTGTCATCGAGCGACACCTGTTCCTTCTTGTTGACTTTCTGCATAGCAGGAATACCGAGTTTCCCTGGGTTGCCGCTCGCTTCGCCACCATGTTTCTCGATGATGCTTCGTACGGAGGAGACGTCGTTGCCAGAGACGGTGTCCAACTTTTTGCCATCCTTTTGAAGGACGATGAAAGGCACTGCCGTGACTTCGAATTCCTCTGAGGTGTCCTCGCATTCTTCCGCGTCTACGCTGAGAAAGGCGATTTTTGGAGGAGATTCGAGCGGGTATGTGGAGGCGAGAGTTTCGAGGACGTTCTGCATCTGTTTGCAGGGTTCGGCCCATGAGGCTTGGAAATATATTACTAGAAGGGTCGACGATGGGTAGGTGGATAGTTGGTGCTTGAAGTCCTCGTCAGAGGTTACTTTGGACATCACTGTAGGTTCGATGCCGCCAGTGGGATCTTTCTTCTCTGATTCCTTGACGTCCATTTCAGGCGCTGGACCATTGGCCTGGTCCAGGGGTTTGCTGTCGGTTTCCATTGTGCTGGTTGTGGCGTATGCTTCCAATGGCGGGGTATGAGGTAGAAGGAGGTTGATGGAGTATGCTGTCTGTCTGAAACTCAAGGAGTATATGCGTGTTAGATTGTAGGCCTCCGGAGATGTTTTGCGGCGGATTTGCAATGGCGTATGAAGGGGTCTTGATGGCTTGATAAGGGAAAAGAAACGGCGGATTAGTGTGTACCTCTGCGATTGTATAATCTGATAAATGGTTTTTTCCACTGCGAAGCCGCTCGAGCGATGACGGAAGTTGAGCCACCGGAGGGGTTGTCCGAAGCTCCAGCATCCACCGCCTTGGGCAGAATCTGCAGGGTCCAGAAACTTTATCCAAAAGTTTTGAGGCTCATGCTGGATATTCGGGAGTTTTACTCAACGATTGAGCGCCGCAAACATGTCTGGGGTAATGCTTCGAGATGTGTACGTTCCGTCAATTTGAGTCTGTCGCCAGCAAGCTCACGATATCTAGTAAACCCAAAAACGCCCGCAGCAAGCGGGCTCTCGAAAAGCGTGCACCACAGATAATCGAAAACCCACGAACAACTCTCTTCCTGAGAGGCCAGAATTGCAGCGAAATCGTACAACTTGCGCTTACCGATCTAAACGCTCTCAAGAAACCTTTCTCAGTCAAATTCACAAAGAAGAACGACATTCGGCCATTCGAGGATGCTACTTCACTAGAGTTCTTTAGCCAAAAGAACGATGCGAGTCTGTTGGTTTTTGGGCAAAACACGAAGAAACGGCCACATAGTTTGACCTTTGTGAGGTGCTTCGATGCGAAGGTACTGGACATGCTAGAACTGTACATCGATTCTGAATCATTCCGGACACTCAGCCAGTTCAAGAACACCAAATGCGCTATAGGATTGAAACCAATGTTGGCATTTGCCGGCACACCATTCGAGAGCCCGACCCCGAATGCCTACACGCTAGCCAAGAGCATGTTTCTGGATCTCTTCAGAGGTCAGGAGGCGAGCAGCATAGATGTGGAGGGTCTGCAGTATCTGATCTGTATCAGTGCGGGAGAAGAGACAGAGGCGGACAAGATGCCCAAAATCCATCTTAGGGTGTATCTCATCAAAACCAAAAAAAGTGGGCAGAAGACGCCAAGGGTGGAGGTGGAGGAGATGGGCCCAAGGATGGACTTCAGGGTGGGCAGAGTCAAGGAAGCTGAGGAAGCCATGATGAAGGAGGCAATGAAGAAACCGAAACAGCTTGAGGTACGTATAACCATTTCCTGTCTGTGCAAGCGTTGCTAACATTAACTACAGCCGAAGACCAAGAAGAACATCGAGACGGACTTTATTGGTGACAAGGTCGGACGGATACATCTTGGCAAGCAGGACCTGTCCAACCTGCAGACGAGAAAGATGAAGGGTTTGAAGAGGAGCAGAGACGTGGAAGATGATGGGTTATTGGAAGACGGGGGTGTACCGCTGCTTAACGGATCGAAGAAAGGACGAACGTGAGCTGCCGTTGCTTCTCTATACCTATACTGGCGTTTGCGGGACCCTATGAGCATTTCTAAGGCGTTCTGTTTCCATGTGCTCGATGGGTATATCCGAAGCACTTCCTTTACAGATTGGTTTGGTGAGCATGCTGCTGTGTTCCAAGGTTCTATATCTATTGGATGTCTCCAGCTCAACATGGTTCTATATGTGGGATACAGATCGGCCTTCTGCTACCTCTTCAATATTAAGCTTTGCAAGGTAGCACGAGTCATGACAAAGCTGGGATGGAGATATAAGACCGAATTGTTGGCAGAGGCACCAACTGTGTGCATGAGTGGACAGCTCAATTGCGTTGTAGCGATGTATCTGCAAGTAGATAATCTCATTCACTCTCATAATAGTCTGACATGTGTTGGATTAGTCCTCATAGATCGTGTCCTACTCAGCAGTGAAGGGAGCATCAGCACGGTTCGTAGCTGTGCATCTATTTCATCTCCTTGCGAAGGGATATACACTCATCTGTAGGAGCACAAACTGACAAGTCAACATCGGAGCCTCTGTTGCAGTGACCTAATCAGTTCTAAGGCTTTGGGTTGCAGTCGTCTAATGGGCTGATTTTGTACGTGATAACTGTCGTCTGTGGTACGAGGCTAATAAACACAAGATAAGCAAGTACCCGTTGACAGCTCGACTGTCTCACGAACACTCGCTGTAGAGCTTGTCATTGAGGGTCCAAGTAGGGTAATCAATAGCTGTACGCAATAGCATCGCCGGTTACTGTCTGCTCTGATCCTCCAACAGCTTTGAATGGATACGTGAACACCTAACCATTCTTCGCGCCTAACTCGATGAGCACTCAAACGCTTGCGTCAACTGCCTAAGGCGAACAGATCTATATATTCCAAATACCGGGAGCCTGCGCAATGCCTTCGTAATTGAGGAGTAGCTCCCGCGGCCCTCTCCGGCCACCTCACGCCTTGCCAAACAAACACGGCAGAACCAGAGGCTCGGTACTTGGTGTATGCAGGACGTTGCTTCGTGCAATTCCTTCCATTACACGAGCGGACTGCTCTGGACAGCCGAATGCGACCGTAGCATAGCAAGGGAAGGACTTTGATCACACAAGACAGCTACTCCATGATCTGCTCGTCGTAGGGATGGGATACCATTCCAAGCTGGAGTAGGTCTGAATGTACCCGGTAGAGGGCACCAGCCGACAGCGTTGTTTACTTATGGAGCAACCTATCACCGACGGGTTCCGGGCCATGATCGCGGATGATCATTGGCTATCCCAGCCTTGGAGCAGTGATGCAACAAGGATACAAAGGCTGCCACTTCAGCCGGAACACTGAAGCAGATCCCAATCAAGACCCCGGTTGTTCCTCACATCTTCCGTGCATGAAGGCACTGCCGATCTTCACACTTGAAGTGCCCGGAAACGATGAGATGCATAACATGGAGGATCATCTTCCCCTCATTCAACTCCTTGCGAGTGTTGTGCCCTCATCCCAGTCTTGCCTTTTAACTCAGGCGTCGCGCTCGTCTTGCATTCAAGCCACTCCGTGCAATCCGTACCTGAAAGAGCAGCCTGAAACACGATCACTCTGGATGATACAGTTGAGGCACCCAATGAGCATCACGAAACGCAGGCTCACGATCTGATAGGGCGAGCCGCCCGTTTCTCGGGGAGTGCAAGGTTTAGACAACACCTGATGACGCGCTTTCGTCACTTGCGGGACTAAAGAAAGTTGTCATCACCGTTGCCCAGCACTAGTTGTCAACAGTAGTGCAATCCTAAGTTGACAGATACGTTATGCTGTGCTACACTGGGCATCCCGAGCCCTCGTGCCGCGTGCCTGGTCACAGTGAACAGCAATGAGGAGCAAGGGAGAGCAAACTTGTGTAAGGCATGGCTCGCAAGATGCGTGATCTTCCGGTGCCCGCTAAAGCTCGGGGGACGCATGTGAGGACTCAGCGCGGTTCCTGGTCGTCCCAAGTTGATAAGTTCAAAACCGGGCTCGAATCACTGAGCGCCAAGCTGGTCACATTTCTTTTTTGGCCAATGACAATTTCTCTTCGCGCTGGATTTCAGTGGGGGTGGCCTATCACAGCACGAGCGCATTCTGTTGATTCAAGATGGGATTGGCAGCATAGACGGGCTAAAGACATTCAGGTGCTGCAAATGTTTGCAGCCTGATGGACGTCGTGATCATGTTTCTAGGAAGACGTCGTTGAAGATGTGAAATCCGTTTAAAATTTCCTATTGTGGCAGGATCATAGGAAGCTATACCATATGTATCCAATCTTAGTCTTTGTCATCCTCTACATCAAGACCTACTGCACGCTTCGGCGTTGCCGAAACTCATCGGCATCAAGCCCGCCCCCTCTTATCCATCATTATTGTCTTGACAGCGGATGGATATCCTATCTGCATTGCTTTTGCTGAAGGATTGTGCAGTGTGGTTCACGCATCTACATGAAGCGATGGTGGTTGCAATAGACATTGCCACAATAGCGGTAGATCAGGGAGATATCCTCCTCCGTGGGTATGGTTATAAGAAAACTACCGTACCTTGAAATGCCGGACCTGCTGCGTGAGAAAAGGACGAGCGGGAGCGTGGAAGCTTGCGGAAAGCGAGACGACTAACTCGATCCGCAAAGGCGTCGATTGGGAGGGTTACGTATCAGAGCGTGCCAAGAAGGACGCTGATTCAAATATCGAGCCTACCCAACCACGCCGCCCAACCACCACTCAAGGGTCATTTTGCCCATCCTCCAATCACCCAACTTCCACCTTTCCAACTTCATCAACAACAGACCAATCACCATTCCTACCCACTATCGCGCAGTGCTTCATTGAACGACCATATCGCGCTATCACGAGTTCTTCGTTGTATGGTGTCATTGGCATAGCAGGGTCATACAGAGCCTCGTAGTCTGTTCCTAGTGACCGTTGCTGTATACCGTTGTCTCTGTGGGCTCAATAACTTTGAGGTACGTCAATCAATCCTATGTATATATCTCACGCGTCAAATGTATATCGTTGCATCAACAATAAATAGTACTTACACTAGCTGCATCTTATAGTAGTCCTGCACAAGGCTGAAGTGTCTGTACATCACTTGATACTCATTGCCTTGCTGTCGCGAAAAGTCTTCGCTTCAGCTATCCAAGGCGAGAGCCCGAAAGGTCACAGAGACACTTTAGTAGTGTGGTGTCGCCTTTTGTAGCATCACTCGACTATTCGAACCACCCACCATCAAATCTCGTGACTGACTTCGTCTGCGGACTCAACTTAGGTGAGTGCTTCCTGGGACTCTTTTCAACCACTCGTTGTTATTCTCAAATGTCACTGGACGAGCCTTGACGTCGTCCCTCTGTGCGGGACTTGACGCTCTCGTTGCCGCCGGAGAATAATCACGCTGCACACAGCGCAGCCGCCAGCACATTTCAGAGAATGTACAGAAGGAGAACTGACGTCTGCCTCCTTGCAGCTGCAGATTGCAGACGCGCACATATCCTTTCGCGCGCCAATCTCAACTTTGACAGCTCGGCCGTCAAAACAAAGGTGCAGAGGACGAAGGGTAAGGTCTACTTTTTATTTTCGCTGACCCCGCTTGGACTCTCGCGAAATTTCCTTTCGTTCCCATCTGTGCTCCCAAATCCTTCCACGCGCGCCTATAGCGACCAAGGGTATACAAATCGACGGAGCAGCAATTGCGGCAACTCTCAATCAACGACGATCATCAACACAATCTATTTGCAGCCTCGGGTCGATCGAGCACAGCGCAGCAACGTCACTTGGTCGCGCCGCAGCGAGCAGCTGGGCCATTTGCGACGTGGAAAAACGCGGTGAGCTGATCAATGAGGTATGGTCCGGTTTGGCGTGCATGAACCCGCATTGCCAACACATCAACTCCAATCGACGTCCCGGACAGCACATGCCCGCACCTGAACAACCTCCAATTGATTTCCTTTCTCTCTTCCATCGAATCATGCTAACAACCCTTGGGCACTTCCCAGTCAGGTCCCAGCCAATTCTCGCTCACGGACTGGTATTACCCTCAGCAAATCGGCGCGTCCAACGTCCTGATAGTGCCCGACTCGTGCTCTGTTCTCAAGCCTCAGCCTATTCGGGTTATACAGAGGCAAGCGCAAACACCGCCTCGTCTGTGGATGCGAGCTTGAAACGAGAGTAAACAATAGAAGCGCAGCGCAAGCCAAGGGGCACATCTGCAAGGGAAAGAAGAAGGCTTACCGTCAGCTTCCTCGGGACGAGTTGCGCTTGCGCATCTCTTTCCTTCTCCGCCTCACTGTCATTCGACTGCCAACTCATCAAGAGCGCTCCGGTGACGTGCGGCCAGACCGGTGTTTCTTCAGCCTACCCTCCTGCGCGAGGACCCCCGTATATCGGCAAGCTTTGACACGCGCCGATTGTAATTCTTCATAATCTGTGGCTAGGACTGTCAGGGAACGCAGTGTCGCTGTTTCGATATTCAGATATCGTCCCCAAAACCTGCACAGAAGACCTCAGTACGTTATTGGCTATCGCCGGGCTAAGTGCCTCGTTGACACAAAGTCAGTGCTGACACTTATCCTTGTAGGTTGCAATCACCCGCCACTAAGATACCCACTTCGCTCCGGCACGCTTCAGGTTTCCCTTGTCACCTCGAATCGCGTGTTGCCGCAATAAAGACGCCTTCCAATCGCCTTTCTCACTCTCAAACTTGGATTCTAACTCGAGGATCCCTCGCTCAGGTGACGAGTAGGAGCTACTGCGGCAGTACCATTGTCTGGGGCTTAGCGTTTCCTCGCGTCTACTACAAGGTACAAGACCTTTCAACCGTGTTGGTCACGGTTCGCTCTTCCCCTCGTATCAGATACATCCAGACGAGCAGCACTCATGATGGAATACGCGCAATACCAACACCCTCACCAACCGCATCCGCACGCGCAGTCGCATCTTCAGAATGCGTACTCATCCGCACCGCAAAACACCATTCCTGGGGGCGCCTCCATCACCTCGCCAAACCAGCAGACCTCAATGCACGGTGCACACAATCAGAGCTCGCCCATCATCCCTTCACAAGGCCATCCATATCCGCAACCAGGAGCACCGCAAGCAAGCCATCAAGTCCATCCGGGCATGAGCTACCCTCCTCCCAGTTATGGAATTCACCCCAATTACATGTCAACGCAGCAGGCTGCTGCTATGGCCACCGCTGCTGCCTCGGGCCAGGGCTATTATGGGATGCCAGGTGATGGAATGCACGGAATACCACAAGACCCCCGAGCATCACCAAGGATAGGCGGGATGGCTCCGAAAGCAGAGGCGAGAGGTGCTCCACGGTCACCAACCCAAGTCATCCCACCCCCGGTCGGCGCACAGGCTCAACTCCCATCTCAAGTCCAGATCCCGGGGCAGATGCCTTCAAGGAGGATGAGTACCCAGGTTAGCAGCCCAGGAATGCAGCAACCTCAGCCCGTCATGCACCAAGTGCAGAGGCCGTCCACTGCGACACAGTTGCCACCGCAGCCACCGCTACCCCCTACCCAACAGTCACCTGAAGTACCTGCAGGCGTGCAAGAAGAGTCTCCGCTCTATGTGAATGCAAAGCAGTTCCATCGGATTCTGAAGAGAAGGATGGCTAGGCAGAAGCTCGAAGAGGCTCTGAGGCTGACTTCTAAGGGTCGGAAGCCTTATCTGCATGAATCCAGACACAAGCATGCCATGCGACGACCGAGAGGCCCTGGTGGACGTTTCCTGACTGCCGACGAGGTTGCTGCGATGGAAAAGGAGAAAGGTACCGGCGAAGGCGACTCTAAGCCGGAAGACCAGCCTCCAGCAAAAGCCACCGGTGCCGGCAACAAGCGCAAATCAACCTCGAACCAGGACAGCGGTGCCAAACGATCAAAACTGAATAATGGCATCCAGCGACGGAGTCCGAGCGCTGACGACGAGGACGAAGACGATGATGACGACGCAGATGATGACGGTTGAGCTACGAGTACCAGGTGCTCTGTTCCCGGTTCGACGTCTTCACTCTTCCATTGTCATCTTGTTTTGTAGCATTACTCTCCCCTTCCAATCACGAGTAACGACAGGCTAGCGAGCAGGTTCGGTTGGGTACCTTCATACAGCATGTGTGTTACAGCGGGTCAAATTGTATATCTCCTTTTCAGAATGCGTAACCTCCCCTTCTTCCCTACAACAGGCACTTCGACCATGCCTCCCCTTTACGGACCCATCAATCTTATCAACAGGTGATGGGCCATCTAACAGCAACTGCCGGTTATTACACTCGCTTGATACCCTACCAGCACCGGCAACGAATCTCCTTTATCGACTCATCTCACGTTCTCCTAACAACGTCAGCGGGTTCACTAGAAGGTATTACAATATTCCGTCACCGGAAACAAAAATCGGTCCTTTTCATCAGTTGTTACCAGCGTCAACTTACTTCTTCGACGTCACTCGTTCGTCTCTGGCACCAGCACTACGTTCGCATACCTGTCCTGCTGAGGTTGGGGAGCATTTGGACTTGGTGGATGGTTGTCAACTTCTTCCGACACGCAACTTGGGGGCATTGTTCATGTGGGAGTAAACAACGCAAATACAAAGGGGACATAGACGAGCATGGTCAACCTGCACGGCACCTGCGATATGTATCCCAGTCAAGATATCTTTATGCATTCTTGCTCGCATGACGTGGTTGCGTTTGGTGGATTTCCGCACAGTACCCACACGATGTCTGGAGTTGTGTCCTGTTGCCACTCGGGCGGTAATCTGTAAAATACTTGTCGATAGTTGCGAGATTGATGAATATCCGGCCTTGCTGCTGGGGGTATTAAGTCATAAGCGAATGCATACTGTTGACTTTGAGCAGTGCGCTGAAGAACTAGTGACTGTGTCCGTGCTGTCTTCTCCTCCGCTGTCGACTTGAGTCTTGACTTTGCTGGCCATAGATTCCTTTGCTGCTGTTGTGTTTACTGGTCGGCATCAAGTCGAGTCTTCTTCACAACCGTCGCAGCCTTGTTGTAAAACTCTACAGCCAATCAAGTTTGACAGGGATTTTGATAGGTCAGGATGGCATTAGTACTTGGTTTCTTACGTGAATGGAATGGGTATTGTCACAGTGGGATTCCTCGACAGTCATAGTCGAAAGCTGTTCGTAAACAAAAGAAGCCTACAGAAAAACGAAGGGATATTGATTTGACCTTTTATTCGAAGAGTATCTCTAGTAGATCATTGTCTTTCGAGGTTCCCGTAAGCAAGGTGCTATAACCTGTAGGATACTCCGTGTACCTTAGTTTGTATCTTGATTCCATGCTTGCGAGAACCAACATGGCGTTGATTTAGGACAAAGATTCTGGCGTATCCCATATCCCCCTCTGCCGTTCACCTCTTCTTTGCCTGTTCAATGTGTTTCCCTATGAAGTCAAACTAATCCCGCATGAGGACTATGACAGTAGCAGCGCAGCCGATACCTGCGATAGCATCAAAGCTCAAGAACCTCTGCTGTACTACTATACTACACACCCAAAACTTGTAGAAACCCACCTCGGCATGATCTGTTTCTGGAACGGCTGTACCCTACTCGTGGTCTTTCTGCTCACTACCTCTTCAACAACTATCGTACCATCCCCAACAACTACTAAGAGGTGCTTGTGTTTGCCGAGATCGGTTTGAATACCAAGGCTATTTTTGAAGTCTCCTAAAGCCGAGTCAGGTGGAGTATGATGGCATGATGGCATGATGGCAGTGTAGTTGGACGTGGCGGTCCGTACTATTGCAAAGAATTAACCTGCAGTGCTTAACCCGGAAAGCCTCCATCCAGACTATCGGCATGCCACTATTGACTTTGAGATAGACACTTTAAGCCCAGCCAGGGAGAAATGCTGGACCCAAGCTTAGACAATGCTGGTTGGGACGGTACTAGACGGCCAAAGCACAGTCCACTCGTTCGATGTATGTTTCCAATGAGGGACAGGGATGACTACGACATCGTGCGTCGTCCGATCATGGCTTGATGATGTTGGCAAATGCATCCTTCATCGCTAGGAAGTCTAGGAGCATGTTCTCAAACGGCGCCTAGGAGAAATGAGAAGTAGAAAATTTTACTTAATGAGCTGTCTGGGAAGACGAGACTCTGTGCTTCAGCGTAGCATTTGCAGCCACGTTTGACCTTTGGTGGTTGCCGTATATAGACCATGCAGCGGTAACGAGGCGAGCAGAAAGTGCCATAAATCTTAAGCATGAACAGATAAGATCTACTAAGTGAGAAACATCGTATTATTATATAATGAAGCTTACCACTAATTAGTGTTTTGCTGATGATGCCGTACGTAAAACGTGACGTGAGAGCGTCTGCCAAAGCAAGCAGAGCCTCTATAAACCACCATATGCAAACAAAGACAATCTCACAACATCCAACACGTTCTCGTACGAGAGGTATCACAACATAAGAAAACTCAATTCCTTTGACTCGCCCGTGCCTGGTCTTCCTTGTCTTTCTCCATCTCATCCTTCCACTCACCGGCCGACGTATCCAACAGTCTACCGTCTATTGCCTCGCCATCTTGACCAGACCGTCCAGTCTCTTCGGTCTGTTCATCGAAGTCCCCAATGTCCTTACAGCCCTTTGGCAAACGGCACTGCTTTCTAACATCTGCAGGCATACTTCTCCAGATAACCTCCTTCACTTCCGACCCGACCTTCTCAATCGAGTCGATAGCCCAAATCACATCAAGATGCTCGTAACCTTCGATGATCTTGCTATGAACGACACGAACGTATGGCTCCCTGCCCCTTTCGAACCGCCGCAACAGCCTCCTCCCGTCAACGAGGTCGTCATTCCCGCAAACCCAGAAAGCCATTGGGGGCGCCTGTTCATCATACCACGCATACCTCCCGCGTTCCTCTGGGCTGCTGCCGGTGTCCTTGGCCTCCTTCTCTGTGGGGTGCTGACGGCCAGACTCGAAGTAATCTTCCTCTTCCTCGTCCTCGCGGTCCTCAAGCTTTCCTTCTTCGCGGGTCGCTAGGATGCACTTCTGGCGGGCGAAGCACTCCCGACCAAGCCACCACCTCATACTTTCCGCGCTGACGTACACGGGGCTGAACTGGAAGGCGCGGTCGCGGAGCCCTCTGTCCCATCGCTCGTCGCTCCAATTGAAGAGGAAGCTGAAGACGCGGTAGCCCATTGCTCCATAGAATTTGCCGGGGAGGATTTTGTGCATGACCATCATGAAGGGGATGAAGGAGTGGATGCCGAAGATGCAGCGGAACATTGCTGGGGAGATTACACGCATGAACTTGAAGTACATCTTCCCGATGAGAGGGCCGGCGTAGGCGGCAGGGGCTAACGCGCAGAAGACGCTGATCTTTTGCCCGACATCGGGACGTTGCTCCTTTGCTAGGGCGACTAAGGTTTGTGTGGTGCCCTGCGAGTGTGCTATGAGTGCTAATTTGTCGAAGCCTGTTTCTGATAATACACGAGAGATCATGGCGGGAAGGTCCATGACGCCCATTTGCCGGATGTTCCAGGCCCACATGCGTGGGTCTTCGTACTTGAGCATGTTGTGTCGTGGTCGGAAGCCGCAACGATTGTTCCCTAGCCACACATCGTAGCCTGACTTGGCAAGGTAGAATGCTAAACTTGCATCGTCGTTGACAATGTATGCGCCTGCCGACTGTAGGAGACCGTGTACCAGCAACACCGGATACGGCCGATCACCATCCTTGTACTGATGTCCAGATGCTCCATTCGCTTTACCATTCTCGGCATGCCCGTTCGGGAAGACCTCCGGTGAGTGTGGCTGCCGCTGCCGCTCAGAGGCAGGAGTGTATTCATGAGGGTTATATATGTGCCAGAGCTCGATGATGAATCCATCCTCGGTTTGGAGGTCGAAGATTTCGCAATCCAGACCGACTCGTTTGGCATAGTATCGAGGGTCGCAAACCAATGGATCTGGACCACCCTCCGTAGGTATATACCCATCTGACCTCTCCTTCAGCTTCTCTTGCATGTCACTGTCCAGACTAAGACGTCCATTGGAGTGAGGTTTCTTCTTTGCTTCCATCCAAGCCTTGTTCTCCTCATCTCTTAGCCTAGCTCTTCTACTCTCCTCCTTGTAAAACGGCCTTCTCGCATTGGGATCTCCCCCCGTAAGTAAGATAGCCATATATTTAAATGCTAAGGGTATACTTGTAAACAACGAACCCAGCACGATAACCAACAAGAACTGCAGACTTAGGAAGGCCGATGTCACCCGGAAGAACCAACATTGCAGATCCCTTAGTAGATTGGGCGGGCCGTACATGGGCAGCGGTGGGAACAGAGGGTTCGTCCGCGAAGGCGGCATTGCTTCACGCAACGGCGCCTCTGGATTCTCGTTCTCGGAGGGTTCTGCTATGATCTGCTCAGGTTGTATGCCATGAATCGTCCCGTCCAGCCCCTGTCGTGTTGCGTTCTTCGCTAGAAGATTTGCGCCTGGCGTCCGCCCCTCGGCCTTGTTCTTGAAGACATTCAGCTTGAGCGCCTCCTCGAGAGGCACAGCGGGTAGCCGTCCGCCATTGACAGTTTCTATGACAGGATCCTGGCTGGTCACGAACTTGGCCTCAACCGCCTGCGTCGACCCTGTCGTGTCATCTTCCTGGTCGATGGTGTACTGGGCGAGCTTCGAAGCCTGGAGTTTGTATTGGGCCACCGCTTGCGACTTCGTCCGCGCAAGGGCTTTCGCAGCCTCTACTGCTGTGGGCATCGCTGGGAGAAGTGGGGGTCGTGGGACGGTTTCGATAATCTGGACAGGAGAAGCAGGTCGCAATGGCTATCCATGGACCCCCGTGGGGACGCTGTGGGGACGGACAGAGGATGCAGGGTCCTGACTCTGTGTTCGGTGGGTCGCGCAACGTTTAGGTTGAAGCAGCGTGCTGGTCGGTGGGTGAAGTTGTGGGTCGAGGGATTCTCCTTGGCCGATTGCAAAATGGAGAGTCCGCAAATCTACGACCGAGATGTTTCAGGTTCCAGATTCAATGACTGAAGGTGAGTGTTTGAAAGAACTATATTGATCGTTCTAAGTTGCGGCTAAAGGATGTACATCTCAGGGAAAAAACTGTTGGGTCCAGGGCAGAGCGGCACCGCCTCTGGTACCTGACGGGTTTGCCAGTACCAGAAAGTGAGCGGCCATCGATGATAAACAAAATGCATGATGATGTCGATGGAGGGCGTGGTGGTTGATCGCCGAGCCGCCAAACCAAACCGTTATAGGCATCCCGATGAACCACTAGCATGATCTGAGGATGCTATTTTCAGCTTGGCGACCCGGAAACAGGGAATCAACTTTCGCATGTGCTTCACGAGGAATCAGCATTGGCAAAGACGACAGCACGGAGTCAAGCAGAACATGGACATGTCAGAGAGTTGTGACACAGTAGCGTCAGCATAACATAACTCGTATGTTCACAGGACGCTGCACAACATAGCACCATCGGTAACCTGCCCTGGGGTACCCAGATCTCTGGAATCCTTCCCGAGCTGGTAGCAGTGAGACATACTGTCCCTAAAACCGCATGGCCTGCAAAAGTTCGATGTCACAAGTAGAACAGGCATACTAGACTATTATTCTCATTCATGTCATATGACTACTAAATTGTGTTCAGGGGCAGCTTCCAGAGCATAAAGTACCACCAACTCGCAATCGGTAGCATGAATGTCACGTGATGTATACCTCGGTACCATCCAACTGGACCCGAAGTGAGAGAGGTCGCGTTCGCCGTTTATGTCCACGAGCACATGTCAATTGTCAATCGTCGACCACTCTTGAAGCAAACAACATGAGACCAGGGTCGCCGCACAAACGACTGTACACTGTTGTTCCTGATTATGAGTGACCATAAATAACATGGATCGCGCCACTACACTTCCACATAACCGTAAACGGAGACGGCGCAGGGTGGATAGGCAGTCCGTTTCAGCGCGCATCCACCTTGACGAGCGTCTAAAGGGTGAAGTAGGAGTGCTCTCAAGGGATCTCTTTGGCGATCTGTTCTCTGGCAGGTAAAATTTCTCAAACAACCCCATTGTCATCTTCTTGTCCATGCACTAACCGCCGTCTTCCTGCTAGCTAGTCCGGAGGGAGATGCCCCTCGATATGTGGCTATAGCACCATGGATGCCAATTGAGTTGAGTACACCGAGTACCGTGCCGTGGACCATCGTAGCCGTCAAGCAAGCCCCCGAGAGCAATGACGGAGATAGCGTGCCCCACTCGTCCCTGCGACTGTCCCCTTCCGCGCTGGCACTGAGTCCGTTCTTCCAGTCGTTAAAGGCCCTCGCACCGAGCAAAATCCCTCAACGAGCGGACACGCCTATCGAAATCCGGATTCTGGACGTTGTACCGATAGCATTGGAGACTGTATACATCACAATTGATGGCGAGGCATTGCACGCTTTGGACGAGGTGCACACGAAGTTTGGTGGAGGCTTTGGCAACAGCAAAACCAATGGGACAGTCAGAGGTGCAAGAAAGGGGTACAATGAAGTCGTGAAGGCTGGATCAACCGCTGGTGCAGGGAAGTTGACTGCAGGGGCTCATGATCGCTACAAGGAAGCCGTACGAAAGGCACTCGCAACATCTGGTGTCGTACACTCTGGAGATGCGCTACCCCTGCCGTTGCCAGCGCATCCGATCACTCATGTCCCACCACCGCCCGCCAAGGTCACGGCTTGCGAGCCTGTCTCCCAGGGCCTGCTGGTCCCCACTACTAGGATAGTGATAATAGCGTCGGGCAAGCCTCCAAAGCCTGCGACGGTGTCACGACCTATCAGAAAACCTTCTTTTGTTGGCAGAGACGACGAAGCAGATGATACGTCCAACGAGTCGTTCTACTCCGCTGCAGAGGATAGAAGCACATCAATTGGAGCGTCGCCACCTTCAGAAGGAGAAGAGTCGACAGTAGATGCGCTCGATACCGAGCTGTCTGGTACAGAAGCCTCAGACCTTTCCGGAGATGACGAGGAGATCATATCGCTAAGCGCACCGATGCTTCCCTCACAATCATCTGGCATACTCTCTTCATACACAGCCGCAACACCCCGTCCTGGCATGAGGCAGATGAACGGTATCGCTACACCTGGTTCCGTCTTCTCCGCGTTTACCGCTACGACAGTGCGTGGCGGCCCGTCTGTGAAGAGCAAAGTGTTCAAAGCGCATGGCCTCCTTGAGCCTCTACCAGATGAACTGATCATACCTAAGCCAGGAGCCGAGGACGATGAAGAGGCTCGAGTCTACATCGACACAACCGCTCTCGTACGCATCGGATGCTTTTCAGGCGATTGGGTGAAGGTGGAGGTGGCTGCCAACCCTTTGCAGTCTGGACTTGCTGCTTTGAGCTTTGGTACTTCCGGGCTACGGGATCAGCATGAAAACGAATGGCGACCTGTCAAAGTATACGGCTTACCAGAATGTCTAGCAAGTCGACCAGCTCGGTATCCTGTGGGGAAGCCATCGGAGAGGCGGTACTCCATCAGCGAGATGAGTGTTATGGGACAGAACCTCGGCGCCTCTGCAGCATATCTATCCCCTCTTCTGCTTGCGAACCTTGGCCATCCAGAACATCTAAGACTATCCCCACTCGCACCGCCTGCAGCATCAAGTGTGCCTCGTGCGATTGCTGCCTCTAAATCCAAGATCTCTGGCGTCTCGCTACCTCCACATGCGAAGCAAGTAACACTCTCAATGATCGCGACCCTGGTCAGTACAGACCGTCAGTTGCAACCAGTTATTATGACTTCACTCAAGGAACACTTTGAGGACAAGACTAGGGTGGTGAAGGTTGGTGATCTCATAGCTGTCCCGGTTGACGAACGATTGGGGAAAGCAATCTACGAGGGTAATCAGTCTGATGGGATGCTGTCAAACCATGAGCTTCTGATCAGCCGTAACCGATCGAATGTTTCAAGCGCAACCGCTTCTTCACCTCCGCGAGCTTCAAGCGCTGCCTGGTTCAGAGTTGAGAGCTTCGTCAAGGCTCAAGGAGACGAGAAGCAGGATGAAGAGGCTGATGTCTGGGGTGGCGCTGTGAGCATTGATTCTTCCAAAGCTAGTGCCTCACAATCGGGCATTGAGCGGAGTAGAATCCCTTCCACCACAAACAGCTCGTGGGAGTACTATCTAAGGATACGAAGCGCGCCGCCCGGCCAATCTTCGTTAGGTCCAAGGTCACGATACCTTGCAGAAATGCCGAAGCCACAGGTCACATCACTACGGCGCCGTTTGCGAGAGCTGATCTCTGCTGCTACAAGTCCTCGAGCCATCCACCTAGGTCTGCCACCGCTCGCAATTCTACTCACTTCGACTCAGAGACAGATCGGTAAGGCCATGCTCTCAACTCGCGCTTGTGCAGACTTGGGCATCCATACCTTCAGTATAGATGCTTACGACATCCTCTCCGAGGGTGCTTCAGGTGGAGCTGACGTCAAGACCGAGGCGCTGCTGAGAACGAGGGCTGATCGTGCCATTTCATGTGGGCCTGAGAACACAGTACTGCTACTGAGGCATATCGAAGCGCTGACTGGCGATCGAATGAACACCGCTCTGAAAGAGATTCTAGGCGACCTGCGTGTTCTGATTGCCACTACGACAGATGTCGAGCAGATACCGGATACCATTCGCAGCCTGTTCACACATGAGTTGGATATGTCTGCGCCCGATGAAGCAGAGCGAGAAGGCATCCTTGCGGACATAGTTTCAAGTGCAGGTGTACGTCTTGCTCCCAATGTCACTCTTGGCTCTGTTGCGGTCAAGACGGCTGCTCTGGTCGCTGGTGATTTAGTGGATGTAGTTGATAGAGCCGTACTTGCCCAACGACTTCGTCTCGAGTCTCTTGCTGCGGCTTCCAGTAGCAGTCAGGATCATGTTGTCACACTCAGAGATCTGCAGCTTTCTGGCGGTAGCAGTCTTGCGCTTACCGTGTCGGATCTCAACACAGCTGTGGACGCAGCGAGGAAGAACTTCTCTGACTCGATAGGCGCACCTAAAATTCCTAACGTCACTTGGGACGATGTGGGTGGACTTTCTCACGTCAAGGATGCGGTCATGGAGACCATTCAGCTACCGCTCTCCAGGCCGGAGCTATTTGCAAAGGGGATGAAGAAGCGCAGTGGCATCCTATTCTACGGTCCCCCAGGTACAGGCAAGACCTTGCTGGCCAAAGCAATCGCCACAGAATTTTCGCTCAACTTCTTCAGCGTCAAGGGACCCGAGCTACTTAACATGTATATTGGTGAGTCTGAAGCGAATGTCCGAAGAGTGTTCCAGCGGGCTCGAGATGCAAGACCGTGCGTTGTGTTCTTCGATGAACTGGACAGCGTAGCGCCTAAGAGAGGTAACCAAGGCGACAGTGGCGGTGTCATGGACCGTATCGTCAGTCAGTTGCTCGCTGAGCTAGATGGTATGAGTGACGGGGATGGTAGCGGTGCTGGCGGAGGTGGTGTGTTCGTCATTGGGGCTACAAATCGTCCGGATTTACTCGATCAGGCGTTACTCCGACCTGGACGGTTTGACAAGATGCTGTATCTGGGTATCTCGGATACGCATGAGGGCCAGATGAAGATTCTGGAGGCGTTGACAAGGAAGTAAGTTTACACCTGATCTCTTGTGAGTGGACGTCGCTAATGCAGTGGATTTAGATTCACGCTCGACCCTGACCTCTCGCTACGGCGCGTCGCTGATACGCTGCCTTTCACATATACTGGTGCAGATCTTTACGCTCTGTGCTCCGATGCCATGCTCAAAGCCATCACGAGGAGTGCTGCCAAAGTCGACGAGAAGATCAAAGCAATCAACAGCGGACAACTAGCACTCTCCGACGTGCTCGCGCAGCGGAAAGAAACAGTAGATGGCAAGTCAAAACGTCTGGAGCCACCGAACGGCATAGTGACAACAGCGTGGTTCTTCGATCACCTTGCTGCGGATGAAGACATTGAAGTGGTAGTCACAGAGGAAGACTTCCTAGCGGCCAAGAGCGAGCTGGTGCCCAGCGTAAGCGTTGCGGAGTTGGAGCACTACGAGAAGGTCAGGCGGACGTTCGAAGGTAGCAAGAAGGGTCCTTTGGGCGGTGACATAACGTCGGAACAAGAAATTCGCGGCCAAACGAATGGTCACGCTATGAATAAGTTGGATCCCAAAGGAAAAGGCCAGGCCACGACAACTGGAAAGGGGAAGGAGCCAATGCTGCCGCAGCAATACAGTGCTTCTGCCGGGTTTGACGATGATGAGTATGGAACGGCTGCTAGCCAGATCGAAGATAACGAGGACGACGGTTACAGACCTTCCGTTGATAAGGGAAAGGGTAAAGGGAAGGCTGCGTATCAGGGTTCTTATGCTGAGGTTGCACGTTTTGGACCTGATGCGGATGGTGACGAGGAGATGTACGAATAGCTTCGGCCTCTTTCCTTAAGGCTCTATGTATATATACCTCTATATCATCTTGAGAATTCCACAAGCCTTCTCAGCGTTTGCATAGAACTGATTCACACAGCGTGCTCGGGTTAGGGATGTGCATTGCTTACTCAAAACCTCTGGAAACTTTGTGATCGACTCCTGGCATTTCGTTACTGGCATGGTTCCATTCAGCCTCCTTAATAAATTCTATTGGTCGCAAACTAACGGTGCCACAAGCAATTTCCAAGCCCCATCAAACTGCTGCAGAATACGGAGATGGGTTGATTGCGCACTAAAGGCGATGCAGCATGTCTTGCATGAGACAGTGCACACAATGATGGTTTCAGAACCAGATGACTTGAGCAATCCAGACTCCGTTCTTTCCCTATGGCATATGTACAGCTCATTTACAGCAACAAACGAAACAAACCCTTAAGGGAAAGGCGGTATCTTCGTAATCCTCTTCGGCTCTTGCTCCGCCGGCAGCGATCCCTCTCTAAGCTGCTCCAACTGCTTCCTCTGCTCCTCAAAGTTCTTCTTCTCGTAATGCGCAATCAGCGAATCGAGATTCGCTCCACCCTGACCGGCTGAGACGTTCCACGGTGACCCTGTGTTGAAGATCCTACGTGCTTGCGTTAGCCATGACTGCCACATAACCACCCATCCCATCCCTGGGTCGTCCTATCCCCTCTATTCCCCATCCCGTCCACCTTCTCCCATCTCCCACCAAAAGGAAAAGGGAAGCACATACTCAGGAAATTTCATATCCACAGTCGTACTCGGCTTACTGCTAATAAACAGCAACCGATCACTGCCCGCCTGCTGCAGCGCTTTCGTGTGCAGATCGTTCCGCGCCGCCCACCGGTCGACGTAGTACGAGTAGGAGTCCACGAAGCGCGTGAACCAGGGTTTGCTGTCGGGGTTGTTGGTGCCGGCGGCCTTGTAGAGGGCGAAGGAGAGGGGGAGGGCGGAGATGGTGATGTAGAATCCTTTCTGTAGCATTTGTTAGCTGCGTCTAATTCTGGGAAGGAGGGAGCAAGGTGTAAGGGGAGGTGGACGTACGCCTAACGGCTCGTTTTGAGGTGTCGAGTGGTGGCCGTGGCTGTGGTCTTCGTGGGCGTGACGGCGGGTTTGTCGGGATAGTGTTGTGCGCGTTTGACGGGCCGCGACGGACGCGCCTCGTCGGAGGGATTGCATGGTTGTGAGGAGTGGAGATGTTGTGTCAATGGGCTGAAGCGTCTCGAGGTGCTTGTGGTGACGATGGAGCTGGGTAGAGGTGAGGTTGGAGGGCTCGGCTTAGCAGCCAATCAGAGCGCGAGGAACAGCTTCAGGCAATCGGTTACAGGAAACCTCCGTTGCAAGGCATGTCTTCCAAAAGCATCATTTATACATTAAGATGTGCCTTGAGTGAGGCAGTGTGAATGGTATCGAAGCGTGGAAAAGTAACAGAGTCAGAAGAGTCAAGATTGGCTACATATCTGCGAGGCTCGTCCTCGACGTAGTGAGAGCTGGGTTTCTCAATATGAGCACGTCGGAGCACGACGGGTCTGAAGAGATGCAACTGCTTGCTCTGTTGATATTGTACAATTTTAAGGCTCTCCGCAACAATCGGGCCTGTTCCATGGCTTCCTTCTGAGATGTCCGAAGCTTTCCTCAGCCTCATTTGTCATCAGCTACCATCCCCCTTCGTTGCACACTTCATGTCCATCAAAAAGCAGAAGGTCTTGTCAGTTCGCCCAGAGTATCAACCTTTTCCGTCATACCCCAAAGTCGCTGTAGCTAATGGAAGGTCAGATCCAGCGTATCCTGTTGCAAACCCATTGCCTTTATGTCTTCTGCAGTCAATTGAAACTCGGGTTCAAGAGGTGGCGTATGACAGACGAAGGTCAGGTCCATTCCTTCATCCTCATGCTTGATGAGAGTTTCGGCATCGTACTCGGCGTCAAGTTCGTTGCCTTCATCCACTCCCCTTTCGTCCGCCGACTCCTCGTAACTGACCCTTGCGCGTTTCGCACGGCCTGGTTGGGCTCTCTTGCGAGTAGTAGCAGGCTTTTCATCGGCTGCTGTTTCATCATCTTCCTCTTCAGCCTTGACCTTCTTGGCGCGACCTGTTAGAAATGGCGAGGTCAGCAGAAGAAATTTTGTGGGCTATTGCGCACTAAAGCTCACTTCTTTTGACGCCTGCATTGGCCGCTTGGCCACCCTCTGCCTTGACCTTCGTAGCGGTACCCTTCTTGCTCGTTGGCTTGACCGGTGTAAAAGGCTTGCCGTCATTCTTTTGCTCCAACAGCTCATTGGCGCGCTTGATGACCGGGCGCAGAGCGTGCTGAAAGGCATCGGCAGTCCGGTTGCCGTCCAGAGCGGACATCATCTCGTAGTGTTGCTTGGATATGGTGCCTTTGGATCCTTCCTTCATTGCCATGACTAGGACAGCGACTATGTCGACGCTGAATTGGGGGCCAGACTTGCCGCCCTCGGCTGTGGCTGGTGCTTCCTTTGCCATGTTGAGGGTATATCTGACCTGTCAAATGTAAAACAGGATAAAGGCCGGGGTAGATTTGATGTGTTCCTGAATGGGGTTGACGTGGGCTTCGCACTATTCAGGATAACGCGAGGTGAGTGAAGAATGTCGGTGGAGTGGATCTCAGTTGAGTTGTGTGGGATCACGATAATGATCTGAAGAACGGCCAAAGACTGGCAAAGCCAAGGTGATGATGGATGACGAGAGAGACGGGGAGTTGTCTGCCTAGATTAACTTTCAGTGCGCCGTGACTAGAGAGTGAATGAAGGTAAGAGGATAAGGCAGGGAGTTTGTTCCCGCTGGCAATGCACGAGCTCATTACACAGCTTGAACAAAGCCTCCGGTGAACATGATCTGCTTCAACTTTCTTAAGAAAGATCTCTGATCTGAGAACCATTTGAATATGCACTAAAGGCCTAGACAATTCAACTTCCACTTACGTGGATCTTTTGAAAATGCCTCCATGAACATGCGAATAACATGTTGTATGAATTTTGCAACATGCCTACACAGAATTAGACTAATATGTGATTGTATCTCTTGTTTGTGTAATTGTGAAGTGCTTGAGGGGTTGCACCTAGGGCTGTGATAGAGCAGTCTACATGCCCTATGTCACATGGTCTGTTCGCAGACGGAACTACGGACTACGCCCACTTTTTGTCTCTGCCTTCAACTGGGAGGTATATCAACTAGCTGGCTGAAGCTCTGTAATGAAAATATGAACTTAGGGTATCATCCGTGACCAGTCACTACGAGAAGCCTACGTTGAACCACCACCAGCAAGCTTTTCAAAGATGCCCGCTCTGCCCAACTCCTTGATCGCCTCCAAAGCTAGTTTGTTTTCCTGCTCCTGCTCCTGCTCCACCAAGCGCTGATATAGAGACTTCCTCTTAGGCTGTTCTTTCTCCTTATCCGCGGTCTTGGTCTTCTTCTCCGGTCGTTCGTGCCGAAACCTGCAATTACGGCCGAACTTGCATGTGCCGAATTTAGAAAAGTTCTTGCACAGCGGTCGCTCGCGATCAGGAGGTGGAATACGAACGGGGTTTCGGGATTTGGATGATTCCTCCTCTGGCGTACCGTCGCTGTCGTCGGCCGAATCGTCGGAGTCGCTGTCCGAGTCTGAACTGCTCTCTGATGAAGAGTCAGAAGATGTATCCGAGGCGTCGGACTCGTCGTCGCCTTCGCTATCCGCTTCTGGAATTACACTATCCGCTACTTTGATTGTTGTCTTCAGAGCATCGCTCGCAGGAGTCTCGTGTCCGGACACAGTTGGTAGATCGCCTTGGTCTGCTTCAGGAAATTCTGTTGCAACAGGGTCTCCTACCTGAGCAGGCGTAGCTCTGGTCTCTTCGCTGATCTTGCCTTCAAGTGCAGCGAGCTTCTTCCTCAGCTTTTCCGCTTTCTTCAACCGCTTCTCCATAGCAAGCTTGTTCTTCTCAGCATCTACCTCTTCCTTCTTCTTAACTTTCTCCGCATCTCTTCTTTTCGCCGCTTCGTGCCGCTGCGCTTCGGCTTCCTGTTTCCGCTTGTGGTCCTCCTGACGCTTGGCCTCCGCAGCTTTGGCTCTCTCCGCTGCAGCCTCTGCGGCCTGCTTCTGCTTTTCTTCAACCCGTTGTCGTGTGGGAAAACGCGCTTTGCGTTGCGCTATCCATGCTGCAAGCTCTGCTGGTGATGTGAGTGTGGAAGTCCGTCCTTTGTATTCGAACTTGAGCCTGGGCTGTGTCAGTTCATTGTTAAGTTTGTCCAGAAATGAAGTAGCTTACTCTGTACCCAACGTGGCCAAAGCAGCCTCTTCGCCAACGTCGTTGTCACTATTCTCATGCTCCTCCTCCCTTGGTGTCAACCCTAGCTGGTTAAACTTCCTCTTCTTCTTGGGCTGTTCTTCTTTGACAACTGCAGGTTGTGGAGTCAAGCCGGGCAAGGGAGAACCAAAGCTTGGTACTGCCGGCGGTGCAGGCACTTTTGCCTTTTCTCTCGTGGAGTTCTGTGATGGTCGACCTCCTCGGCCAGGAGCGGTCTTCCGATGAACTCCTGCATGGTTATCATATGAGCGGGCATTATGAGGAGCAGTTCTGAGGTTTCCTCTCGATGATGATTGACTTTGTGAACTATGTGAAGAAACAGGACGTTCAATTGCTTCTATAGGACTGAGGACTCTCAAGGGAGCTGCGTCTTGCATCTGGGCATCCATACCGCCCTGTAACGTAGGGTTAGGTTGTTGCGCGTAAGGGGTAGCTCCGTATTGGCCAGCAGCCACAGAGGCGCTCCAAAATTGAGTAAACGCATTGTACATCTGAAGCTGTGCTTGCGCGATCCCTTGCTGGCTCTGCGGGTTCGGCGTAGCTGGATATCCGCCCTGATTGTTGGCTTGAGCCATATCGCCAAGGGCGAACGGAGTGAACAGCCCATTTGCTGAATTCGGCATTGCTTGCTGTGCTTGGTGGGCATTGTGATATTGACCAGCTACTCCCGCATCATTGCCATTGTTGTATGGAGGTTGTTGGCTTCGGCTTCCCTGGGAGAATGTCCCTCTGCCTCTGCCACGACCTCTGCCACCTCTATCTCTTCCTCCTCTGCCTCCTCTGTTCCCGCGGTTGTTATTGTTGTAAGTCGGCTGCACTGCGGCGCTCTGGTCGGGAGCAGCCTTTGGGGGAGGTGGAGGGGGAGGTGGAAAAGAGAAGGCGCCGCTCATTCTGTCCGCGTACAGTTTGTCTAGTTGGGATGAGGATATAGTCAAATCATCTGTGAAGTGAAAAGAAGTACATTCATGCGAACCGTTCTTGAGTTAACCAGCGAATGCAGGAACAGGAATTATCCGCCGAAAAGACTGACCTCATGGCTAAAGCTTCTACGCTAACGGGATCGACGTCAGGGTCCACACAGGGCGGTGAGACTAGCGGCCGTTAACCTGCATGAGAAACGTGAAGGTCGACTGGGGGGGCTTCACCAGAAATTTGGACGTGAATTGTCCTTCGCCGTGACTCTCACTATGTCAGACCTAGTTGCCTTCCTGTTCTTGCTTTCGTTCATTCTATGAAGCTACGATCGTTGTAATGTCTCCTGAGATTGAGACTTGTTAATGTGCAAGACTGTTCATCTACTTTCCCTAAACAGACCAGCAATATTATTCATGCAATTTCTCGATAAGTGCCAACAATGTTCATCCTTGTACGACTCTTTACAGTGACGTTCAGTGACATTTCTAACAAGAGTTAGACGACCCTTACAGACCTTGTGCAGATAGAGCCGCAGGATTTCGAGAAGCCAAGTGCGCAGGCTATCGAGGATAACATCAACAGCAAGTATGCGAACAGGGTCATACAAAAGATAGGCCTCTGTATCTGCATGTATGATATGTTAGAAGCTTCCGAAGGCTTGATCGGCAACAGGACCGGCATCGTCAATGTGAACGGTATGATGGGCAGCTGTTAGAGAGGCACAGGACTTACCAGCCGCTACCAGTAAAGTTCCGACTCGTTGTATTTCGACCCTTCAAGGGTGAGATCATCGAAGGTAAGATCGCTCGGTCATCGCCTGAAGGTATCAAGATATCTCTGGAGTTTTTCGACGACATAGTCGTGCCAGGGCCGCACAACCTCTTCGAGGGTTGCTTCTTGTAAGACCATTTAGCTTTCTACATTGGCTGCCACTGAAACTTTCAAGCAACAATGCAGAGCAGGTCTGGGTTTGGAAGATGGAGGACGGTACGGAGCTGTTCTTTGACGACAATGAAATTGTTCGCTTCCGAATAGAGGCAGAGACTTGGACAGATCAATCCCCTCAGATACCCTCCTCGGACCAGGCAACGGCTGAAGCTGAGAAGAAGACACCATATAGCATAACTGTAAGTTTCTCTTGTTGAAAGAAGGCACTGTATACTAACACCGAGTGAGGCGTCAATGCTGCAGAGCGGTCTTGGATGTATTGCTTGGTGGGAATAAGGTCTGGATGGAGAGCTTCATCGTGGACCTTGCTGAAGATATGTACGAAAACTTTTATAGATACAGTCGCCCCAGGTGGTTACACGCAAGCTCGCTGTCATACTCGACACATGAGAACACACAGACACGAAATGATACAAACTGTCACTGCCCCTTCTTCTCCGCTGCCTCCGCTTGCTCTCGTTTCTGCCTCTCCAGATAGTCATTTACAGCCCTCTTGATCCCCTCATCCAACCTAACCAGCGGCCGATAATTGAGCCGTCTCTTCGCCTTGTCAATATTAAAGTACCTCGTCATCGTACTGATCCTCGCCGCCCCACTCGTCACATTCGGCTGCTTCCCCACCAACTTCATCAAAATCTCCACCACCCAAATCGCCCACACAATCAACGGCCCCGGCAACACCCACACATCCTTCGGCCTCGTCTTATCCCCACAAGCCGCCCACACCGCCCTGCTAAAGTCCCAAAACGGCGCCGGCTCGTCATTCGTGATGATAAACGCCTCCCCATCCACCTTGTCCTCGTCCGGCACCGGCTTCTCCGTCCGCAGCGTCTTGTTCAGCAGCGCGGCCGCGAGCAAATGCGCCTGCGCGATGTTGCCGATGTACGTAAAGTCGAACATGTTGTTGTTGTCGCCGATCTGGAACTTGGTCTTGCCGCCCTGGTAGGCGCGGACCATGGGGGGGATGGTTTGGACGTCGCCTTCGCCGATCATGCCGCTGGGGCGGATGGCGCAGGTGAGGAAGGTGGGGGGCGTGCGGTTGGCGGCGAGGACGTGGTCTTCTGCGATTGCCTGGAGGGGGGTTAGCTGCTGGTCTCTCTTGGATCGGGGCGGTGGTACAATTGAAACATACCTTGGTAGTTGTATAGAACTCTTTCTGCTCCTTGCCTACAATCTTCGGCCACCGCTCATCCGCATTGATCAAATCGCTGCTCATGTCCGAAATCACACTGGCGGAACTCGTATACACGAAAGCCTTGACCCCTGTTTCCTGGCTGACCTTGAGCATTGTCTTCGTCCCCTCAACGTTGACCTTCCACACCAAGTCATGGTTGTGGCTAACATAGTAAATTGGGCTAACAGTATGAATGACTGTGTTTGGCCGGAGCTTCTCGAACAATTGGCGCAAGGAAGCCTCGTCCGTGATATCGCCATCGTAGTAGTCTGCGCCGTTAATTCGGTTGCGAGTGGTGCGGAGGTCGAGGACCGAGACTTTTGTGCCCGGGTAGCGCTCGAAGATCTGCTTGACGATGTGATGGCCTAGGAAACCGCAGCCTCCGGTGATGAGGGTGTGACCGAGGAGGTCGGCCATTCTGTTTGACTGTGCCATGCTGGCTTGACGAAGAAAATTTTCAAATTGAGAAACGCGCAGTGAAACTGAGACGGGAAATTGGCAAAATTGAGCACGATGAACAGGCAAATGACTTTGATAGCTCTCACATCAGCATCAACAGGGGCGGTGGATATTCAGCAGACGGCGATCGAGGTGCCAGGGTCTAGGGGCAAGCGGGGACCAAGCGGGGGCCGATGGTTGGTTTCCACCGCCAAGGGGCTCCCGCCAAGTGCAGCCCAAGTTGGCGGGTTGGCAACAGTTCGCTTTCATGTGTATCAAGAACAAGAAATTACAATACTTGATATTTGAAGGTGCTATTGCTTCTCGAAGCAATTTAAAGTAGACCTCATCTGTGAGTCCATCTCCGGAAGCGTCATGTTACGCTCGAGATCAACTCATGCACCCGAGACTCCCCACAACGCCTTCAATGAGCCTCCAAGAACAATTTGGGTATCAGGAAGCCCCTCTGAAATGCACATTACGCCGTAAAAAGCCGTTGCACCATGCCGGATGCCTGATCGCCCATGGATAATATCACTTAAGCAATTATTCTCCCCTTCCATGAATGTTAGTGGATATCTAAGACTGATGCTGGGACGGGCTGACTTACTCTGAGCTCGCCTGTACCGATCTACGCAACCTCCTGTTGTAGACCTTCTTGTCATCGGCGGATCCCCAGAAGAGCTTCGAGGCCTCAGGATTGACTAGAGTCCTAGGGTCATACGCGGGTGACTCTTCCTCGATTGCCTCGACCATGGCCTCAATATGACTTCTTATCTCATCTGGGCGCTTCGGGAAGTAACAGAGGGTGCCGTCCTGTGACAAGCGATGGTGGAAAAGAGGAGTTTCAAACTTGATGCGCGGTTGCTCCTCTGGAAAACGCGGGCTAAGGTAGATCTGGACGTTGAATATGCCGCCGTCCAAGTTGGTCATCGGTCGGCCAAAGAAGGTGACACCCCACTGGAAGGGGTTCTTGTTGACCATCTCCATATTGATCTGAATGGCGTCGTTCTTCTTAAAATGCTCGACTGCCTGTTCGAATTGTCGCTCAAGGTTGGCTGCCACGCCCAGTTCCCTTTTAACGGCATCCAACCCCTCTGAAGGCCAACCCAGCGTCTCCTTATCGAGGCGCTCGCGGATATGCAAGAGTCGTCTTTGCAGTTGCTTGTACTGGAAGGTGCCGTCCATGGTGTTGCCGGCACCCTCGAAAGGCATCTTCTCGAACTTCTTGTTCTCGATGTTCTTTGCTATACCTGCCTCGATCGACATCATATACGAGTCAAAGTACCACAGGAATCGGCGCTTGCAGAGGTCCTTGAACGGCTCAAATGGAGCATCCTCTGACGAGCCAACCTCTTGCTCAGCGTCCCAGACTGTTGGCTCTTCTGCCTTGCCGCCATTCTTGATGCCCAGGTAGTCCTCTAGGCGCTGGATTACTGATATTCTCAGTGATTCATGTCTGATCTAGTTGTAATGTCAGCTAATCGCCGCGGTACCATTCAGCAGATTGACGCACCTTGGCAATGTATGCTTCTTGGTTCTTCTTGTCATAGTCTGAGTTTGCATTCTCATATCCGGGCTCATTCTCGTAAGGATTTGTCGACATGAGACTCTGAATGGAGATCAAGATGGACTCCAAGCCTTGTGCTGACGACCACTCCTCGCTGGCTTCGCCTCTCCAGGTGCCTAGAATGGACAGGCAGACCTTGCCATTCCCGTAGATGTTGGGGTTGAATCTGGTCGTGCCCCTGTTGGTGGTGATGCATTTCACGCTGGGTGATTTTGTAGGATACTCCTTGCCGAAGACTACAGCAAACTCGAAGAAACCAAACTCGTACGGTGTTTCTGGAGGCCCTATGATCAGAGCGCGCACATGTCTAACGTCGATATCTCGACAGGCGACAGCGATTGAAAGGTCTGGACCTTTTTGGATATCGCTCAGCTCCCTAGTGATGCGGAGGATTGATTGGTTGGCCATAGTGCAAGTGAAGAGAGACAGAGAAGTGCGGAACCGGATCAGTAGTTATGGAACCTTGTCATGGAAGGGAGAGAGGAAGGACAATGGGAAAGTAGAGGAACCACAAAAGAAAGTAATTGAAAGGCCTTGCTGTAACTAGCTTGTCAGTGGGAAACCTCATCGACAGCGCATGCTTTTCCAAGGTTGTGTATCGTGAATGGCAAGCAGTGAGTGGTTGGCGAGGGGTAAGCTGTGAGGGTGGTGAGGGCGCGTGAAGTGAAGCTGGAGCTCTCGTGGCTCCGCGCAAGGCTGGCGCCCCGTTGGCAGCTGCAGCTCCCCGGTCTCCGCAGCTGCCTGCAAGCGCCGGTGAGCAAATCGTTTAGATCTTGAGCTTCTTTGAGCCGCATTTTCTCGTCACGCCGATCGTATTCTCACCGCGCCTGACACGGAGTCGCAATCGTTGTCCAAGGCTCAATGTGCCCTTTGCGATGTGGGGTCAACAGTATGGTCCTTTGAGAGCCTCAGGCTAACTATGACATAGGGTCGTCTTTGCGCTCCTCATCATCAACAAAGCTGGCGGTCTGATATACAATAGAGAGTTCCATTCGGGGCTCACCAAGCTCACCGGCAACGACTATTTGATCCTCGCTGGTACATTCCATGGGTACGTCAGGTCGTTGTAGCTGTCAGTGTTTGCCTTCTTACCGTGTTACTACAGTGTCCATGCGATAGCCCGGTCCTTGTCTCCGCTGCCTCGCCCACCAGCTGGCCCCCCTCCCACTGGCATAGAAGTTCTTGAAACAGAGAACTTCCGTCTTCAGTGCTTTCAAACAGTCACCGGAATCAAGTTCTTACTATTCACCGAGCCCCAGCAACCGAACGTAGATACGACCATTAAGAAGATATACGATCTGTATGCGGACTTCGTGATGAAGAATCCCTTCTATACGGTAGAGATGCCGATCCGAAGCGAGAAGTTTGAGAGAGGGTTGGAGGGATACATCAGGGTCAGGCAGTAAAACCAAATAGAGAGCGTCCTGTAAACTGAAAGGACAAGCATCCATCATGGCGTTGTGGCTAAAGTGGCGGCGTAACACACTTTCGCGCAGGAACCTGTGCTAGTTTTCCAAACACGCCCTCCATAGAAGGCCTTGAATATGTTACAGCGGTCTATGAGCTGCACCTGCACCTGTACGCCTATGCAATCAGCTTCTGTAAAGCGCCGTGCCTATGCTGTATCCATCTTATCCGCGTCATCCTTATCCTTACCCTTACCCTCAGTATCTTTCGACCCGCTACCACTGCCACTTGCTTCCCCGTTCTGATCAAGCAATGGCTGTTTCTCATCGCCCTCCGGGATACCCTCTAACTCTGTCTTGCCTTCCTTTGATTCCCGATCGCGCTTCTCCTTTTCTTGCCGGGCGGTCTCCTCCTCCATACTCAACCGTAAGGCCAGCGCCAACTCCGGATCCACAGACGGGTCGATACCGAACTCAAAGTCGTTACCACCGGCACCGCCGCCCACTCCAGCATCACCTGCCCCTTCTCCGCCCCCGAAGCCTTCACCAGCCAATATAGGTGTTGATACAATAGAGTCGCTCAATAGATTTGGTCCGGGGTGAATGACCGCTAGATGCGATCCTTCGCTTCCCTTCACGGCTTCATTGAACGCCTCCAGCTTCTTGACCTTCTCGTCTTCCAGATCCCCAAAAGCAATGAAGTCGATAGAGATGTTGTTCTTCTTCATCCGCTTTGCCAGCTTGACCAGTGATTTCTCGTCTTCTTCGATCGGAGAGCATGTGAAGACGATGATCCGTTGCCGCTGTGACTTGTTTTGTCTGTGCTTGAGGGCGAGCTGGCGGTAGTGGATCAGTGCTGCATTCAACCCATATCATCTCTTCAGAGTCTTACAGCTGCGATGTTGATGCCTGTTGATAGATGCGCCTTTCCTCTTATTTTTGTCCTATGACAACCATCCAGCACCTTGCCGAAGTCCGTCGTCAACGTCGTTAACACCTCAGGTCCTTGACCCCCCATGCTCATGAGGCCGACTGAGCTTTCCGGGTTCGCTTGGGTTTTTGCGTTGAAGATGAGGCTGACAGCGTCTTGTTGGGCTTCGAAACGGTTTGGTCTAGGGCGCATGAGCATTGGAGCAACTTTGAACACCCGAGAAAGGTCTTACATGTAGTCGCCATTCCTACTCGCTTCGCTGTTGTCTATCCTGTCGAACTGTCAGTTTGGGGAGCCGTCAAATGTCTAGAATGCTAGTCATACACAAGCATAGTTGCTTCCAAAGGCATCTTGGCGGCTGTTCGGCGGATGAACGGATGTAAACCGATTTGGTGGTTCGAGTTATGTAGTAGCTGGACAAGAGACGAACGAGATTATTAGGAGTATGGGGTGCAAATGCGAATAGCTGGCGAGACAGTCTGAGCTCCAACAGTGATGTGAGGCGATGGGTGAGCTGCGGCAAGCAAGGACCGCCAAGACCGGAGCTTGCCCGCCGAACAACCTACCCTGCTCTTTTGTTTACATCAGTCACAGCACCCGCCCATCATACATCACCCCAAACCCTACGACAGCTAGCTTGTACAGAAGCCTTCCGACTTGAAGATTTGAATACTATCGCATTGTCGCCTGTTTGCCCCAGCATAACACTCATCACAGTCATCTCTTCATACAATGGCGACGCGTTTCGTTGAGTCGGTCCGGACGCCGACGCGCACACCTGAGCGCAGTCCAAGAAGAGGAAGAGTTATATCGCATGCACAGAAGCAGGCGATCATAGACAACCTCCAACTCGAAAGTGCGTTGTCCCTGGTTCCAGAGATACCTCTGTGTACTAACATGCGACAGTCACTGAAAGAGCAAGGAAGCTACGAGCGCAATATGCTTTGCAAGCGCAAGGATTACGTGCTCGACTGGAGATGCGGATCAATCGCATACCACAATCTTTGAGGAAAATGAGCATGGAGGAATTAGTAAACAAGTCTGTTGCGCAGGCGCAACAACAGCAAGCGCCGACTGGTCGAGCTCTAAGCGTCGCAAATCCTAATAAGATCAACGGCGAGAAGAAGGCTCCCAGCGCAAAGATTGCGGTTATGAGTTCCGTACCAAGCCCCGTTAAAAGCAAGAAGAGGACAAGGTACGTATGGATATGAGAGCATCAAAGCTACACACGGCTAACACCAGTACTCAGCGCCGAGATGTCGGCAAGCGAAGACAAGGAGAATGTCCAAACGGATCTGAACATGCCAAAGAAACGCGCCAAAACTGCCCTAGGTTCCACCTCTACATCAACATCCGCATCCACAGGGACCCGTCCCACGCGGACAACATCGCGCAAAGTCCCTCCGTCTCAGGTACTTTCACCAAAGTCTAACAACTCTCGCACTCTCCCGAGGTCGCCCCTCAAGCCCTCGGCAGAACCAGCTTCATTCCCATCGCCGGTTAAGAATGAGGTGATTAGGATTCCCGCACAGTCGGCAGCTTATAGCAGACCGCAACCTCCATCACGAACGAACAGTCGACAGGCAAACACAAACGCCGCCTCTCTGATGCCGCCACCGCCTGTGCCCTCTACCTCTAAGCAAGGAACTACGACACGTGGCAAACGTGCCGCTGCTACTACAACAACAGCACGCTCCACCCGTGCAGTAGCACCAATGTCACCCAAAACTCGTACAGTGAGCAACAGTAGCGATGCGTCGAACTCTAGCTCAGGTACTGCGATAGTGAAGAGAGGGGCCGCAAAGTCCGCGGCTCCGACAACAGCAGTTCCGGCTAAGAAGGGGATCGTGGGGAGGGTTGCAGCGGGTTTGGGGTCGGTCAAAGGCAAGAAGGAGCCTGCTACGAAGACGACGAAGGCTGTCAGAGAGATCAGTACGACCACGACCACGACTGGGAGAGTCTTGAGAAAGAGGGGTTGAGACAATTCTCGTAATCGCTGCCTCGGAACGAGATTTATGGCACGCAGAGGGCTAACCTCTTCAGACTCCGTGAGTCTCTGTTTCAGTCCCGGATCCAACTCTGCTTCACGCTTTTTGTCTGGTTTTTTCGTTCTCGGCGTTCTGTAAGGGATTACGACTGCGATGGAGTTGGTCGGGTGTTTGAAGAAGGCACAATTCTTGGACACGAGGCGGAGGCATCTTTTATGCCCCTATATGGCCTGCTGTGCCACTCTTTTATTTGACAAGCTTTTTTCTGCGAGTTCTTCATTGGAGCATTTCGGGCCACAATGATTCCCTGCCTTAGCTTTGACTCCTCAGGAACACCCTGGGTCGTAGTTGGCTTGGCTGGATTGTTGTTGGCTGAGTGAGTCCGACTGTGCTCGTAGCAGATAGTTCGTTGTCAACATAAAGCGCTTCGTACAGCAATCAATCGTTCACGTTTGGCGGTAGTGGAAAGCATGACAGAGACCAGCCTCTATCCTTATGGATCTCTTGATTGAACCGCATCATAAGCAGAGGGCGCTACTTCTACACAGTAAAGGGCTGCACGGGTCGACGGTTTGCAACACATATACCGCATTGAAATGACACAGTGAAGTTCAGCCCAACATGACTGACAATTGGGATATGAGCGTTGAAGGTTATCTCCTTAATTAAAGGAGGGTCACGCGACTGATAACAGCTACCCCTGGCTATCGGCGTTTGATATTACCGATGTCGGCAGCATGACTCAATTGGACGGTATTTTTTCTGGACAGCTGGTCGCCCTCAAAAGATGCCCCTCCGCCGCAACACACATCCCACCAACAACCGGTCGCAAACCGCTTTTTGAGCCATTGTAGCACAGAAATTGTCTTAAAACAGTCGCAATCATGTGCGGTATCTTTGCTTGTCATCAGTATGTCTTCCACCACAGCAGATTGCAATTGCTGTCTCTTATCGCCACCTGTCATACCTGTCAAATACGTTGCTAACAGTCCATGAAGCCACCCTGATGTCCAACAATTTAAGCCTACGGCGCTGCGCATGGGCAAGGCCGTACGGCATCGTGGACCGGATTGGAGCGGTAACGTCGTTGCCAACAACACAATCTTGGTACACGAGCGTCTCAGCATTGTCGGTGTAGACAGCGGCGCACAGCCTCTGATCAGCGACGATGGGTCCATCTCACTCGCTGTCAACGGAGAGATATACAATCACAGGGTGCTTAGGAAGCAACTGAAGAAGCCATACAACTTCAAGACGCACTCGGACTGCGAAGTAATCATTCCGTTGTACATGGAGCATGGCATCGACGCACCCAAGCACCTGGACGGTATGTTCTCGTGGGTGCTGCACGACAAGAAGCAAGATAGAGTTCTTGCTGCTAGAGATCCCATCGGTATCACCACCTTTTACATGGGACGCTCAAGCAAGACACCAGGAGCCATTTACTTCGCTTCTGAGCTGAAATGCTTGCATCCCGTTTGCGACAACATTCAAGCCTTCCTGCCAGGTCATATCTACGACTCGAAAACCGATTCGCTTACCCAGTACTACACACCTAAGTGGTTAATCGAGCCAAGCAACATTCCGGAAACTCCTCTGGATCTTAAGCTTATCCGGGAGACACTCGAGCGGTCAGTGCGGAAACGACTCATGGCCGAGGTGCCCTTTGGTGTCCTTCTGTCTGGTGGTCTGGACTCGAGCTTGGTTGCATCTATCGCTCAAAGGGAGATAACAAGACTGAGAGAAGAGCAGCCACAGAAGAATGGTAACGCTGATGGAGACTTTATTGCGCAGCCGGAGGAGGACCTTGTTGGTATCGACGAAGAGTACCGGCTATCCACCGTTCCGATCCTGTCGCAGTTGAACTCATTCTCGATCGGCCTTCCCAACTCACCTGATGGTAAAGCAGCTGCGGAGGCTGCCAGATTCCTAGGCACCAAGCACCATAACTTCACCTTCACTATCGAAGACGGCTTGAACGCCCTTTCCGATGTCATCTTCCACCTGGAAACGTACGATGTCACAACGATCCGCGCCTCAACACCTATGTTCCTACTAAGTAGGAAGATCAAGGCTATGGGCATCAAAATGGTCCTCAGCGGTGAGGGCAGTGACGAGATCTTTGGTGGCTATCTGTACTTCCACGCAGCACCAGACAAGAAGGAGTTCCATGAGGAGACGGTACGCCGAGTCAAGAACTTGCATCTTGCGGATTGCTTGCGAGCCAACAAGTCAACAGCGGCCTGGGGTGTAGAGGCGCGTGTACCATTCCTCGATAAGCAGTTCTTGGATGTTGCAATGAACATTGATCCTGCCGAGAAGATGATTACCAAGGACCGGATCGAGAAGTACATTCTACGAAAGGCTTTCGATACCACCGATGAGCCCGAGACCAAGCCCTACCTGCCTGATAGTATCTTGTGGAGGCAGAAGGAGCAGTTCAGTGATGGTGTCGGCTACGGCTGGATTGATGCACTCAAGGACACCGCTGAGCAGAAGGTCAGCGACGAGGATATGAAGAACCCTAAGCCTGAATGGGGCGACGACGTTCCGGATACTAAGGAAGCCTACTGGTATCGCTGCATGTTCGATGAGCACTTCCCACCATACTGCGCTTCAACGGTCATGCGCTGGACGCCGACATGGTCGAAACAAACGGATCCTAGCGGAAGGCAAGTATCCCTGACTTTGTTTTCCAGAATGGACCGTTGCTAACTTGCTACAGAGCCATTTCGATTCATGCTAACAAGTACCAACATACCCAATAGATTTCGGGATGCATGGAAATGGCTGGTCTGGCGTTTGAATCTTCGTGTACATATTTGCAATTGGCCTTGCTTTTCCCTCGCTGATAGAGTTGTAAAGATTTGCGTCTTGTAGAATTGAAGTCACATATGGAATCATTGAGGGAGACGTACGAGAGCATTAAAGAACTGCCTCCAAGCATGCCGTGCAGACGAAATTCAGGGACTTCATGCACAATTGCCGCATGGGCACTCCCTTGATCATCATTGGCGTGGTGGAGCTTCCAGTGCCCCGAGCTTCCCAACCCAACGGGTGCAACCGTGAGAGGAGCGGAAAATGTCGCTTCCCGTCCTACCTTACGTTTGTTTTCTTTCATCTTGACCTCGCAACGAGCTTTCACATCACCATCAATTGCACTTTATACCCAATCTTCCTCACCCGTCTCCATCACTTCTAGACCTCGCGATGGCTGCCCCTGACTTCACCGACGTTTCCAAGCCCATGGACACCAGGTCCCTGCCTCTCAGGGTTGTGGCTCCGGCCCCAGTCCCTGCCTTCTCAGATATCGCGAAGGCTTCCAATGATGTGGGCACCACCTTGGGTTCGAAGCTGATGCTGTACTGACATGTCATGTAGCTCCTCAACAAGGACTTTTACCACCTTGCTGCCGGTATTTGCGCCCATCGGAGCTGTAGATGATCTATACGGATGCTGACAGATTGATGACAGCTGCCCTCGAGGTGAAGACCAAGGCTCCCAATGGCGTCAGCTTCAACGTCAAGGGCAAGTCAGCCCACGAGGGTCCTACAGGCGGTTCCGTAAGTCGAGCAGCCCAGTTGCAACTATACACAAGAACTAGCGGCATTAACACCTGTCCAGATCGAGGCCAAGTACACCGACAAGCCAACCGGTACATATTTCCCTTCCTATTTCACCCTGGGCATACCCGTTCTCCTTACAAAAGATTCCCGCTTCATGTGCCTTCTTTTGGCCGGTCCTCCGATAGCTGGTGGCCGGCCCATCAAGAAAACGCACCACCCAACCAAGCGGAAAAAGGGAACTCTTGCAGAAGCCCCTTCCTCCCCAAGCACAATAGCACCGACGTCCACACGATCAGATTCAGGAGTGCTGATTATCTATCGATATGCAGGCATGACTCTCACCCAGACATGGACCACTGCCAACGCCCTTGACACCAAGGTCGAGCTCGACAACACCATTGCCCAAGGGTTGAAGGCCGAAGTTCTCACTCAATTCGTTCCCACTTCAAGCGCAAAGGGCGCCAAGTTGAACCTCTACTTCAAGCAGCCCCAGTTCCATGCCCGTGCCTTCTTCGACCTCCTCCGCGGACCCACCGCCAACCTGGACCTTACTCTCGGCCACGAGGGTTTCCTTGTCGGTGCTGAGGCCGGTTACGACGTTCAGAAGGCTGCCATCACCCGCTACTCTGCTGCTCTCGGTTACCAACAACCCACCTTCAGCGCCGCTCTTACTGCGTCGAACAATTTGAGCGTCTTCTCCGCAAGCTTCTACCAGAAGGTCAACTCCACCGTCGAGGCTGGTGCCAAGGCCACCTGGGACTCAAAGACCGGCGACAAGGTTGGTCTTGAGGTCGCCAGCAAGTATAAGATCGACCCTACTTCTTTCGCCAAGGTATGTGAACGAAGTCGAGCATAACCGAATGATTCCCTGACTAACCATTTCATAGGCCAAGATCAACGACCGTGGTATTGCCGCTCTGGCCTACAACGTCCTTGTCAAGCCTGGTGTAACTTTCGGTGCCGGTGTTTCATTCGACACTCAGAAGATCAACGAGTCCGGCCACAAGGCTGGCGTCAGCTTCACCTTCGAAGGGTAGATACCACTTGGAACTTGATAGACAACTTGTATTTATGGGCACTGCCATTGTAGCAATTGATACACTACTTTCTGCCGCGCACCTTACCTCTTCTGCTTTCGAATGCTCAAAAGCTTGATTGTGTGAATAGCCATACAGCGGTAGCTGGCGTCAATTTCTTACTTCGACGCGACATATATGCATGCTGGCGGATCGGACCATTCTGCGTCCCGGTTTCGGGTATAGGGCCTGCAGCCAGAGTATAATTCAGCACTTGATGCCTTCTAGTTTCATCCGTTACCATCCCTGTGCTTCCGCCTTCTCCCGCTACTGGTTCCATCCCCAAGAAGCAGTATTGGCACGGCGAACACGATTCCGAGCACCCCTGTCATGATGAGGAACGGCCCAAGATATCCTCCAGCAGCCTGCGGATAATCGTCCAGATCCTCCTCCTTCACCGTCCGCCTCCGCCGCGACTGATGGCTCTGCACATCCTGCTGCGTCCTAAAGTGCCCCTCGCGATCAAAATGCGGCACGTCGTTATCGTACCCTTCCGTCCCCGGCGCCTGCTGCCCTGGCGAAAACCCACCTCCTACCCCCGCCGAGCCCGTCCCTGCTGAGCCAAACCCTGCCTCCGATGCCCCTCCACCACTACCACCTCCTCCGTCACCTCCAGGCGCATGTTCCCTCCTCTTCTCCCCATGCGTCCCATACCCCCCCTGCCGATAGAAACTCGGCGGCGGGCCCCGAAACGGGCTCTTCCTCCTGCTCAACCCGCTTGGACTCCTCCCTCCGGCTTGCCCGCTGCTATGGCTCCCGCTCCGTACGTTCGAAGGGCCGCCGTGGGAGCGTGACGACCCATGGGCGCGGTGGTAGTCGTGGTCGTAGCGGGTGCGGGCGTCGGTGTTGCCGAGGACGTGGTAGGCCTCGCTGATTTTGACGAAGTGGGAGGAGGCGGTAGGGTCGTTGGGGTGGAGGTCTGGGTGGTGGGCTTTGCTGAGGGCGTAGAACTGTCTGTGGGAGGGTGGAGTCAGTGGGTGAAGAGAAGAGACGGAAGGGCGGAGAGTACAGGGGGGTCTATGAGGGCAATGGCAGGGCGAGTGGCTTACTTTTTGATCTCGGCGGTTGTTGCGCTGGGTTGGAGCTTTAGGGTTTCATAGTGGTTGGGGAGTGTGTCTGGGTCCCTTCGGCGAGGTGTTGCGTGGAATTGGCGCGTGAGACGGAGGTCATGACGGCATATACATTGTTGTCGAGGTGATAGGAGAGAATACGGAGAGAACAGAGGGGCTCGCGCTCGAAGTGACATGCCGCATGTGATGCATTGAAGGTTGGGAGTGGGAGTTGAACTGTGCTGGTAAGAATTTCTATGCGGACTTGGAGCTCCGTCAATCCCAATTGTAGAACGTCATGGGCGCAGTCCGTCATGATTCGCTGGACCCTGACTAGCAGGTGCATGTCCGCTGCAAGTTTTAAGCCTTATACGTAAGGCATGACTGAATTGTGGGGTATCGCGGAATGCAAAAGACCCTGTGGGTTCAAGTTCTCTTGTCCAAGCATCTTTATAGTTCATACCAGAATAACACAAGATATGCCATCGCTCGTAGAAGAGCAAATACCCACAAAGATGGCCGCAGAAGCCGAGTCGAAACTTAGAGATTTGAAGAGTAAGCTAACCGCACACCGCGGTCACGTTTGCAGATTGAGGGCTGACTTGCTACAGTGGAGGAGGCAAAGGGAAGTCTCCCCAGCGGAGGGACGGACGGGGCAGAAAAGCCGCCCAACGGTGATCCGGGACATGACGAGTCTGACGACGAAGAAGAGGACGGTGAACCCGGCGCCGAGGGAGCTGCTACTGGAGCTGCCAAAAAGAAGAAGAAGAGGAAGCCGAGAAAGAAGAAGAAGGCTGGGGCTGCCCCCAAGGCTCAGAGCGACCCACCAAGGGTCCCCATCGAACAGCTATTCCCAAGCGGCGTGTATCCGGAGGGAGAAATCGTCGAGTACAAGGATGACAACCGCTATCGCACCACCAACGAGGAGAAGCGTCACCTTGACCGGATGAACAACGACTACCTGAACGACTATCGTAAGGCTGCTGAGGTTCATCGCCAGGTCCGTCAGTATGCCCAGAAGAGCCTCCTCAAGCCAGGGAAAACCCTCATTGAGATTTCGGAGGGCATCGAGGACAGTGTGCGCCATCTGGTTGGCCACATGGGTCTTGAAGAGGGCGACAGCCTTATTGCTGGGATGGGTTTCCCTGTCGGGTTGAGCATTAATCACTGTGCTGCTCATTACAACCCCAACGCTGGCAACAAGATCGTCTTGCAGGCAGATGATGTCATTAAGGTGGATATTGGAGTACACGTCAATGGAAACATTGTCGACAGTGCTTTCACCTGGGCTCAGAATCCGCAGTATGACAACCTGTTGGCAGCCGTAAAGGATGCCACCAACACCGGAGTTAGGGAAGCCGGTATCGATGTCCGTGTCTGTGACATCGGCGCAGCAATCCAGGAAGTCATGGAGAGCTATGAATGCACAATCAACGGCACCACTTATCCGGTCAAGGCGATCAGGAATTTGAATGGACACGACATCCAGAAGTACAGCATTCATGGAGGGAAGAATGTCCCGATCGTCAAGGGCGGCGATCAGACTAAGATGGAGGAAGGCGAGACCTTTGCCATTGAGACATTTGGAAGCACCGGAAAGGGATATGTCAGAGATGACGTGAGTAATGGAGCGCATATGATTTGCTTCTGGCTAACGACTGCTCTAGATGGAGGTATCCCACTACGCCTACCGTGAAGATGCGCCTAAAGTCGCATTGAGAGTTTCCTCTGCGAAGACCTTGTTAAGGTCCATTCAAAAGAACTTTGGTACTATACCATTTTGCAGGCGTTTCTTGGATCGCCTTGGACATGAGAAATATCTACTTGGAGTGAGTGATGTTCTACGTGCTTTTTGGCTGCACTGGCTGACCTTGGATAGTTGAACAACCTTGTATCTAGTGGTATTGTTGAAGCATACCCACCCCTTGTCGATGTCAAGGGTTCATACACCGCTCAATTTGAGCATGTGAGTAACTTCCTGAACGTTTTGCGCTTGATCCGATCTAATCAACCCCCTAGACTATCCTCCTCCGTCCGACTGTGAAGGAGGTCATCAGTCGTGGAGATGACTTCTAAGTCACTGACAGCACATCTTGATAGGAAGCGGTAAAAGCTTCCTACAAAATGCATGACCGGATGTGGAGTGGCATACAGCCATGTACCTGCCCGTCGTGAAGGCTTCGACGACCTCTAGTACTTCTGCTCACACAGACCTGTTTCGGCAGGCTATCACACTCTCTGCATGTTAGGACTCTGCAAAATACCACAATCCTGAAAAAACTTGATTGCAAATGATGATAAGAATTGGGCCAGTACATGGACTCGGTGACGCGGAACCCTCATTGATTGTCATGAATTGAGTGTTGTATGCATTGCAGATTTTTGATGCTCTGCCCCTTTAGACCCTGAAAAGACTGGACCCTTTTCACGTGCAGCTGTGAGCCGACCACAAGCGTTCTAGACAAACCATGAAATCTGGGGAACTGCAAAACCAACAACGCTCCCTTAACGTTGCTTACTCTCCTCTCAAGACCTTTTTTGAGGTCAAGACACTCCTTTCATATCATTTACTACCTCTGCCATGCCTTCGTCTGTCATTACTACAATTGCTGCCAGCAATGCCACTGGCGAACAGCGAAAGAGGGTTCTGAAGGCAGCGGACACGCCTCTGAAGCAGACTGCACCACCGACCACAATTGAGTCGGAACACGATCGTTTCTTGTGGACCTACACAGAGGAGCCACACAGCACACGGAGACAAGCAATCATCAAAGCGCATCCAGAAGTAAGCCCAACGAACCATCCCACAAGTGCCTCCGCTGGACAGGAGATGCTAACAACCTCCCCACCAGGTCCTCAAGCTCTGTGGCCCTGAACCCCTTACCAAGTACACAGTTGCAGCTGTCGTCGCTCTCCAGGTTACTTGTGCCTACTTGCTCCGCAACTCATCCTTCTTCTCATGGCCTTTCCTCGTCACAGCCTATGTTGTGGGCGCCACAGCGAACCAGAACCTCTTCCTCGCCATCCACGAAATCTCCCATAACCTAGCTTTCCGTAGCCCGTTAGCCAACAGACTCTTCGCCATCTTTGCAAACCTGCCTATCGGGATACCATACAGTGCCTCATTCAGGGTACGTCTCCCCCTTGCCCTTTATGCTCCTTCCACTCTCCACTTCCCCCTGCTAACATACTCTAGCCATACCACCTAACGCACCACAAATCCCTCGGCGTCGCCTCCCTCGACACCGACCTCCCCACCCCCCTCGAAGCGACCCTCCTCTCCTCCGTCCTCGGCAAAGCCTTCTTCTGCACCTTCCAAATCTTCTTCTACGCCCTCCGCCCCATGCTCATCTACCGCCTCCCCTTCACAAACATCCACTTCCTCAACATCCTCGTGCAACTCCTCTTCGACATCGTTTTGGTAAAAACCGTCGGCTGGAAGGGGTTGGGATACCTAGTGCTAAGCAGCTTTCTGGCGGGGAGTTTACACCCCTGCGCGGGGCATTTCATCGCGGAGCACTACGTCTTCGGCCTTATGAAATACCTAGAGAGCCTGAAGCAACCCGGTGCGGATATGCACAAGACCCCCCCGCCGGAGACGTTCAGCTACTACGGACCCTTGAACTGGGTCACGTACAACGTGGGCTACCACAATGAGCACCACGATTTCCCCGCGATTCCGTGGACCAGGCTGCCAGCGCTGAGGCGGATCGCGCACGAGTTTTATGAGGATCTGCCGTGCCATGAGAGTTGGGTCAATGTGCTGTGGCAGTTTGTGTGGGATGAGGATGTGGGGTTGTGGTGCAGGGTGAAGAGGAAGGAGGGCGGGAGGTTGGTGGGTGGTGGTAAGGAGGTGAAGGGACAGGCTCAGGGGTGGAGGGAGGAGGAATTGGGTGCGAATGAGGGGAAGAGCATTCCTGGTGTTTTCTAGATTATGATGGGTGGCGGCCTGGTTGTAGACATAGAATGAGCATTTGTAGGCGTTCAAGGCATCTAGAATGGTTTCATAGAAATTTGGGCTGGTGGTCGTTACTGAAGCACCGCTAGGATAATGTTGGTGCTCATAGCCAACCAGAACTATCGACATCGGTCAATTTCACTGGCAGGAACACTTTCAACAACGTGCTAAGCAAAGCAGAAAACGATTATTCTTTCCCATTAGAAGGCCTTCACTCCAAGATGACTACTACACACGCTTGAAATGATCTCGCAAATACAATGGTAAAAAGGGGATGGAAAGAGGAGCACCCAATGTAACAAGATAAGCCTTCAACTTCCACTTTGCCCTCCCGGTCAGCAGAAACAGAAGGGTTAGACACGATTTGCTGCAGAGCGTCAACTCTTGAAGACCCGACTGCTTCGAGGCAAATCCATATCCAGACCCCTCACAAGTGATTCCTTGGAAACGCCTCGTTGCCTGCCGCCCAGATGCTCTCTAAGAATGTCGAATAGCAGACCAAGATACCATGATTCTACGAGAGTCTTCGATTAAGTGTACCATCAGACGCGCGGACACAAGGGAAGGTTGACACCGGCTGTAAGGCCACGGCAATTTGGTGGAGCTGCATCGGTACTGCTGCCCGTTCGATATTCGAGATGGCTGGTGTCCGGCTTCCGTTTCGGGGTTGACAGAGTTGGTAGTTTACAGAATCAAGCACTTCTTCTTCTCCTTCTTCCTTGTGAGAAGCGCAGCACGAGTGGCATGCTCAAACACTTCGCGGACGCCCTCGTTGGTCTTGGCTGAGCACTCGAGGTACTTGACAGCACCGATCTTCTTCCGGACATCTTCCGCCTATGATCGCAGACATGTTAACCTTCATCCGTAGTTGGACTTGCCCAGAGATTTGTGTACGTACCTGCTCTGGTGTAACGGGCTTCTGCGAGGTCTTGTGGAGCTCCTCGATTGTCTTCTGGTCATATCGGAGATCCTTCTTGCAACCGACAAGAATGATGGGGAGGCCTTGACAGAAGTGCAAGACTTCGGAGATCCACTACATCCGGCACCGGTTAGCAATCGATACATACTGAAACGCAGGCACGTGAGGCTGGGCAGTGATAGCATACCTTCTCTTGGACGTTGTCGAGAGAGTCGGGTGAGTCGATGGCGAAGCAGATCAGGATAACGTGAGAGTCGGGATAAGATAGAGGTCGCAGACGATCGTAATCTTCCTGACCTGCCGTATCCCAGAGGGCCAGCTCAACGTGTTTGCCATCGACCTCAACATCGGCAACGTAGTTCTCGAAAACAGTGGGGACGTATACCTAGCACAGCCTCAAGTCAGTTTCTGCATATCTCGAGGTGTGAGGGCGAGCCGAGGTGGAGGATTGTTGTTGCAGCTTTGAAACCGCAAAGCTTAGGAGACTGGAGCTTTCTGGTCGTCTGGGACTAGGGGTATGCTAACCTCAGGGAAGGTGCCCTTGGAGAAGACACTGTGGGCACAGAGGTCAGCATCTATCTGATCGAGAAGACCGTGGCAGCCGATGAGGCCGTCATGGTTCGGAGAAAACATACATCAACAGACAGGTCTTGCCGCAAGCACCGTCACCGACAATAACAAGTTTGCGACGGATTTCCGCCATTGCTAGTGATTATACGTTTGTTCTGGTGTGTGTTGTGTAAGGCCTGTTTTAGAAGCAAAGTGCAGGAGCAGACTGGTGAAAAGCGACGGTGAGTGATTGAGGTGCGGCAGGCGATGGTTCAAGAAGAGGTGCTTTGAGGTGTGAAGATGAGGAAGGGTTGGAGATGAAGGGTGTGAGGCAGACGCAGGAAAGGCGGGTGGTCTTTCTTGGAACTACGGCCCCTTTGGGTTAGGGGGGCCTTCCCAGGGCTGTGTTCGCTGCTGTTTGCTCGATAAGCCCGACAACAAAAAACACTGGCCTCGCGCTCCACCGACGCTTTACGAGGAACCAAGTCATGATCTTGGAAGTGAAGGGTGTCTTGTCTAGGCACCTGTACAAAGGCTGTTTGACAGTTCTATTCGGCTCTTGTTTGCCATACTGTTCAAGACATGGCAAGACAGGCAGACCACGGGAGGGCTTGGCGTTGATGTGAGGGTTCGTTAGAGAGCGGCTATCTGCTATCTAGCAACGGGGTGCTGCAGTTACTGCATCCACAATCAAGCTTCTTACCAGGTACAATATCATCCCTGCAGGTTCTTTGTGCTCGTGCAAACACTCCGCTTGTTGCATTGTCCTTGTAATTACTGTGCGTCTCTGCTTCAAGGCCCACTACCTTACCACAACACCTCCGTCAGTCGATCTCCGAGTTACTAGTGCCACCACGTACACAGAGCGCACAGCCGCCGTTTCCTGTGCCTCGTACGTGTCTAGAACATTTGCGTGGTAGCTACGGAGACTAGGCGGTGACCAGTTTCATGGTTATGAACCGTGATCCGTGATCCGTGGCCGGACGAGCGTGGCCGTGCATTTCCTAGGAGTCCCTTTGATCAGAGACAGCTGAGCATCCGTATGAGGCTGAGACGCTGAGCTTCCCCTGCAGGCCTTAGCATGGCAACAGGCGCCATGTGTTGATTCTTGCTGTGCTGCCCTGCTTCATACCCGTGCTGATTCTCGAATCACGGTCTCCAATATCTTCCGCGACTGTTTTTTAGCCCCGATGTTCGACCATCTCTCCATGCTACCCTAATAGCTCAGGGAATTGTCACGTGCGCCGTATCAAGTACGTGACATCTGGTTCATGATTCAAAGCAGACGTGACTCGCATGATGCCATGATACGAGTCGGGCTACAGAACCCTTCTGCGGGAGAATTATCAGTGATGGAGGCTCGCAGCAATACGAAGCCTTGGAGGCCGTTATGCCTTTCCCGCGTTTGCTGCCAGCGCGCAATATCAAAAAGACAGTCTGTGATGCTCTTCAGCGAGCGAATGAGATTCGGTCTGAAGCGTGCCCTGATAGAAGGTTCCAGCAGAACAAGCGGCCTTGTTTGTCATAAGGCAGCAGTTGGATAGCAAGTCAGCCCTCGGTTTTAACCCCGAGTCTCCGAACCAGTCTTCACGTCCGCCCGCCACTATTGTACGCGCGACTCTTCGTTTGGTGCTGGGAGCTACCTTGGATGACGACCATAACCTAGAGCTTCACCTTACCCGCAACCTATTACTCACCACCACATTTCCTTTTTCTGTCTCCTTTCACACCGTTTGACACCGGAAGAGGCCTGTTTTAGCGTCCTCTCCATCAGTACAAGATGAGCGATCCTCAGCCTCAGTCCGATGCGGACAGGGTAATTTGCGGCCCCTCCATGCAGACTTGGATCCTGTCCTTGCGTGCTGACAACTTATTCAGATCCGCAACAAGAGATTAGCGAAGCTTGGAGGAAATCAGCCGTCCTCTTCACCAGCCCCGAGCGCTCCAGCTGAGGCTGCTGTACAGCCTCCCGCAGCTCCATCCGCTCCCTCCACTCCCGCCAGCGAGGACAACAAGGAACCAGCCCTCCCAAGTGGGGTTTCTACGCCCAACCCTTTTGCAAATTCGGCAGTGGACACGCCGGTGGAGTCGGGTCGGTCCACGCCCAGGATTACAATCAGTTCGGGTGCCACAGGAGGTCTACAGAAGCGGGAAGGCGAAGAGATGTCACGGCCACGGTCGCGGCAGAGGGGAGACGAGAGTCTCGAAGTCTGGCAAGATAGGATCTTGAGCCAGATCTTCCGGATATCTCTGAAGAACGATGGGAAAACCGACCCTCAGGGCCAGCCATTCTATCACGCCGCGGCGTTGGAAACCGACCTCGAGTCGGAGAATGCTCCGTTACTCTTGAATATCAGCCGGTTGGAAGAGGCGATCATGGAGGTGGCTCAGAATCTGCCGGCTCAGGTCATACCGTTCAATTGGCTTTTGGGTTGTTGGAAAAGAGTGTCAAGGCATTACCGGCATATGCGCAGCAGCCACCAGGATGGTCCACGGATGGAAGTCATTACTGAGGCTAGGCGTTTGTGCATGAGCTGGTGTATATTCGCGGTTACCATTCCCGAGGATCTTGGTATGCGTGCCGCACCGTCAAGTCCACTTGTCAAGTGCTTGCTCGTTGATCCAGACAACGAGAGCGGGTTGTGTCACGACTTCTTGCAAGAAGCGGTAGCAAGGTTCCCTGAGGATGACTCGATTCGAGAAGCCTTGGTTGCTGCGGTGGAGCAGCTATCCCGAGACCTGTCCAAGATGTCCATGAATGATAACTACAAGCCGTATGTCCTGGCGCTGCGGCACATTGTTCTTTACAGGCCACTTGTAGAAGCTATCGCCCAAAGCCGGGCTTTTCTTCCAGAGGATATCACCGCCGAACGGATTGAGAAAGACACATTGCTAGGCCCTTTCTTTCGACTGTCTCCACTCCAGCCTGATGTCGCGATGCAGTATTTTGCAGGATCTCGCACAAGAGATAGAGGATACATTACCAACTCTCAAAACTCCTTGCGGATGACTCTTGCATCACATCATACCGATCTGAATGCGATCATCACTGCCTTCATCAAGGCTTCCAAGGGCGCAAGGGAGCGCACGCTTGACTGGTTCGCCCTATGTGTTAACTTGAACCACAAGCGGAGAGCCATGCAGGTCGATCAGGCCACAGTATCCACAGATGGCTTCATGTTCAACGTCACAGTCATACTTGATCACCTGTGCGAACCCTTCATGGATGCTCAGTTTTCCAAAATTGACAGGATAGACGTCAACTACCTGCGGAGGAATCCACGGGTAAAGATCGACGACGAAACAAAGATCAATGCCGACCAAGCCACTTCAGACGAGTATTACGCGCATAAGGTCGAGGGCGAGTCCAACTTCATCTCCGAAGTCTTTTTCCTCGCAGTGGCTGCGCATCACTATGGCACCGAGGCAGCGAATAACAAGCTCGGAGATCTGACGAGGGGTCTCAAGCGGATGGAGCGGCAAATTGAAGAACTTGAGCAGGAAAGACACAAATATGCTGCCGTGAGTTTATCATCGCTCGATACTGTGGCCGGCATTGCCTGAGCTTTATTGTTTCCCGAGTACTCTTCGCTTACATGTAGCAGAACCCGGCTCACCTCGCACTTTTTGAGCAAACATTGAAGAAGCACCGAGATAGAATTGACCACGGCTACAGCGCGTTGCATGCGATTCGAGGGATCCTCCTTGATGAGATAGTTCAAGCTCGCTCCATGCTTTTCATGAGATACATGATCGTCTGGCTACTCAAAATGGTTGCGCCCGAGGCAGAATTCATCAAGCGTCAGAGTCTTACCCTCCCACTAAAGGATGAGCAGCCAGAAGCTTTCAAGTGTCTTCCCGAGTACTTCCTTGAATACATCGTCAGCAATTTCAAGTTCATCACTCTGGAGATGCCCAACATCATCATGCCGACGCAGTGTCATGAACTGGTGATGTTCTGCATCACCTTCCTCCGCAGCACCGAATACATCAAGAATCCTGGTTTAAAGGCCGGCCTCGTCAGCATTCTATGCTACGGCGTTTGGCCGCAGTACACCAAACCCAAAGGCGTCTTGGGGGAGGTGCTGTGCGGTCATGACTTTGCTATCAAGCATTTGCTGCACGCTCTCATGAGGTTCTACATCGAAGCAGAAAACACCGGCACGCACACGCAGTTCTATGATAAGTTCAACATTCGATATGAGATTTTCAAGGTCATACAATGCATATGGGCCAATCCAGTGTATAGGTCGAACTTGGAGAAGGAATCAATGTGGGTCTTACTCAAATCCATTCGATGAGATAGCTAACAATTGTTGTAGTCTTAACGGTGAATTCTTTGTCCGCTTCGTTAACCTCCTCCTGAACGATGTCACGTACGTGCTCGATGAAGCCTTTACCAGGTTCAACACCATCCATGACCTGCAGAAGGAGCTCCGGGACACAACCCTGAAGCTCGATCAGGAGCAAAAGAACGAGAAAGAAGAAGCGCTTGCCGCTGCACAGAGCATGGCGAAGCACTACATGAACTACACAAATGAGACCTTGCCTATGCTGGGACTGTTCACCGAAACCCTAGCTGACTCGTTCACCCGACCGGAAATCGTACAAAGACTGGCGGATATGTTGGATCTCAACCTCCAGGCGCTTGCCGGACCCAAAGCCGGTAACCTGAAGGTTGAGCGCCCAGAAGAATACCGCTTCGACCCTAAGACCCTACTCAACATGATTACTGCTGTTTACTTAAACCTTGGCCACAAGGAGAGCTTCAAACTAGCCGTCGCCCGTGACGGCCGCAGTTACAGCATCTCAGTGTTCAAGCAGGCTAGCCAGATCATGAGGCGGTTCGCCCTCAAGTCAGCTGAGGACATCCAAAGATGGGAAGACCTTGGTGCGCAAATTGAGAAGCTGAAGGAGGAAGAAGAACAAGAAGCGGACGACCTCGGAGAGATTCCCGACGAATATGTCGACCCGATTTCGGGCGATATAATGAGGGACCCAGTTGTTTTGCCCCTTAGCAAGCAGATTGTTGACAGGTTCACCATACAACAACACTTGCTGTCTAGTGAATTTGATCCGTTCAATCGTGCGCCGCTCAAGATCGAAGACGTCATCCCTGAGACTGAGCTCAAGGAGAAAATCAACAACTGGATTCAGGAGCGAAAGGCCGCAAAGAGGGCTGAGAGAGCAGAAAAAGCCCTTGCGGCCGATGCCGACACTGGAGATGCGATGGATACGTCGTAGGTATCTTCGTTGGCTTGCGGGTAGCCTGGCATACCTTGACTGTCTTTAACGGAGTTAGCAATGAGTGGTTCATTTACTGACGTTGTTTATACGTCTTTGCATAGGGCTAGGGCGTTGAGGCAATGCACCTTGTGTGCGCGATTAGTTGCGGGAAAAGGTATCAGCAAGCGAGTGTCAAGGCAAGCATAGCTAGAAATGTTGTATGATCCCATAGAGGCATCCGAAGCCTGAATTGAAACAGTGACATATCCAACATCGGGGAGATTCTGAGACTCCAAGTAGGCGCTTCCCATAATCTCTGAGACATCCCCGATTATTTTACGTATCACGAAACGTATGGAATCTGATCATGTCCACATATGAATACAAATTTCTACAGCAACGCTTATAACCTCAATAGAAATACCCCAACTCACCCAACTTCCGACAATTCGGCATCGGTAGGTTTTCTGCTTCCTGCAGTTTCTCGGTATCGATGCTGAACCACCCTTGCGCATCTTGCTGCATTCTCGTCTTCAACTGCCGTTCGTTCTCACATCCAATCTGCGCTCTCCTGATGTACTGCTGCTCTGCTACTTGATCCAAACTTTTCCATTTCTTCGGACTCAGGTCGTCCACTTCTTTTGGATTCACATAGTACGTCACCCCTATTCGACTCGTCATCCGCGACTGGGTGTGCGGGGGCACGGGGCTGAAGTTTATCGAAGGGCCTGGATCACTGCTGCCGAAGCTGCCGAAGAGAGAACTGAGGATGGGGACTAGGAATAGGAGGAGCAAGGGGAGAAGTTGCGTGAGGGTGCTGAAGAGTGTGGGAGGGGGTCCGACAGGTTCATTAGCCGCTCGCGGTCGTCGTCGAGGCATCCCACCGCCGAATTGATGTACCCGAATGCCAGGACCTCCGCCGAGATTAAACACGAAACCGGGTCCTGTGTCAAACATGCCTCCGCCTGTTATGCTTGTCAGCTCTGCTCTCCAGCTCTCACCCCTTCTCTCCGTCTTCACAAGTGGTTATGCCTACCAAAAGGACCTCCTCCCATACCCCCACCAAAGAACTGCCTAAACAACTCCTCCGGCGAAATTTCCTCCTGCCACGCGCTCGCCCCCGCCGGACTCCTCGCAAACCCACTGAACCCTCCACCCCCTCCCCCTCCTCCACCACCACCACCACCCCCACCTCCAGAACCAAACCTATTATCCGGATCCCCCCCAAAACTATCATACCTCGCCTTCTTCTCCGGATCACTCAGCACCTGAAACGCCTTGCTCACAAGCTTAAACGCCTCATCCGCCCCCTCGTACCCATTCTTATCCGGATGCGTCAGCAGCGACAGCTTGCGGTACGCTTTTTTGATCTCCCCGTCCGTGCAGGTGCGCCGGACTTCTTCGAGACCCAGGATCTCGTAGAAGGAGGTGGGCGAGCAGCGGCGGATGCGGAGGACGGCGGCTTTTTGCTCGATGGTGTAGGCGCGGCCGGAGGAGCCGTCGTGGTGTTGGCGTTGGTGAGGGGTGCCGTTGGCGCCTGCGCCTGTGGAGGAGCCGGAGGCTTTGGCGGACATGGCGTCCGGGGTTTGTGGTTTTAGGTACTAGTCCTGTCGAAATGTAGTGGTGGAGTTTATAGGCGACGAGGATTCTAGGAGGTTAGGGGTGGATGTTTGCGTGGACGTGGGAGGAGTGGGCCAGCGTTTAATTTTATATGTACTGTCTGAAACACAGACTTTTGTTTCGAAAGGGTGTTGCTCTGGTCTGACTCTCAGCGAAGCGGTTCTGACTAGAGCAGACGTGCATGTGAAATGTTGCTGTTCCGCCGCAACTGCTCCCTGCTCCGTCAGTTCTGTAATGCCACTTTACTTCTTGGCGTTTCTGATATCGGAATGCATTTTCTCCCGCGCACCGGTCTGGATCAGGCTTGAGCGTTTCAGGGACCTCACGTGTCAAGGAAGCTTAGCTATGACGGCACTGTTGTCCGTTGCCAACTTTATGAACGGAGGGGTGCTCCAGGAAATTTGAGTCGCGCTTGATCTTGTGTTGCTGCGCAGATTAAAGTTGGGGCGGTAAGAGCGCATTGCTCAGAAGTAGCCGGCACCAGATTGAGAAATATTCACAATGGCCGACAAAACACCCACGGAAGCGCAAGTGAAGGCGGGAGTCTTCCACCAGATTAAAGCGTATGGCGGTATGCACATGATTTAGAGGCATTGTTTGTATACAATGAGAGACTGACACCCTCCTAGAATCATCCGTACCCCCAATGGTCCTAGCAACTCTCGTCACAGCCCAGCACTTCCGACCCTTCAAGCCACTGCCTATGCTCTTCCCTCCCGTTCTAGTCTTTACCAGCTACCTGAACGTCAATGGTTACAAGACTGATGCTGCTGGCATCAGTGCCGCGTGGAGTGGACTGTACCTTCTTCTCGCGCATAGGCGGCATCAACCGTTTACGAGGAAGTTTGGTGCTAGAGGGATAGTGAGAGGGGCTACGCTGGGTACGGCGCTAGCAAATGTAGTTGCTGGGGGTGTGGCGTATACCTTTGGGAAGAGGGAGACGCCGGACGTTTGAATGCAGGGTGAAATTCGCACGATGCAGGTGTCATAGTGTCATGGGAATGTAGTGTGCCGCATAGGAGTTGCTGTAAGTATGTCGTTGCTGTAAAGGAGCTTACTGACATCTGAACAGTACTTGTAGAAAACTCCATGCTTTCAAGAGGTTCTGCATTGTATTTGTTCCCAAACGGGTCTTATTTGGTCCTTTTCTGTAAGATATTGCAAGGGTAGCATGCATAAGTTTCCTTGACTACTGAATATTCGCCCTCCATTGGTAGGTGGATACGCAACTGTTGACAGCAGGCAACGTGAGACCATGTTTTCTTGACTTTAAACTTAGATTTGTTGTCCATGCAAGAAGATAATGCTGTTTGGAAGCACCCGTTGAGGGGCTTCTGTCTAGCTTGAAGACGTCATGAACGAGGGGATTGATCATCATCTCTTACGTTGAGTGTATACTTTACAATGCTTCAGCTATGCTAGTAGTTACCTGTAGGACTTCACTATTGGCGCTTGGCGTAATGCGAGCATTTACACTCAAGTTGTTTTCTTGATGAGGTCGCCGTTGTCACTCATCTTCAGGCCAGGTACACTTTCGACCATCCTCTTCTCAAACCATTGTTCGGCGCGGTCAAATAAATACTGTCGCCCGTCATCTGCTCTAAGCTCGGTATCGTAGTCTTTAAACCACCAGAGCCTAAGCCCTCTGTCGACTTCTTCTATACAGTGTCGGTCAAAGAAGCCGAGATACCACCGAGCCTTGTTTCCGCTGGTGAAGACCCGCCATGTGGCAAGCTCTACCTGATCCAGGCCCAGATATACACGAGCTAGACCTACCTCAATGTTAGCGCTTTGTTCTGTCTCAGTATTTTGTTTTGAAATACCCAGAACTTGTCCGCGCTTGTCGTCCACGGTTCTAGTTTCCGCTGGTGCCGACTCCTTAACTGCGTCCGCTCCGTTCTTAGTTCTCTCATGGTCTGAAGGGAGCACAGTGCTTGCGCTCCTTGTACCGACTCCTCCCTCAGCCGAACCTGGGATTTCCTTTTCCACGGCCGTCTCAGCTGCAGAGTTCATTGACTCAGCTTCAGTAACTCCTACACGACTTCCAGATACATCTCTAGTACTGTCATTGGATTCGTCGTGAGCAGTTACTCGGATCACTCCCTCTGTCTTTATCTGGTCAACCTTCTCCTTCACTCCATCCAGCACCTGCGCAAGCCTATTGACATTATCATTACACTGCTTGAGCAGCTCTAAGATAACGGTATCGGCTGCTTTAAGATTATCTTGGCTCCTGCCCACACTTGGCATTTGGGAATTGCAAGCATGAGCAAACTCGGACAGAAGATGCTCACTACTGCACGTTTCAGATGAAGATACAGTGCTTGCTGCAGGAGAAGTCGGTGCATCTCTGATAACCTCGAAGTCGTCCTCACTATCAGAAAAGGAAGCCATACGTGCGCAGTGACAAGGATATGCGGTAGTTGAGTGAGTCTGGGCGAACTTTTTTCTGCTGAGTCTTGGAAACAAGTCTGATAACGATCCGTTGTAGCCAACGCCAGTATATATACCCTTCCATAGCTGATCTTTGGTTCGGTACCACAGCCACAGAACGACCTAAACCATGGAAATAGCGATCGCATAAAAGCGAAACACGCCTTAGCGATTTGAAGTATATGACATGCGTGGAACTCATATACATTTCGAAACCGTTTCGTGCATCAAGGCTTCGTTCTAGCTTGTTCCCTCCGAATCTTTCAACCCCGTTTGATGTCGCTCGATCCATACGCTTCTGGGTTTTGTTCATCAGACTACACTTGTCCTGCCCACATCATCTATGCCGAGTAACACTCAAGTCATCAGCGCGAAGTCTGTGGCCTTGGATGAGTTCTTCTTCGGATGGTTCATCAGCCCAGAAAGGCGGTTCCTACACGAGCTATTCGTCTAGTACTAATAAAATAGGACCTTATGTTGGGCAAATACAATAAATCAGCGACAATCAGCTCAATATATTTGTTTCTAGACGATGATCCGCCTTTAGGGCTTTAGGGCCTTTCTGCATGTCACCAGCACCAATAGAGGGACAGAAACGTTGAGGAGGGTGTGCTTATCGGGAAGTGTGTGAAGACCATCTATATGCATGACTCTATGTGCAAGATCTATAAGCGAGTCAGGGGATATAATATGTACCAAGAACCTTGTAGGCCGCCTCATGCCGCACTCTTTGAATCTGTAAATCTACTGCAGCTGGTCCGATCGAGCCACAACGCCTAGGACATGCCAACGAAAGACTTTTCTTCTCTCAGACCAAACCATACCAAACGCCGAATAATGCTGCAAATGGACGCTTGAACGCAGGGACACACTCTCCTAATCATAACGGAACGAGGAAGAAGCTTATACTTCAGAGATGAGTCTCATCTTAGGGGACTACAAGCGTGCCACTTGCAGCCCTTGTCGTTCCCTCTCTTGAGCGAACACTCTCCGGCTTATCGCAAGTACTTGCTCGAATCCTTCCCTTCCTATTGCAGCATTTTGGCCGAATCGCTCAACAGTAAATGACTCGATGCTGTTCTTGACCTTCTGCCAGCCTCCACATTTGGCCGTAATTTCGGCATACTGTCTAAACTGTGTTTTCGCGCCAGGGGATTGCTTGGAAGGTTGGTATGTGACGATCTCGTTGACCGACAGAAGATCGGACCATGTCATGTTTTGCGAGCACATCGTGACTTTCTTCGCTTTGAGGTCGACGTAGGAAACTTCGTAGACTAGGGAGGTGTCTTGGCCGCCAAGGAAGGACTGTAGCCATTTCGGTGCCGATTGTTTGCATGTAATGAGCCTCTCTGATCGTAGCTATTGCTTTGTTAGTATGGGCTCTGGGCCGGGATCTGAAAGAGACTAACAATGCCCGTTGTCGGGTCGATGTGCCGATTTATCGTGTCAACCGCGATAACATGTGTCGACTTGTCATTCCAAGGACTGTATTTCACCCAATTTGCAGACGAAACCTCCTCCCACGAATAGTCGAAATCGTACGTTGACGTGAAAGTCTTCATTGTCGGGGCCTATGTGGCGAACCGCTGTCGTGTGCTGCCCAAATGTCAAAATCAAGGAGCGAACGCGCTAATTTCGGGGTTCCGGCGACGAGTCGAACGACGGGTGATGTTGTCAGTGAGTGTGTGTCGATACTTCTGAGGAAACCTCGAATGGAAGTACAAGGACAGGATGCAACAACTGTTGCAAGTACGGCAGAGTGATCGAGGGATTTTGTACGAGCCCAAGAATTGTTCGTTTTCAGCAGAAGAAACAAAATGAGTCGCTTCGGGTCGACAGGCCCGGAGCGATCTTCGGCGGCGACAGGGCTAGGCAGGGCTAGGCAGGGGCTAGGGTCAAATCGGAAGATTTCGCCGTGTCTCCCCTCCATCATTGTGCAGAACGATCTAATCTTATCGCACAAAATCTATTATTCCCCTGCGTCATTGTGGTAAGACGTGGGGTATTGACAGATGAGTTTGTGTGTCCAGCAATCATTCACAGTGTTTCGAGCATATCATACAGTTCCAAAATGTCTTCGAGAGCTTTGCGGAAAGCGCAGCGGCAACGGGAGGAAGAGGAGCGGCAGAAACGACTCGCTGCTGAACAGGAGGAAGAAGAGTCAGATGAAGTGGAGGAAGAGCGAGCCCCTGCACCGGCTGCAAAGCAGAGCTTGTTCGCGATGCTAGGAGGCAACGAAGACGAAGAAGAGGGTGAAGACACTGATGAGGATAATGGAGTTTCTGTCAAGCACCCAGAACAACCAACGAGCGATACAGTTGCCTCAGCCGAGGAAGATGACGAAGACGAGCCACAGCAGACCACGGCACGAAGTACAGGAGGGTCCAAGAAGAAAAAGAAGAAAAAGCGGAAGGGCCAGGACAAAGCCGCTGCTAAGACACCGGATGCCGCCAATACATCGAAGCTGGATACGCAGCTGGACGAGATTGAGCTGGCACTTCAGTCGCTGAAGACGTCGACAGATACCACTACGAACACTTCTGCTGCGGCTGAAGGCGCTTCGACCTCGCAGTCAGAACTATATCAGAAACTGTCGGTGGACACCCAGAGCCTGCATGCTGCCAACGAGATGCGGCGACTGTTCGGTAGAGCGGCGCTGGAAGCTGAGCACGAGCAGGAGGCAGCTGCCGGTCAGGGGAGACGGAGGGGAAGAGGACAACAGCAAGGCGGACTTGCGGGTGCGGTAGCAGGCAGGAATGCGCCTGGTGGTAGAGGGCTGGCTGCGCTAGGTCTTCGTCGCAACATCTTCATACAGGGCAAGGAAGAGTGGCCGCGAGCAACTGGAGGAGGTCTCGGTATGGAGATTGTCGAGAAGCACCCTGATGGCACTGTCGAGTACAGATTCGTCCACAACAGCTCGTATCAGGATGTGCAAAGGCAGTTTCAAGAGTGCGTGGGCTCGTATGACCCTCAGCGGATGATTCAGCTACTGCAGTTCAATCCGTATCACATATCGACCCTACTGCAAGTCTCTGAGATAGCGAAGCAAGAGCGCGACCACGCCACTTCTGGAGACCTACTCGAACGAGCGCTCTTCTCTTTCGGCAGGGCAGTACATTCCACCTTCTCCAACAACCTTTCCCAGGGCAAGGCCAGGCTGGACTTTCGGCGACCGGAGAACAGAGAGTTCTGGCTGGCTGCTTGGAGGTACATCGGCAACCTGGGAATGCGGGCCACATGGAGAACTGTTTACGAATGGGCGAAGCTACTTCTAAGCCTCGACCCCGAAGGTGATCCGTACTGTATAGGGCTGGTAATTGACCAGTTCGCACTCCGAGCTCGGCAGCCACAGCATTTCATCGAGATGAGTGAGACTACTCTGCTTTCGAGAGATTGGGAAGAGTCGCCAAATATACAGATATCGAAAGGTCTGGCCTACGTCCAAAACAAGGAGCCAACCAAGGCTCGAACGCAACTCAAATCAGCCATCACCCGCTTTCCTTGGGTAGCTGCTCGACTGTTCAGCGAACTGAACCTGGATCCTATCCCACCAGCAATTTGGGGTCAGGAGCCTAGGACCCCTGCTGAGAAGCTCCAAACCGAGCTCTATGCCACAAGAGCTAAGGATATCTGGAATACCCCCGAGGCCGTCTCCATCCTCATGGAAGTTGCCTCTTCCCTCCCACCGCCCACCTCGATCCAAACACCCCCCATAGACGTCACAAACATCTCCCTAAATGAAGCCCGGCACGCCATCCTCACCGACACCCCCGCGATAATCTCCCTCCTCCCCCGTTCCATGACCTCCAAACTCACCTCCGTCTCGGACCCACTCCCACCACCCGACTCCATCTCCTCATACACCATAACTCACCCTCAGTCGCAGCTCAACGCGCGCCAGGAAGTGCAAAACCTCCAACAAGCGGTCCACCGCCTCTCCACCCTCCAGCAGTTCTTCCACTCCCTCTTCCCTTGGAACACCGCCCCCACCGACGCACCCACCGGCGAAATCCTCCACCCACCCACCCCCCGCGACGAAGCCGGCAACCCCCTCGACCCCGCTCCCGCATCAGCCCAACCACAATCCGAAGACGCCCACCCAGTCACAGAAGCCGAGCTGCGCGCCGCGCTGGAGCGCACGGGGACGACGCGGGAGATGCTGGAGCAGCGGATGATGGAGATCCAGGCGGTGACGCAGCGGGTGAGGCTGCTGCAGAGGGATCTGCACGAGCGGATCGCGAGGGGGGATCCGCAGGTGGGCGAGGAGGAGCAGTTGGCGCTGTTGAGGACGTATGCGGAGATGGAAGGGGAGGGGGAGAGGGGAAATGTGACGGTGCAGTATCTTGGGGGGGATGAGGATGGGTTTGGTGGTGGTGGAGGTGGGGGTGATGATGAGGAGGAGGATGTTGAGCCTGCTGGTACTGCAAGATGAGCATTTAGAGCAATAGAAAAGACTAGGCAAGTTGGAGAAATTGTCTCCCGCTCATTGGCGGGGAGGATGTGTAGATATTGTACTCTGTACAAAGATATTTGTGGCATGCAGCTCCTGCTTGCGAATCCATATTGGCCGCCCGAAATCATTATAGTCCGCTATGTGAACGCCTATATGCACTAGCAGCCAGCAATGCGGAACGCCCCCTAAAGTTGAATAGGACACCTAAGCCAAGATGGCAAAGAAGGAGACAGATATAGCACCGAGTAGAGCGCCTAAGACGTTGAGCCTGGCTCTAGGTGCTACACCTTCCTGAGTGGGAGACGCCTCCGCCGCGCCGGATTCCTGCGCAGACGCGGGTACATTTGTTGCTGTGGAAGCGACGGTCGCCATACCGGTCGCCGATGGACTATCAGTGGTCTCTGTGGACGAAGTCAGCAATGGTTCGTCAAAGACACTGCAAAATTGGAAGAAAGCAAATGAGAGCAATCGGTCGACAGCACTTAGCGTAAGATATTACTCACGAGCAGTATCTGACGTGCCCACCGACGTTGTAGTTGTTGTAGTTGTGGTGAGAATGGATTCCTGCTCGGAACCTGACGTGGGAATGGACAGTGAAGGAATGTCCGTGAACAACACAGTTGCTAGATCAACCGAGGATGTCGGTGCTGCTGGTGAGATAAAGAGATCTTTGGGGGACTGACTTGAACCTTGGGTTGTGGGCACCGGTGCAGCAGGCGAAGACGCCGCCGGGGTAGGCGGAGGGATAGGGGCAGAGGGGTTGGCTGGTTGTGCAGTGACAGAAGGAATTGCAGACATACTCGACCCTTTTGGTGCTGATGGCGCACTGGTGGCAGAGGGCGCGGGATCGGATGCCTTCGAGTCAGCAACGGCCACGCCCTTGGTGCCAAATCCGATCTGGGAGTTATCAAAGTCGAAGACCGTGTAAACGTTCTTCAAAAACGGTGTGCCCACCAGCCATTGCTTAGGCCCAAACGTCTGTCTCCCGATGATGTTGGTAGAGCAGGTCTTCTTCGAAGAGTCCAGAGGAGCAGCTAGATAATCCTTTGGCGGGATACTGTAAGCGACGCCGTTGAAGGTCAGCTGAATTATCTGTTGAGTGTTGCATGGGACAGTGAACAGTTCGCCGCTTTGTGTCGCTCCAGTAATCTGGGACATGACTCTCGTCGCGTCATCCGGCGGCAGGAGGATGAATGAAGTGCCAGTGTCGATGAGCGCCGTCCGTCCGGTGAGACCCTGCTTCTTCCCGTCCACGCCGGCATCAGCAACTGGAATCTCCCAGATACCGCTTGGTGACACGGCCTTGTTGAAGTTGAGGTCCCCGTCATAACGACCCTTATTCGGCTCATTGAAATTGACCTCACCATCATTCAGTCCGTCAGAGGCTCGCGGCAGCCAGATGCCGTACAGTCTGTTCGTGATCATGCCAGCCTTTTTCAGCACATCTATGAGGCTCGAAGTACCGATGTCGCCCGGTTCGGTACGGCCAAATCCCAGCAGGCCATCCATTGGATAATCCAAGAACTCATCAGAGGCATTCTGTACCAAGCCGAATGACATAGGAAATACGAAGCTCTTGAGAGTGATGGAGTCCCTCGCAAGGGATCCTTGTACACTGCCGGTGCCGTATGTGACGGAGAAAGGCTGGTCTCCAACCTACAGCGCTAGTCAGTGCTCGTGTTCGAAGTTTGCCTGCGGTATACATACTGCGAGAGACTTTGAGTCTGCTGCGCCCAGTGTGTTGTGTGCTTTGCAAGCATCTGTAAGGCAAGTCGCACCCATAACCCAGGAATCCGCCGCCCCGGAGTCTATCAACATGTTGTAGTCGACCACAGTCAGAGACGACCCAAACTTGACTGAGACCATATATGTATAATCTGTGTTGTCATGATTGATAGCCTGGCTCTCCGACTGGGTGGGCTGCTTGCCCTTGATGATATCGTACTGATTCGCGCGCCTTACAGGCACCCGCCGCAAGGGAAGAGTGAAGGGAGTCGATGGTTCAGTGCTCGCGTCTCTGGGTGAGAGTTTTTTACGCAATTTGTTTGGGTCGATCGGTTTTGGTTGGTAGATGTAGAAGGCCGATGTCGCTGGGAGCAACAGGGTGAAGGCTGGAAGGAAGCGCATACTGATCGCGGCGGACAATGGAGGAATCGGAATAGTAGACACGATGGAAACCAGGTCTAGGTACTTATGAACATGGGAAAGATGTTGTATCTCGGATGTTGCAACGTTGACGTAGTGTGATTTTTGCGCAATTCACGGCGTGACAGAGGCACGAGCGGCGATTGTGGTAGAGTGAGGTGCTTGTGAAGATTTCGTGAGATGTTGAGTGAGCAATGAGTGCTGGCAGTTAAGCAGACCCAGTGACTCTTGTAATCACCTACTAATGCTACACTTGAGCGATTGAACGTTTGCGTAGAGTGCGCTGACCTGAGCGAATGCGGAAGTCTTCAAGACACGTAAGAAACGAACGAGTTATCCGTCGAGGACAAACAGCAACCAGATGGCTTGAGAACGCGAGGATAACAATCTACAGGATGCGAGATGTAAGGAAAAAGTTCCCTATCGGCTAATCAAGACATGTCCCTCTCAAACATGTCAACTTCCCCTGGTGATAAACCTGAGGTTCGATTATTGGTGACGGAGAGTGGAGGCTCGTGAGAAGAGGGTCTCTTGGCATCCCCTGAAACGGCGACTCGCAGCCAATCAGGTCGCCGGTGTCGACGTTCCTGAGGAATGGGCTGCATGCGGGTCTCAGAACATAAGCAAGCCTCTGACGAGTTTGGAGAGGCTTCGCCAGCATGTTGGCTGATGTGTGTAAGGGAACGATGCGCTCTCAAGGGCGACCTAGAGCAGTTCCGGTGCTTGGAGAGCAGCAACGTGATGGAGCTCTACTGTATCGTATGCTTCACTCATCAGAGTCACGTGCACTCGTGGTATGAGCATCATGTTATTAGAAATGGAATCGGAGATATGGGCGCACTAAAGCAGCAGTTGAGGGCTGATGACAAGCACAAGGACCATCCCGAAAGGACCGTGATGAGGAATTTTTGAGGTCTGGTACTGCAACTGCACATTGTGTTCACTGAGGGTGGACAGCGGACACACGTCCGTCAACAGCACGGCGACGATGGACTCTGCAACGACGCCGTAACACTTTCAGTTTCGATAGCGGAAGTACCAAGACGGCCCTCAGCGGACTCGTCGATCGGAGTACGAAGCTGCGATACCGCCGACCTCGTCTTCTGCGCACAGTCTGTCCGAATGAGGCATAATGCGGAGAGCCGAAGACCATGCAACATCCTAGCGCAAGTCTTCCCGTAACACTTGGAAGGGATTATGTCATTACGAGAAGGAGAATCCACGAGCAACATGTTCAGAACAGCAGGATGATAAGACGGATTCTGTGTTGTTGTTCACCGCTTCATGTGCATGCAGAATGTATATCACGAGGAGCAGCACGTTTAATCTATCTCTGAGCGGGAGGTGACTACCCCGCGTTTCGCTTGAGTTTAGAGGGAGGCTCGTCGACTCACCGCCAGACTTGTTGAGAGACCAAGCCCTATGAGTGGCCAGAGCTCCCGGTTATCTCTGTGCACTAGCGGAGCCCGAAACCTCCGGGCGAACATCGCAATCGGAGCGCCCTGGTCTTGTTGACTTCCACGTTCACGGCGACATCGTCTGTCTGAGAAAGCTTGTTGAGCTGATGGGCCTCAAACATTGTCATGTCGAGTGATCAAAGCCACTGCTCGCATTGGGTGCTGTGCCTGGACCATGGCTGATGTGGGATGACCGGCTTTTAAATACCGTTGCGCCCCAATCCGATTCCATTCCCCAAGATAGACCACGTCCTACCTTGTACCTGCAGGCCACCGACACGCAGACTGTGAATTGGGTGATACTTCGTACCTCCCTGGTTACATTGTACATATATATCGACCTACCAACCACCCCCTCGCCAGCTTCCCGTCCTTCCGAGCTCCCTCACCTGCTTCACCACCTCATCTCATCTGCACTCACTGTCCTGTCTTTCGTACTACCTTTCTTCCTCAAGCTGTATAATCCTCCATTTGGTTCCCTCCCATTACCATCATCCCCACACCAACAATGTCCGTCTCACGCTCAACCTCCCTCCGCACCCTCAACAAGCTCGCTGCTGGCAGCAAGCAAGTCCGCCATCTCCACATGACCGGTCCCGCGACCTTCCCCTCCCCTCTCCTCACCACCGAGCCTCCCACTGCTGCCACCGCAAAGGCCATCGCCGCAACGCCCACCACCAAGCTTCCCTCCGCCGACTCCACCTCAGCCGAGTATGGCGCCCCCAAGAGACACTTCAACACGAGCCGCTCGCTCAAAGCCGTCAACGACTCGAGTACCATCGACTTCGCCTACCTGCCCGCCTTCGAGGAGGCCGTCAGCGTGGAAGGCGGTATGCGTGTGCCTCTGTTGCCGGAGAGCTACAACCCCAAGATGGTCGCTCGGGAAGTCGAGGAGACCGTACGTTTACACCCCTCCTCAAACCACTTGCTTGCTACACGAAACCTAACAAACTCCCCAGATCATCCGCCCAGCAGTCAGCACAGTCGGCGACTCCTCTGTCGTCAACCCCTCCTCCGCCATTGCAGAGGTCAACGAGAACTCGGCCGTCAGCATCGACTTCAAGGGCATGGCGGATCGGATCGCCACGGCCGCGAAGCGGATAAGCCAGGCTCCAATTGAGGAGCAGGGTGGCATGATCAAGCAGGTTTGGAATGGGCTTGTTGATGATATTTTGGGTCCTAAGGGTCCTAAGCTTGCTTAGACTTGACGTAACGTGAGGGGAGGAGGGGTTTAGTGTCTGGGGTTTTCCTTTGCGTTGCTACGCTTACAACTCAGCTTGAAGTGCTCAAGCTATGAGATGATGAATTGTTCTACAGAGTGCGTTAGGCAGCGTCGAGCGTCTAACGGTTGCTATTGAGTATGGATTGTAATAGTTTGGTTGCTTTTCTCTTCACAATCAGACATATTCGAACGTCATGCTGATGGACATCTGCCAACGATTTGCGCGTATTATCAAACATTGCTGTGCATTGATGAACTCAATCGCTACGTGGAAGCCCCTGTAAAGTGCACCTTAACCCAGGATAGATTGTTGTACAGTCTGAGGAACGTTTATGCCGGTTATCGTGCAGCCTTTCGAAGGCTGTAATGATCGCATCACTGGAACTCAACGTGTGTATCCAATCAGAAGCACTCTCCCTCCTGATAGAGATACCACAGCTCTCCCAACTCCCCCCAACTACCGATTCAAACTCAATAACCCCTCCACATACCTTCTCGCATCAATTCCAATCCCCTCCGCCAATCTCGTCCCGCCCGGTAACCACCCCCCACCACCCCCTTCCTCCCCACTCCCCACACCCATACTCGCCAAGAACCCCCTGCCCGAGACATGCCTCTGCGCCACCGCTTTCCCACCACTACTCGGCGCATCCGTAGCCCGCCGGACCAAGATCGCTATGCGGCTATTGTCGGGTATCCCAGCGCCGAGGACGGTGTGGTCATGTTTCCTAGATGGTGGAAGGGCTTGGGTTGCGGAGCGGTGTTGGAGGCTGGATTGGCGCTGGGGAGTGGGACGGGACGAAGATTTCGGTGGGAAGGGGTAACCGCCGTCGGTGGTTATAGTGGGGGCGTTGGAGGCGGAGGAAGAGGGGTTGATGGAGCCTTTCTCCTCGTAGGGGGTGCGTGGGTACCCATCATCCTCGGAGGTGGAGGGGAGTTGGTAGGGGTAGACGGTCGTTGATGCTGGAAGGCGCATCCAGACGATCCACCAGCCGCGGCTTGTTTTGCATGTGCGTTCGAGGTCTGCTGGGGAACGCTTTGTGGCGGAGAGGGTGTTGAGGATTTGAGTATGGACGTTCAAGGCTTCGATCCGTGTCCAGGTAGAGGTTTTAGAGATACCAGACGGGGAGATGCCTTTGGCGGCGAGGGTGCCGGGCTCGGGGATGTTGGGGATGCTGGTGTGTACTGTCAGGCTTGTGGGGTCGTAGACGAGGTCGAAGATTGGGTGATTGTTGCGAGAAGGCGCTGGGGAGTTGCCTTGGCGGGATGCTGAGGAGGCGGTTTGATCGGAGGTGTAGCCGTTCGGTATGTCTTGGTTGGAGGCGGATATTCTCGCAGCAATGTTGGCAGGAGAGGTAGATATTGCCAATGGTTTCTGCAAGGGGCCGAGGTGATGATGAATGTTCCGATACAGTGTCGGCCACATAAGAGAGTCTGTTCGGTTGGTGAAGAGGAAGGCGAATATGAAGGGTCTACGAACGTAGATAACGACTCGCAGACGCTCCAAGCTCAGCCTTGCCCGTTTCTGAGCACCCGAATCTTGCTGCGGCTGAGGCGTGTCTTCATCTTCGCCGATGGTCTTAACCACCTCCACCTGTAGAGTACGTACAACTGTTCTTGCACCCCCAGTCTCAGATCCACCTGCGCCGTCACTGTCTGTTTTGCTCGCTTCTCCTACGTCGTCTTCCGTATCTTCGCTGTCTAGATCGCCTTGCAAGCCAATGAGAAAGTGTCCATTGACCTCTAGCCTTTTTTGTCGCCTAGTCTTGTCTTCGACTGCGCTACCTTCCGGCTGCGGATCGAGCTTTTGTAGAGGCCCTTCGGGCGACTTTCCGATAGGATCATGTTGTTCTTGTTTCGGCGTCTCTTCTTGAGATGGCCGCGATGGGGATGGATCTGATCTCTTAGATTGCCCACCCCATGCTGTCCCGTAGCCCAGTGTCAGATATTTCACCCACACGTCTGGGTCGGTTATTCCGGACTTGTTGTGACTGGTGCTGTCCGTATCACTTCCCACATGAGCATCCGCCTTTGATGTAGCAGTCTTCAGGGACTTTTCCGCAGCCGATACTATGGGCCGCGGTATGCCCGGATTTGGTGCATCTGGAGATTTTGTCCGACTCTGTTGCCGCTGTACAGTCTTACGAGTGCTGCTCTTTCGAGTCTCTAATGGCGGCTTCGATATGGCGTCGCCATTACCCATACCGGACGGTTGCCGCCTCCGCCTCCGCCGGCGGTCTGATAGGGGATTCTCCTTTACGCCATAGGCAAACTCCCCATACATGTAAATCGACTGTAACCAATGTGATAAGTTTCGTAGAGACGTCCTTGAGATTGCTCCCATGCCTGAGAATATGAGGCCATCCGCCGCCGTAGGTTGTGCACCTGCGCCCATCCAGGGTACCGGATCCATGAGGTCTTGCGCAGCTGCCACCCCTCTTAACTCCTTGGCCGCCGATTGTACCCTTGCTGGCTCTCCAAACCGCGACACCACTAGGTCCACCAAACCATCTGTTCGCGACACAAAGTCTTCCAGCACCTCTCTTTCACCACTTCCCCACTCCTCCTCTCCTACTCCGATGCCCAGCTCTCCACCAGTCGCAAGCTTGATGCCTCCAAACGCGTCCACCGCCGGGTTACCATGAAGTAGGACATCCCAATTGAGTGCGAAGGCGGTCCAGAACCGCTCCAAAGTAGTGCTGAACCTCGGCCGTCCCAGCCTTGTGAAGAGCTCATCCAAAGAAGGTCCATGATGAAGTGCGAATATGGATTGTGCCGTGAGGATCTGCTGTAGCAGCAGCGAAGGGGAGCTGACCTCCCTCGAGGAGTAATCGTACTGCGAGTCCTCATCGGCTACCTTCTGTCCTCCAGCAGGAGGACTCGCCAGGGCAGTGTTCCTCGGCAGCCGTGTAAGATCGATTGACTGTCAGATCAGCCCATCACCTCCACCCACATATCTTCAGGACGCAAAACCTACAGCAAGAATCCACCACCCCGTCTGCAGCTCGTGCATAACAATCCTGCTCCTCTCCGTCTCCACGCTATCCACACTTTCTCCCTCCGCAAACCCCCTCGCGAACCCCACCATCCCCTGCGCCAGGCCTATCTGCCTTAGCTTCTCATTCTCCTCCTCCTGCCGTTCGCGCTCGTCCGTCCCTTTGCCCTTCCGTTTCGACCGAGCATGTTTGGAGTAGTAGAAGACCACCTGGTCGCGGAAGGTTTCGTCCGTCTGCCCTAGGGAAGGGTTGTATATGGCTAGGAAGGACAACTGGGCGGGTTGAATCTTGGGGGGAGCTTCCGCCGGTGAGGCCATGGGGATGGCATCGATGGGGGTGGGAGGAAGGGCGGAATCCGATACAGCTGCCCTGGGGTGGGGTTAAAGAAGCCCTATGAAGGTGAGCAGGGCGATTAGACAGATTTCCACATCTCAATCGATCGAGATTGAGTTGCTTGGCGGGACATCGTACGAGCGATGCAGGCTGCTTGAAGCGATGACGATGGGGCTGGCCTAACAGGGCTACGCAGGGGGGATTTCTTGACCTGTCAATCGCTGGGGGGAGTCGGAGATTTGGCCGTGCCAGGCGCGCCGCCGGTTCTGGGCAAGAGCAAGCGAGTACGGGGCAGCTCCGCCGCGAAGCAGACCGCGTCCGCCGGAGGTCTGCAGCGGCAGCTTCCATACGTTTTAAAGATACTGTTATCTGGCGTGCATGTAGCTTCAAACTAGATCAACGTGCTCATCTTTCCTCATTCTCATGCTGTTGGGCAGACGAATAGCAACATTACTTTCGCGGAGATCGGCGGATACACGAACCCTTCTCCGTTGCAGCAAAAGATACGGGTCCACGAAGGTTTCCGATCCGCTTAGGATCCTCTTCTGCGGTTCCGATGACTTTAGTATTGCTTCACTGAAAGCGGTGCGCCAATACCAAGAAGAAAGCGATGGTGCCGTCGCTTCTATAGACGTAGTATGCAGGCCTGGAAAGCCGACCGGACGCGGTCTGAAACGTATTCGCGAAGGTATAGGGGTTCATGCAATCACATGGGTTCAGTTTCTGACGTAGATAAAGTTCCTATCAAAGCCGCAGCACAGCAGCTGTCACTACCTGTCCATGAGATAGACACCTTCACCGGATGGAACGCAAGTTAACCTCATCTGTAGGATTGCTTTGCTCATGTGCTAATTGATACAAAGCCGCCAACTCCGGATAATGAACCCATCAACCTGATTATTGCCGTCTCATTCGGCCTGCTAGTTCCTCCACGGATCCTTAACGGCGCAAAGTATGGAGGCGTCAACGTACATCCCTCCCTACTTCCAGAGTATGTAGCACTCTTCCAGGAAGACATCGCCCTTCATTAACCGCACCGAAGTTTGCGAGGACCTGCCCCTATCCATCATGCCCTACTAAAGCGCAGAACACACACCGGCGTCAGCGTTCAGACTCTTCACCCCAAGCACTTCGACCAAGGGCTCATTCTGGCACAAACGCCCCGGCCCGGCATCGATATCACGAGCCCCAATCTCACGCCGGACGCTCTAACCACGCAGCTAGCAGCAGAAGGCGCCTCACTATTGGTAGACTGCTTACGTAGGAAACTCTACGTACCTCCGCTCGAGGGCCGTTCAGCAGTCGTGTCTGAAGCGGAGCAAGAACGGGTTTCCGAATGGCTGAAAGCCAACAAGAAGCAAGAGGGAGGGATGTTGAACGCAGCGCCAGCTTCGATGCCCGAGGACATTAGAGTCATTAGCCAGCTATCACATGCTCCAAAGATCACGCCTCGTGATAAGGAGATACAGTGGCATGACTGGACGATGGGAGATATCCTGCTGCGCTCACGTGTCATCGGTGACCTCTGGTCAACACGCTGCATGGAATTGCTTCAGCCAATGTCTGGATCCACTGAACCTACTGAACGACCTAGAAGAATCATCTTTCATGCATGGAAAGGAGTTGAGAATGATTCGGCAGATTTCACTGAGGAATTGCGAGTGGAGGAAGCGCATAGTCGTCGAGAACCAGGACAGCCGATCTCAATAACGACGACAAGTGGCGAACCTACCATATCGATAGCGACCCGGGATGGCCAACTATTAGAGCCCACAAGCTTTACAATCGAGGGCGAGAAGAAAGGCGGTGGAAAAGGCACCCTGTTGAAGCTGTTGAAGGCGAAGCAAACAGAAAAGGGCATATAGTATCATGAAGGACGAGCAGAAAGATGAGAATTTTGATTACGAGATCTAGGCATTGGCTAGCTGTACCGTGGATAAAATGTGCACATACACTATGGAGCCTCGGTTGCTTTCCTTTTTAGGTGGCCTGCTGCCACATTACTTCCCATAACGGAACAAACTACAGAATCTACAACGATCATGAACCCGTACGCCTGTACACCGTAAAGCACATCGAACAGGACTAGGAATGCAAGCGGTCGTTGTGATGTGATGGCAGACATGGAAGAGATAGAGACGACAAAAACCATGTAGAAACTTTTGGGAAGTACATCAACGCCATTTCCGGTACACTGCTATACATTGATCAGATAGGAGACACCATGGGTACCGCAGCTGCATCACAATCTCTCAGAAAGTCCGCGACCGCAGGTGCAAATATTTGAGAGCCTACAGAGTCTGATCCGGAGGTAAGCCTGAGCGGCGGGCAGACGAAGTAGTAGCCTTTTAGAGTGGAGTTCATGGTAGCCCTATCGTACTGCGGGATTGATGAGAAGCCGATTTCGCAGCCGTAATTGGTGACGGTGATCGTTGAGACGATAGAAGTGGTCGTCTGGGTGGAACAGGAGAACAACGGGCTGGTACTTCCATGCGGGGTTGCAAATTCACCGAGACCTAGACGCGTTCTCACGTCCAGGTCTGGAGTGAGCTGGATGAACTCGGGCCAACCTGCGGATTGAGCACCGCTGCCACAGCTGCTTGCGGCTCCTCCTTTGTTAGGTGGGTCTCGCAGATCTACAGACCTCTCCTCGATCCCCATTTTTCTTGCAGAGGCATATAAGCTATCAAGTTCTATCCTGCTGCGAGTCCAAGTAGATGACGCCGCTACTGACTGCGTAAAGGTACTGCCTATGCCGAGAATAGCTTTCTCTTGGCATGTAGTCGTTGTGGATACGGTGACTTTCGTCAACTTCGACTGCAACATGCAGGTGTCCTGGGTTCGTTAGTGGAAAGCATAGAGAACAGTCAATAACTCGGCATGCGTACTTGAGATATGTTTGACATGCTGGCAGCGAAGTCGCCGAGCAAAGTGTCTTTGTATGACGGCTTAACAACGATGGTCCAAGCAGTTGATGATAACGTCGAACGTTGGTCGTTCCATTGCAATCCGTACTGATTTATGGAATGACTGGAGGCACATGATCTCGACCCAATGTCTCCTGTGATGCTGCTGTGAATCGATTGGCTCTCATCCAAACAGGACAACTCTGAAGGTAGCCTCTCCAGGACTTGGGATGCCGCTGGACGGTCGGAAGCCTCTATGCGCAGCATAGACCTACACAGCTCAAGGACTGTATGGGTCGCACTGTCTTCGGAGCACTGCCTTTCCAGCTTGGTCAACCATTCGAACAGGACCGGTATCCGAGCTTGATACGATGCAATCGACCCCAGCTGGGCCAGATCAATGAAGTCATACAGTTCAACCAACGAAAAACCCCACATGACTGTCATCATCTCCACAAAGACGCAGGCTAATGCCCACACATCCGCACTCAACCCTCGCCGCTGGCGCCTAGCAATCTCTGGTGCGACATACATGGGCGTCATGGGGCTGTTGCGAGGGGAACTCCAGTCCGAGTTGGTAAGTTCCCTGGAGCAGCTGAAGTCGGCATAGCAAATCTTGGAAGAAAGGATGAGAATGTTGGCCGGCTTGATGTCCGCATGCCTGATATGGCTCGAGTGCAGGTACGAAAGGCCGGAAGCCAGACAACCGAACCACCTCCGCAGCTTAGACCTTTTCTGACCGTTCATCCGCGGCGAACTGAGATATTGACTAAGGTTGCATTCTGCTGCCGGACTCATGATGATACTGTATGATGAACCACTACCATATGCTGCAATAATCTTCGCAACATGGGGGTGGTCTATTCTCTTCATGATCTGCACCTCTCGTAGAAACTCGGCTCTAAGGTAAGAGCTTGACATTATGGGTCGGAAAGTCTTGCGGGCATAGATACAATCGGAGGGAGACACCCGCACACGGTCTACTATTCCGTGCGAGCCACGGCCGAGCAGGTCTATATGCATGACCGAGCAGGCTTTGAATCCCTTTGCGGCCCAGTACACGTCCCCAAGTCCAGAGCCAGGATCGATGTACTTGGACATGCTATCTGTACCACCACCTTGCTGATCTTTATCAAGCTTGTCATTGCTATCACCCTGCCCAGCTCCATAGTCTGGCCCGTGGAAATTGGCTGGGTCTCCGGCGTCATGGTGGTTATCGTCGTCTTCATCATTACAGGCATCGTCTTCAGATGTATCCTCTGCAGCCTCTTGTGTACCGGGACCCCCTACCCACGGTACCTGATAGACATCAAGACTGTTAGGCCCTGGAGCAACTGTGCCCTCGAAGTGCGCAGCTACATGGTTGGTTCGTTCTTGCCAGTCAGAGAGTGGCTCTCCACAATAACCACAGTGAGTTTCGCAGGCCCCTGAAAATTCTACCTTGGACTGCTCCACTACTTCTTCTGGGCGTAGTTGTGTGTGGTTTTTCTTCGCATGGCTGCGGAACTTGTCTCTCCTGTGATGCACAGTAACGTCTGCTTTCGTGTCTTGAAGACAGACGCAGCACACAAAGAAATGTTGCGGTCTGTTGATCTCTTCGTGTTTCCGCCAGTCGTCCTTTCGTTTGAAGCTGAGACCGCATCTGGAGGTACATCTATATTTGTGAGGTTGTGACGGTTGCTGTTGCTGTGGATGGAACTTTTTGTAATCCTGTTTCAGGCATCTTCCCGAAGCTTCAGCTGCGAAACTTCTCACTAGAGACAGAGGAGACCTCCTGTTCTCCTGAGACTCCGCGGTGCATGATGTGTCGTCGGTAAGCTCTTGGCCTTCCTCAAGCTTCGCAAGGACCCATTGCCGGATGGCGTCTGAATCGCAGTCGAAGACTCGGGCCAGCGCGTCATACATTTCTGCGTCGAGCGTTCGTGGGCGCCAGTTCGTATATAGCCATGACTGAAGCAGGCCTTCTTTTGCTCCACTTAGATGCGTTTGGCGTGATGCAATGGAAGGTTTCTTCCGCTTCTTTGGCCGTTCAGATCCTACAACTGAACTTTCGAGCACCGGTGCAGTAGTTGATCTCTTCTTGGATTCCTTTCGCGGGGCAATTGTTGATCGAGAACGGTTGTTTGGTGCCCCTTTCGGTGACATATGTTCTAGCTGCATTGTTGTGCCCACTGGAGCAGGCGATGTTTCCGACGGTTGCGCACAATGTGGTGGTCCGAGCTCGGGCCGTGATGTACCGGCGTGGAACTGAGATTGCTGGAGCTGAGCGTAATCTGATGGTACGCCCGGCTCATGCCATATTTCGGTTGAGAGATGTTGGGCTAATGGCGTTGGTTGCGGAAGGGAGGATGTATGCTGGGACAGTTGCCCACTACGTTCGTTTAAAGGTTCTGGGACGGAAGTGTTCGTTCCAAACGCTGAACCTGCCTGAGGCGTGAGTGTTTGATAGGCTTCATCTACATTCTGTTCATTCGCATCGCCTGAATTCCATTGGTATCTCAGATCCTGTGCCTGTACGATACCACGGGTGTCATTCAGGTTCGACGCAAACCGGCCGGCAGCTTGGTCAGCCTCGTTTGACACGAACTCGTTGGTCCCAAAATCCATGAGGTACGGCGAGCCGTACGGCTGCTGGAAAAGCACGGGATTGTGGCCATGTTGCAAGAACAATGGCGCTTGCAAAGTAGTGGCGGAATCGCCTCGGATCGCAGGATTAAAATGCGCCCTCATCTGCTCCGGAAAGTGAATACGCGTTAGGTCCTGAGGGCTGATGTAGGGATTGAGTCCTGTGGGAAGTCGCGGGTATCGACTCCGGCCGACAGCCTCGCCGCTGGGTTGAGGTTGGGCATTTATGCCGCCTGCATTTGTAGAAACTCTTTGTGCAGGAGTTGAAAATTGGTCTTGGGAGTTATTCACCATGTTGATAATAGATTGTTGGGCAAGTGCCCTAAGCAACGAACATAAGGCTTGCTGTTGTACGGGAAACACCAGTTATGCTCGAATCCTTGAGCACGAGGCGGGATTTTATGAAATCACTATCAGACCCAATTGGCCCTCCAGGTCTGAGAGCAGAGCCTCATGAGGCAATGAAAAGGCCGCATTGAGCGCATTCAAGCCACTCAAGCGCAGCACAGTAGTCTTAATAAGGTTAAGAAAGGGGTAGATCATGTTTTATCCACGTTCATTCGCTGCCTTGCTTGAAAAGCTTGACACTTCTGCGGATGAGGCAGAGGTAGGGCTTTCTGCTCACTTGTGAGATCCCTGCCGGGTCGGGACACGTCACGTCTGCGTTCTGACGGAGTGCTGAAGGAGGACAAAAGAAACGGTGAAAGATTTGCATTCTACGAAACACCAAAAAATACGAAGACTCACCGTTGACTTACGAGGCTACTGTAAATCGTGGAGCTGAACATCCACGGCGCGGGAAGCAGGAGCGAGCAATTCGCATACCCTGGGGATGAGCAGCAGCCGATAGAGTTCTCGCTACGAAGACAGGGAACGCAAGATGAACATGTCAACTCATGCTGACAGGAGTAGCTGCCATTGAGGGGTGCAGATGGGTGTGTCCAAGCCTCTGTTGCTGAAGGCGGAGCATTCGAGGTGACGACGTCGGGCTGGATGGATGAGCGTGGGGTATACGAGGGCCAAGATAAGCACAGACCATCCGCAAATCGCGCTAGTCAAATGTCATCACAGTCGCGGTCTCCGAGACACGTCCTTTTGAACAATTCCTAAGCTCATACGGAAGCACAGTCCGGGGACACACGAAAAGTTATTCGGTTCAATCACTACACTTCACGATACACAGGGGATAGATTCGAGAACGATGTTCAGTTCACCGATGGTCTTTCCCAGCTACGGCCCAGTACTTTCGCCGCTATCGCCTGCTGCTCAGAATACGTTTGCCAATACCCCTTTCGGATTGCCGCTCGCATCAATGGCTCAACCCTCTCGGACCCAGAAACCAACCCCTTTCTCAAGGCGATCAATCAAGGGGAACCCATTGGTTCAAAGTCGGGATTCCGCAAAGAACAAAAGACGCGATATCTTCTTCAGGAAGATCCAGCAAGGCCGCGATGATCGCAACTGGGAGGCACGGGGCGAGCAGGTACGAAAACTGTCCAGGAAGCAGGATCGAAGTATTCAGTTTACTGATGCTACATGTCTCATAGATTATGCGCCTCGATTTCGTGTCGGAGAAGAAGAAATGGGAGGCACAGCAAGCACGGTCTGCGCCCAAGGACGAGGACCACATTCCCGACGTGGAGATCGATGATGCATACGATAGCCAGGAGCAGCCGAGCTCACAAGGAGTGCCTTCTAGTCAAATGGCGATTGATGATGCTGAGGAAGTTGATGTGCTGGCTCAACAGGAGGAGGAGGAGCTGGACGCCTTGATTGGTATGATGGAGGAAGAGAGCGTTGGCGTGCATGAGGAGCCGCAAACTTACGGCAGCGATGATGAGGACTACGATGCGTTGTTCAGTGACATTTTGGCGCAAGAGTCGAGTCAGCCAGGGGTGCGGCTGCAGCACCAGGTCGATCTTGTCGAGGATGAGATGGACACCTCAAATGGATGATCATGCCGAACATCAAGAGATGCGGCCGTCTACCTCTCTTTTTGGGCAGGGTTAAGCTGGTGTCACCAAGTTCTTTTAAGGATGTAGGATCTTCGGCTCGGACCTGTTACTGTTGGGCGCAGGTAGAATCGAGTTCCTCCAGAGCTTCTGTGGGAGCTGTAGTTATATCACCGACGAGTTCCTGTGGCGGACTTCCCAGTTCCTGCATCTGCATACCGTTAGGGCGCGGTAATCATTACAAAGGGCAAGAGGCATACCTTAGCCATCTTTTCGACTATGTACTCTTTGTCTTCAGGCTTCTCGTCAGAGTAACCTGGCTGTTCATATTTCTGGATGATTTCCGTGACAAGCTTGCGTTGCTCCTTGTATCGCGCGTAGTCTTCCTTGCTGGTAGTCTTCTCGTGCTTCTCTAGCCAGTCGTCGAATCTCCCGTCCAAGTCTTTCATGGCTTCATAGAGGATGTCTTTATTCGCTAGCTGCTCGAAGACGCCTGACAACATCTTGGCAAAATTGTCGTCCACACCCTCAGCTCCCCCTTCGGAGTTCATCAGTGCCTTCAGCAGCTGCTCTAGCTCCGCACTCTCGTCACCCTGGGCAGCCGCAGCACTGGCTTGCTCTCCCGACTCCTGCATTCGCTCCATTGTTTTCCGTATCGTCTCCTGGAACGAGTCCTCGGCTTGCTTTGCGCTCGAGGCAGCCTCCGTTTTTGTAGAAGGCTCAGCGCTTGCTGGAGGCTTGTCGTCGCCGGGAGGTACGGCAGCTGCAACATCCCCTAAGCCTTTCAGAAGGTCTTCGAACTGCTTCTGCATTTCTGGTGATGATTGCATCTGGCCTAGGAACTCCGCCATTCCGGCCTCCAATTGCTTGGCAAACTCTTCATCCTCGACTTGTGGTCCCGCAGCAGTAGGCAGCGCCTGCTCTGGTCTTCCTGGGCCTGATGATGCCGGTGCTGCTGTGGCAGGGGCCGGCTTGGGCTGTGTGCTGGCAGTAGGAGCAAACTCATCGAGAACATCTGTACCCCGTCAGTGTCATTCTTTATCGCAGTAGGTTTCGATTAGATACCATCGAGGTCATCTAAATCGTCCTCGTCAGGGTCCGGAGCCGGCTCGGTGGTGGGGTTGATATTGTCTTTCTCGGCCATTGCGCATATGGACTCAGGTCTCTCTCGTTACCAACGAAATGACACCGTTTGTAGACGGTTGTGATGGGAAGTTATGCACTTCCTCCAGGGTTGATCTATCCCTCCCACCGCTACCGAGGCTCAACTACCACTTCGCAGCGGGCGCTATTTGAGGATTGTCGCATGGCGGGGTTGAAGGGAATGCGGGCGGGTGCACAAGCCAGGTCCCGACGTTTCGGCTTCCCGCCGTCGATCGGGACGGAAGCCTCATTTGTTTGCGCTCGAATCAAACTGAACTATGGCCTTCTCTACAGTTCTCAGAATTCTCAACATTCACGTCCACCTCGCATTCACTTCGACCTCACCGCTAGGCATCAACAGACCGAACCCCTAACTCACTCTCATATATCATTCCGTCAGCCAACGAACTAAACTGCTCTTCACAACCTGCGCAGGCCGTCGACTACTCGAAGTATTCACAACACACAGCCCCTTAGCAACGATGAGTCTATGTATGAACAGGTTACAAGAGGAGAGGTGGGTTGAACTCCGCAAGAACATACAACAGCCGCTTAAAGAGACCTTGTTAGGAAGCAGTGGCGGCGAGATCATCCTTTCGGATTCTTTGCCAAACCGATGAAGAACCCGCAAGGAGCCTTGGATCTCAAGAAGTGGGAGTGCGGTGTCCCTGGGAAGGACAAGACTTTATGGGAGGGCGGTCTGTTCAAACTCGAAGTTCAATTCCCAGACGGTACAACGGTCACCCCCAGCTGATGTGAGAAACAGTTACTAACGGCTCATTTTTGCAGAATATCCCACAAAACCGCCAAAGTGTGAGCTACAACTGACACAGGATCAAGTGAAGCTAATACTAACACTGTGCTTCAGGCAAATTCGTCCCTCCGCTATTCCATCCGAATGTCTACCCGAGCGGCACAGTTTGTCTTTCGATCCTCAATGAGGAGGAAGGCTGGAAGCCAGCAATAACAATCAAGGAGATCCTCTTGGGCATTCAGTCTCTGCTCGACGAGCCGAACCCCGAATCACCTGCGCAAGCTGAGGCATACAACCTCTTCAAGAAGGACAGAGCGGCGTATGAACGCAAAATAAAACATATTGTCAAGGATAATCCGGCGCCATGATGCAGCTTATTGTCACTCATCACACGAAGTCAAAGTGGGCAAGCAATTGTGCACCAGGCAGGCAGACAGGCCTCATAGGAGATATCCGCATGGTACATGCCAGGTCTTTAGTAAACTGAATCGGCGTCGGTGCGGGTTTGGCAGAGGCGTATAATATGGGGACAATTTTGCGTAACACATATATTCCTTGCATTGCACGCCGGTCAGTCAATTTACGAATTTAGAAACACTGCCTACGTCGAGGGCCGAACGCTTACAGTCCCAGAAGCGTAGAATCGAAGCAAACTTATAGAACCCGAACTTCTTTCAGCTTATCAACCATCCATTGTTATCGTGAGCAGCCCCCGGGGGATGCGCCAGTCGCGTGTCGACCGTGCGTTCGGGCTTCGGGAGTTCTGCGATCAGCCGCCGACATGACGCTTAGCCTCGATCGCATTTAGAAAATATACCATCATCACTGATTGTGCCGTGACACTGCTCTTCTGCTTGCGCTTTCCCTTCCACTGTCACACACTTACAAGACGAACATGCTGCGATGAAAAGCATTTCCCCATTGGCGGACGCCATCTGGCGACAGACCTTACCATGGACCTGCCGCAGTTGCGAATGGCGACAGCAATTGCTTCGCTCACGGCCACAGACAGCGTTCAAGAGCCTGCCGCAGTTCACTCGTAGGACATACGCGACGACTCCCCTTCAACAGATCCGCACACAGTCGAAGCGACATACCAAGTTGATAGTCCTCACAGCGCTGGGGACGGGTTTGGCGGTCGGAGCATACACACACAGTGCAGATGCGAAGCACTTCTGGGATGCTACTGTGAGAGCGTCTAGGGTAGCTTATATTCTGGCGGTCAATGTCAATGAGTAGGTGCGAAGCGATTGGGCAGGATACAACTCGTACTGACTTTTTGCGTGCAGTTATCGCAAGACCCTCAAGCGCGATAGCGATCCGGACTACAAAGAGCAACTAAAAGCATGCCACCAGCGCTGTGCTAATAGGACATTAGTAGGGTTGGAGAAGAATGGCTCAATCTTCATCAAGCTGGGTCAGCACTTGACCAGCTTGAACTACCTACTCCCTCGAGAATGGTGCGACACGTTCATCCCGTTGCAAGACAAATGCCCGATGTCGTCTATTGAGTCGATCGAAGAGATGGTCCTACATGACACTGGAGCGCCTATATCAGAGTACTTCTCCGAGTTTGCGTCTTTGCCAATCGGTGCAGCATCCTTGGCGCAGGTCCACAAGGCAACACTCAAGGATGGCCGGAAGGTGGCCGTGAAAGTACAGCATCCTTCATTGGATGAGTGGGCACCACTGGATCTCGCACTAACCCGCTTCACCTTCTCCGCCATCAAGTACTTCTTCCCCGAGTACGACTTAACATGGCTTGGAGAGGAGCTAGCGATCTCTTTGCCACAAGAACTTGACTTTGAGTTGGAAGGGAAGAATGCCATCAGGGCGGCAGAGTACTTTTCTCATGTCAGAGACTGCCCGGTGATTATTCCGCAAGTGTACATGGCCAAGAGACGATTCCTAGTAATGGAATTTGTCACCGGCTACCGCCCGGACAACCTGGAAGCCCTGGATCGGGAAGGTATCGACCGCGACGAGGTGTCGGCAGCATTGGCTCGGATCTTCAACACTATGATTTTTGGCAAGGATGCGCCCTTGCATTGTGATCCTCACGGTGGTAACCTTGCCATCAGACGGAACGACTCGCGAAGGTACCCGCACAACTTCGATGTCATCATCTACGATCATGGGCTGTACCGCGACATTCCAGCGTCTCTCCGGCGCTCGTATGCAAAGCTTTGGCTGGCGTTGATTGATGCCGACGAGCCGCGGATGCGCAAGTACGCCTATGAGGTAGCAGGGATCAGCGACGAGCAGTTTCCACTCTTTGCAAGTGCCATCACCGGTCGTGACTACAAAGTTGTCAAAACGTCCATCACTCAAGCACGAACAGAAGCGGAGAAGGAAGTCATTTCTGGGTCATTGGGTGAAGGGCTGTTGCAGCAACTGGTTCAGATCCTGAGTCAGGTCCCGCGGGTCGTGCTCTTGATTCTCAAGACCAATGATCTCACCAGAAGTCTGGATGAGAACCTTCAGACCACACAGGGTCCTATCCGAAGCTTCTTAATCCTGGCGAGGTACGCTGCCCACGCAGTCCTTGAAGAACAGCTGGAGGCGCTGAAGGGCAGCGCTTTCCTGCCCAGGAACTGGCGTTTAGTCTTCGATGCTTGGAGAGACTATGCGAAAGTTCAGATGAAGCTCACGTTGTACGAACTGTATCTGTCCGCGAGACGGCTACTAGGCCTGAGTATGCCCATTGTCGGCCCTCAGAGCTCTCCGACTTACTGATTGAGCATTTTTGGCGCGCTGATAGAGCCGGCATATTGTAGAGGCACTGCCACACTGTATATAGTCCAGTTGAGCTACCATCATGGCAACATAGTTGATTAACAGCATGGAGATTATATGTGTACTATCACCGTGCCAAACATCTAGGCTAAGCTAGTCCACCATTCAAACTGTATTACTTACCCTGCGGCAGATCCTCGGCTTATAATCCTCCCTCTGACGTCGAGAACTGCCGTGAACTTTTCGGACGTCTCGTTCTCGTGGAGAGTGTTGATAAGTCCTCCGTGCTTTCAAGGTTCCAATTCCCATCATGCTTGCTGTGAAGTTGTCTTATTCAACATATGCCGCCTCGAGTTATGCCACAAGATGATGGCATCCACTCGAGCCCGACACTATCCGGACCGGTGATAGAAGGGATCGCCGGCTTCACTGCTGGCGTTGTCACGACTCTGAGCGTGCACCCCTTTGATGTCGTAAAAACGCGGCTTCAAGGTACGAATAAAGCTGCCTGCATGAACACTGAACTGATATGAAAGACAGTCGACCAAAGTTCGCGCAACTCATGGGGCACGTCCACGCGCATCGTACGCAACATCCTCCAAAATGAAGGAGGAGTTGGCGCGCTCTACCGTGGGCTCATGCCCAACCTCGTAGGCAACTCCCTAAGCTGGGCTCTCTACTTCCTCTGGTACGCGCTCCGTACCTCCGCCCTTCCCCACCGCACCCACTAAACCCCAACAGGTACCGAAGCCTCAAGGACATGATTCAAACCTACCGCGGCGGCGGCGGCAAAGGCACCACCCTCACCTCCCTAGACTACTTCCTCGCCTCCGGCGGCTCCGGCATCCTCACCGCCGTCCTGACCAACCCTATCTGGGTGATCAAAACCCGCATGCTCTCCACGGGTCGCAACGCCCCCGGTGCCTACACCAGCACCACGCACGGCGTCCGGGACATCTGGCGCACCGAGGGGCTCCCCGGCTTCTACCGCGGTCTCGTCCCCTCCCTTTTCGGCGTCTCCCACGGAGCGGTGCAGTTTATGGTGTATGAGCAGTTGAAGAACTACCGTGGGAGGAGCACGAGGGGAGGGAAGGAGGGGCTGGGGAATTTGGATTATTTGTGGTTGTCGGCGGTGTCGAAGGCGATTGCGGGGAGTGTGACGTATCCGTATCAGGTGGTGAGGGCGAGGTTGCAGACGTATGATGCGGATCTGAAGTATAGGGGTGCTAGTGATGCGGTTGTGCAGATTTGGCGGAGGGAGGGGTTGTCCGGGTTTTACAAGGGGTGGGTGCTGAGTTGCTTTGATGTGGGCTGTGTGGTCTTACTGACACTCTCATAGTCTTGGTCCGAACATCTTGAGGGTATTGCCGTCGACTTGCGTAACCTTTCTAGTCTACGAGAACACCAAGTTCTACCTCAATCGCAGCTATGGGGCTTCGGCAGAAGCCAAGCTTGGTTGATGTCAGCAGCTGGGCACTTCGCGTTCAGGAATGCAGTCACCGCAAGCGCCGTTGGTGCAATCAATTCGGCCCGCTACAGCATCTGCGCCCATCTTTCTGCTAATAGGCACTATTGTCTGGTGTGATCTGGTGGTCCAGCTTAGTAGGTCTGTAAGGCTCCGACGGCGACGTTACCCCTAGTATTACCACGAGTGTGCGAGTCGGTAATGCTTGGACGCTTCCGTGAGGCCATGGGCCACATCTTAACCGGGGGAGGAGATCGACGAATCCATGAGATGTGTCTGCACGGTGGTGGAAGCAAGCAGCTAGAGAATCTTGATTCATTAAACCTTGCGGCATTGGCTATGTACTCTGAAATGCTATATTACTCAATGGTTCCACCATGAGTGGGTAATGAAAATTTCCTTTCTGATGATAAGACCCCAATATGTTTGAGAACGCCAAAAATGCATGTTCACCTTTCATCCTCCATGACCTGCTTGTCTTAAATGCGCAATCCAGCAACCAAATCCAAGCAACCATCAACCGCCTGCTCAAGCTCCCCCACCCTCGCCTTAAGTTCCCGATTCTCCATCCTCAGATTACTCACTTGCCCCCAAGCGGCTGCCTGACCACCAGTGCCGCAACACCTCGCGCACCCACGCCCCTCCTCTTCCGGTGCCTCCAGCGACGACATGCCCCTCAGCACCTTCTGATACGTGCTCGACCGCTTCACTATAGACGGCTTATGCCCGCTTAGGATCTGAACTTGTCTCGCGTACTCGGTGGGGATATCGCTGAAGGAGCCTGTGGATACAGTGGTCGTGGGTGAGATGGCTCCGGCGCGGCTCGAGAAGACACTTTCAGCTTCCGACTCATACGCGGAGTCAGCGTTCTCGGGGATACTGCCGTCGCTGAGCCTCTTCACGCTCCTGGGTCTCTCTGTGGACGGATTGGTAGATCCAGGCTTGCGCACGAGTTGGACGCTCTTCCTCCGCGCTTCGTCTTCCTCCTCCCTTCGTAGGCGCTCGGCGGTCAGTTGTTCAGAGAGCGCTTTCATGGCGGTTTCCTGCTCGATGGCTTTGGCGGCCATGTCGCCGAGTTGGATCTTCAGGTGTCGCGCTCGGGTTTCCGCTTCGTCGGCTTGCTCTTCTAGCACGCTGTTTTCACCCTTGAGTTCGCGGAGGGTAGCGCACTTTTGCTTGTAGCCGGTTTGCAAGCGTTGGATAAGGAGTTCGGCGTTGGTGAGAAGGTCGTGGAAGGATGAGGGGTCGAGAGGGTCGGCTGGGCCATGGGGGAAGAGGGCCGCTTCAACGTCAAGGGTCAGGAGTTCGTCAGGTTGCTCTTCGACAGGTGGAGGGCGGCATGTGGGCTCTTCTTGCTTGGGAGCGAACCAGGAGAAACGGCCCAGAGCTGATTTGGAAGTTGGGCTCTTCTTGAGAGTGGTTGGTCTGGCCGTGGGAGACTCCATGTCGTCCTCTTCCGCTATGCTTATGAGATCGTCCTTCTCTCCTGAAGGAACGATGCCAATGTGAACGGGTCCTGAGCTGCCACTGAAGAGGTTCCCAAGTAGATTGCTTTCTCTGACCTTGGCAGTCCACTGTGAAGCGGTGCTTTGCGCAGAAGCGGTAGTGATGAAGCTTGCGAGTGTCTTTGTTGGTGAAGGCTCTGGCTCTGGTTCGTCGTCTTCCGGAGAGTATCGCGTGTTTCGCGCTCTTGAGATAAGAGGTGGAAGCTTGCAACTATCAATGAACTCTGTCAAAGGGCTCTGCTGAGTCCGTGAGAAGCGAAACGGTGAGTCCTGGAGTGAAGGGGCTCTGGGATCATATGCCGTGGAGGTTGCTGTGAGAGCAGAGGGAGGAGCAGCAAGAAAGATGTCCTCAAAGTCTTGATTGTCGAAACTCGGTTGTAGAGAGTTTGTTCGGTGATGTTGAGTGTGTCTTTGAGTAGCAACCGACTTCGACCTGGAATGTGGTGTTCTGAAGGGGGGCTGTCCGGCCATGGCTGGAATGTTGTAGCCCGACATAGGCTCCCCGCCGGTCTCAGCGGCTTCGTTGAAGGTTGGTTTATGTTCTAGATTTTCCGTCGGAGGGTGGAACCGACAACTCTATCCCCTTCCGGCACACTCAATGCGCGTTAGAGTTTGAAATGGAGGAGTCGGATGGCAATCGATAAGGACGTAGGATAACAGAGCTGTAGTGATGACGTGATTGCTGTGGAATCGAAGTCTTTGGACCTGTACGAAAGCAACGCAGGTTCAGTGACGGTTGCACAGAAGGAGAACAATGGACCGAAAAGTAGATGAGGGACGAAGAATGTTTTGTTCGTGCGACCAGATGCCAATTCAAGAAATCCATCATCTGCTGTCATTCTAAAAACAGGGTGGCTGTCAGGGTCCATTAGGCGGGGATGCTTCCTTGATTTGCGGTGGTTGGAGTGGCTGGGACGCCTGTCACTAGCCCCACCACGCGGGCGGTCCCAGGGCAACCCGCAGACCAGGTCGACCGAGGCGGTCCATCCAAGTTTCATATGGTCCTGATCATCCAATCCATCGCCTGAAGTGGCAATCCAAAAACAATCTGTAACAGCGATCCACGAGACAGGTTTTCCTCTTCAGGTCGCTCCACTCAATGTGTCTTTCGCATCGCGTCCACCACTCACGCATGGAGCAGTGAGGTCATCGCAGGTTTCTAAGCGAGGAAGTTCGTGGCATCCATGCATCTAAGGAAACATATTAAGGAAGCAGAGTGTGTGCGCGTGGCTTTTACACAATAACATGGCCATGCTGGACACAACAAGCGTTCCTGCAAGATATTGTACGGGTACATAACCTAGTAGAGTGTTGTATAAAACATATTACTCTGCTCGATTTTGCTTACTTTCTCCGTCTGGATCAGTTGCGGATGCATCTTTTTGCGAATGCAGATGATCCAGCCCGGACCACAGTCAGAGAGCAAAGAAAATTACAAGACCAATTCTGAACCAATACACGTAAAAGACAAAAACAACTCAGGTGTCATAAGACCACGTAGAATATGCTGATACCTAGAACAAATCGCTAAACCGCAGCATGACCTTGCCATGAACAAGGGGTATATCATCAACCGTCCTCAAGCTTTCCATCTTCATCTACCGTCCAGTCCTCGAATAGGAGAAATCTTCGTGATATCTCCCTCTCCCATCATCGTCATAGCCGCCCGGACTCAGAGCACTGGGCGCATCATTCTCGTACCTGGCACCAACGCCATGATAGCCAGTCTCATTCTGACCATACTCGTTCACATGCTCCTGACTGCCCCAACTGACGGGTCGTCCGGGGTGGTGTCCATCCATTGTATCCGCACCGTGAAGGAGTGCATGCTCGTCTTCCTCCTGCTCGCCCTGTCTATCGGATCGATGGGCGGGTACGTCGAAGTCGTCAGGCTCGGTTGACCAGGCATCCTTCGTTTGCGCCTCGATGGCGGATGGACTCGGTTTCTCCGGCTTTGCGTCTGGTAGGTGACCGTTCTTGCGGTAGTAGTTGACGTAGTACACCGAAATGGCGCTTGTCAGGCCGAAGAGTAGACTGCGCAAATCCACTGTTAGCTTGATGTTCTAGCATTCCGCAATCTCCTCGAAGAACTCACAAGATAACGACTCCGAGGCCCACGGTGGCCTTGCTGAGACTGCACTGCCCTTCCGTCCCGTAGGCGAAGACCTCACATCCAGTTTTCCCCGCCTTGTCTTTGTCGTCCTTGAACTTCTCCTTGCCCGCAGCGATACCCGCGCCATTCCAAGTGCCGACGGCTATGAAGGCTGAGAACCACAGGACGGTAAACAGTATGTCGACGCTTGCGAAAGCGTAGGCGTTGACAAATCGTACTGTTCGGCTCCATCTGGGCACCATAGCGAGGTAGAGGAGAGCGGGGACGGTAAGGAAGCACTGTAATCCATCTTGTCAGTCGGTGCTCTGGCTGTCGTAGAGCAATACAGGCGGGAGCTTACCAGTCCGAAGTACCATGCTGTTCGGCCATCAGTGTGACCTTTTGTGAAGACGGCGATTGTGAGGCACCAGGCGAAGAATATGAGGATGCCTTGGGCGATGTGGAAGACTATCTTGCATTTTTGGGCGTAGGCTACAGGAATCTTCATCTTGGTTGTGCCGCTGATCCTTGCGTGGGTGACGCTTTGTTTACTCTTCCGACAGCTGTACAAAGATTATCCCGTTATGGCTAATCGAGGCTTAAAAGAATTGATGAAACCGAAAGCAAGACAGCGAAGCTATCCTCAAGGTCCAGGAAGGCTCAAGTATTTGGCGAAAAGTGCGTTGCACAGCACGAACCGCCAGCTGAAAGTTCAGCCATCGTAACAGAGCTCTTGGCTAGTCAACCAAAAGCTCAGATGTTTACACCCTCAGGCTTGCATGATCCCGAGCCCGCACGCTGTCAGCCCTGCTCTTGGGGTGGGCTGTGCTAAATTTGGCAGCGGGTCCTTGTGTGCTGGGCGACGGAAGGCCCGAGAGCAAGAGGGCGGCCTTGGAAATTAGGGGTGCATGGGTAAGCCACGGCGGTGTTATTGGTTGGTCGGTTTGACTTCTCGTGTTTTCGTCCACAGACGACCGCTGCTGAACGAGTGGTTACCTTATTACTGACATGGACGTTGTTCATCTCGACCAGCTGGTCATGGAGTTCATATTCATTTTCACACCTTGATTTAGTCTTTCTTGCGCAGAGCTGCCTACAAACTTGCCCAGCGTCAGCGCGTCTGATCCTTGAAGCACTGACGATATCCATCATGGAAAAAGTATCTCTGTCGTAAGTATCAGAGTTTCCAGCGTCTACTAAAAGAGTGTGCTCCTCTCTTCATTATCCCTAGTTCTTCGGTACTTCGATTGTTCAATCTCTCCGTTGACGAAGGATACCCGATCAACTCTCTTCAAGTCTCACCGTACTCTGCTACAGTCAGGCGGCCTCATCACTTTCAAGAAATTCTATAACAATTGCTCCTAGCACCTTTTGATAGGTCAGTGCGGTTATGTCAGTTCATGGGCGTAACTGTTGTCTAGTTACAGAAGCGCATAATGTGCAGACATTAAAGCAGATCTCCATAAGAGCGTCTCTTGGAGAACCTGAATGTTTCACACAGCAATAGATAATTCCCTCATTCTGGCTACCCTTGTGAATAGATCGATATCCCATACCATCCTCGGCCCACTACAAAGCAACACAGAGTGGCATAACAATAGGGTGCCATCCTCTACAGTGCGTCCTCTATGAAGAGTTTATCGGTGTGTCTCCCCTCTCGTTTCAAACTGGCTGCATTCTGCATTTCCTGCAGCGACTGTCTATCTCTTCTGGTGGCTCTTGCTTCACTGAATGGCAGTTAAGTTTGATGCAGATTTGTCGCTCTATGCGTACATGACCGCAGACGAGGTATTTTGTGTGGCTCTCAATGCACATTTTGTTGTTGAGTTTTTAATTTAAGGGTTGCGGATGTGGGTGTGGTGGAAGTGATGGTTATCCAAATCGTGAGATGCAGAACGGACATCGAGTGGGAGAAGGATTGCTATATAACCACACAGTGCGGGCTTTTTCGTGGCGCATGATATTGTGAAAGCTGGGCTGAGCGACGCACACGTAGGAGTTCTCATGATATCTTCTTTCTTGCCGACACGCAAAGGTTAAATCGCCACGTCTCTAGCCACTTACTCTTCCCCTGTTTTTCTCCCTCTCTAACCGGTTTCTGTGGTTCAATCGTCCCATTGCTCCTGCTTGTGAAGGACACCGCTGTAAATGCACGTACAGGGTAGCCGCTTCATTCACATTACTATTCACGTTTTGTAAAGTTTTCTTGATAGATAGCCGCATTGTAGTGGCGCTCCACGTTCGGCAATGGAATGTTGGATGGGCGATCTCTAGGCTCTCCAATTGCACCAGTGTGGATATTCTGTGCTCGATAGATAACTTTAATTTTCTAGTTTCACAGGGAACGGTCGTAGGAAGGAGCAATTTACAATGTTGGATTGAAGTTTCACCGCCTTCACTTGACCAAGAAAAGCCGTACTTGAAAAGGGAGCGGAAAATCAGTGATTGCGACCAGGCGGGTCTCTGTTTATCAATTCAATTAAGGACTCTCATTCCGTCGACAACCCGGCGGTATAGTTGGTTATCGGGCGACCCCTCTGCGGGAGCGGTTGATCAAAGATACTACCACCTAGCGTGAACGAAAAGGTCACCGGTTCGAGCCACGGCTACGAAAAAGACCATAATCCTACAAATTGTGTGCTGGTGTTAAACACTGGTGTTCGCAGGCCCTCGGAGCCTCATCCCCTACACGACAGGGGATGGGGCCGGGTTTTGCTCTGGGAAAATCGTGCATATAGAAAGAGATCTCGTTGATCTTTTGGCACGTAAGTTTGAGTTTTGCCATCTTCGTAGCCGGTTCACGCGCTCCTGATCAGGTATTCACTTCACCTTGTGGTAAGAAGCAACCGTCTAAATCAGTCCATTTCCTATGTAACCATCTCCCGCAGGCAACATGAAAACAGCACATGTTTAATAGCAGGCTCCCCACCGGTTGTGAGCATGATCCCAAAGCATTGTGCCTGTTGTACACTTCTCCTTCGGGCAACACTTCCATCCGTTTGTAATTGCCTTTTCGCATTTCCAGATCTGTGTGCCCTCCTTGTCCTTGCAACCGCACTCACATGTGGTCTGCATGATCTTGCACATTGCGTTAGTCTTGGTGCTTTGCAATTCAGTAGTCGCGGTAGTTAGGAGAACAGCGATATGCGGAGCTTGAAAAAGTCAAATGTGAGGATAAGTGGTGAGAATGCGTGCTTTCCTTGGATGAGTCTTTGATATTGTAAATTTGAAGAAAGTGATGAAGGTCGATTGAAATTGTAGATTGTGTGTGCACGAGAGAGACCTTCCCTCGAGGCAATGGCTTCATTTATGTTTTTGTTCTTTGGCTATCGAACAATGCCCTTGTGATAAAGTACCTTCACGATGCCCATGACTCGTATCAGTTGTCTTTTCTAAGATGTGAATGACGCCACCACGAGCGTTCTCGTTCCGCCTAGCAGTGCCTTGCAGCAGCCTCTTCATTGCTGATGATTCGAAGAGAACATCAACGCATCGTGGAGCAACGGTCGCAACGGCTTGCGTAATTGACGGTGGCTTGACTGCAGCTTGCTCTTGGGCAGCGTCGACGCGCACAATAAACCCGATTCTCATCAACACATCGGCAACTGTGCCTTACTGTGACTATCATGCACATCATGTGTGGCTGTTGTTGTAGACCTCTGTAACGCTATCTGAATGCTTCGCTCTTCGCCCGGTGTCCAGCGGAGAGCAGGATCTCGGTCGAGATCCCTGGAGTGATGAAGAATAGAAAGTGCACTTGTGGAAGATTGGTTCTTTTTATATGCCAAATACATCATGACACAGTTCTGATGCTGGTGCCCTCTGCCGCAATGATTCTTTTTATGATGCTCTCTGAACCCATCTCTGACTCTGCTCTTCCCGAGCATCAGTGGCATCTCCTGACTGGAAGAGCTTTCAGATTCGTGAGCACCCAAGTACATCTCTGACAGCCAACACCTAGAGCGCCGGTATCCTCTGAACCCATAAACCGTTACACCATCCCAAATGCCGCAAATTCACCAAGCCCACAGCACCATCCCTTCACCTACACCCTCCTCTTCTCAAGCGCAGCATCCACCTCCTTCATCAACCCCACAAGATCCTGCTCCCCGCCCTCAATCTGCAACCCCCTCCCCACCCACTCCTTCGCCTCATCCAACCTCCCCATCTCAAGCAGACACTTCCCCCTCCTCCACCACGCCTTCGAGTTCCCCACCTGCTTGCACTCGACGCTACACTCCGCATCCACCGCTCCCTCCGGCCAATGCTGCAAACTCATATGCGCCTGCGCCCTGTTGCTATACAACTGACTGACCTCCTCCCTCACCAGTCCCACGGGCTCATACGACGGTCGGCCGAGCGCCATCTCAACGCCCAAGCTGTACATCCTTATCGCATCCGCATACTGCCCCTTGCGGAAAGACGTGTTGCCCGTGTCTTTGAGCTTTGCGATCTGCGCGCTACGCTTGGGGTTCACGGGGACGGGCGGCGGAGGGACGGAGTTGGGGGTGTCGAGGCCGACGATCTGGCGGTGGAGGGTGTTGAGGGCGATGAGCTCTTCTTGGAGGGCTACGCTGCTGCCGGAGGCGGAGAGGGACTTTGTTTGCGGGTCAAGGTGGATGGGGAGGAGGGTGAAGGTTTCGGCGTCCATTGCGGGTTGGGTGGTCGAGGACCGAGAGCGTGGAGGCTGTGTTGATGTCGCTTTGCTTTGGGACCGGGTGCTAAGTTCTGTGCTATGCGGTTGAACTGAAGACGCTAGGTGTTTCGAAGGGTGTTGGCTTTGACGAGATTGTTGATGTGCGGACAAAGACAGTGGGATATTCAAAGTTCAGAAGTGAGAGGACAGATTCATCGTAAAAGCCGCTAACACCGATCTGGACTGAAATTACCTCTACATGGCTAAAGCGGTGTCATACTGCATTGCAACTGCAGCGCCGAGTTCGAATTTGAATAAAGTAGTACTTAGGTCGTTGACTCTACGCTACAAAACGTCATATTGTCACTTCTTATGAGTTCAAAATGCATCGTGAGTGGAAAGTTATAATTCCAAAGCAGCATTGCCGGCTTGGGATATCTATTGGCATGGTAGGAGACCTTGAGAACAGAACGGTTATAAGCTCATTCAGCCGTACGCTCAATTATCCACATCCCCAACATATCAACTGTTTGAAGCTCGCTCTGCCCACGAGACCCACCGCTTAATTACCTCATCGACTTCCTTCACGCCATCCCTACTGGCACTGACTCGGAACCACTCCCTATGCTCTTTGCCGCATTCGTCGCAGGCCTTCTTCACTCTCTTCTCAGCCAGTTCGATATGTATGAGCCTCTCCACACGGTTGACGTGGGGAACCTTCCTTACTCCACTGTCCGCAGCGGGCTCAGGGGAAAGTTGCCTAGAGAGCGGTGACCTCGATGGAGTGTTGGCCGGTGACGCCTGCGGAGATGACGGCACGTACGGATAGAATCGTACAAGACTGAGGTTGTGATTGCACTGTTTGGTCCATTCATTCATGCGTCGCTGCACATTGTTGGCTCTGCCAATCTTCAGCAGAATGGTCGCATTTCCGACCTCGTTGCGGTCCGAGAGTGTGGACAGCACATCGCTAGGTCGTCGACCGTGGTGACGGTCCGACTGTGGTGAGGAGAGAAGAGAGGCGGCTGCCGTAGGCGAAGGTGTTTCGCTGCTGAGGTCGGTAAGCCAGAATATGTAGATGAAGCCTGGGTCGTCGTGCTGCGAGAAAGGCTTAGACAGTTCGGCGAGGAGGGCGGAGGTGGTTTGTGGGGAAAGTGTTGGAGGTATTAACGAGAGGAGTTGGGTGGTCTCTGATTCCCGCCTGGTGCTTTGTGCCACAGGTACCGTCGCTCCGGGCGATGAGCCGCTCGTTTGCTGGTATATCGACCGGCGTGGTGATTGGGTTGCCGCGCTTGAGGTGGGCGATGTGACTGTAGGATGCTGAGAACTCGCTTCAGCTGGCCGTGCTGTATCCGTCCGTTTCCGACGGCGGACAACTTCATACTCATCGTCTTGATCAGGACTTCCCATACAGAAAAGAGAATCCCAGAAGCTAGGCTGCTTCCGATGGCGTCTGGATGACGACGTCAACGGTGCGGGTCGACGATGCTCAAACGGCTCAGAAAGCTCGCCGATGGTGTTTCTGGGCACAGCCAACACAGGTCCTTGTACATCTGTCCATGTTGGAGGCCGCTCTATCCTGCGGGTATCATTGCGACTATGTCTCCGCGCATCTCGCGGCTTCTTTGGCTTGTCCGCAGCAGATTCATCAATGTCAAGGATTCCCAAGCGGTCCGTGAGAGAGTCAATGCTCGTGCGTTCCGGGACTGGTACAAGCTTGGTTTCCCTTCTGCCACCCTTTCCTCTAGGAGTAACAGGGGACGCTTGAGTAAGCTTCTGTGCCTGGTCTTTATGTTGCCAGCAGTAGAAGGCTGCCGCAGCAGTTTCTCCATCTCCTGGGATTTCTACAACGGCAAGTATACCGTCGCTGTTCGATGTAGACGGCCTGGAAGGGCTCTTCTGCGCTCCGAGCGAACGTCTGCAGGGTCGACCAGCTGAGGTAATCCCCTTACAGGTTGTAGACGGATCTTTGGAATCGCTACGAGCCAACAGCGACTCGGGCGTGTTTGGTACGAATACCATTCTAGGCGGATAACTCTACGGACCGAGTATCTCAGACCTCTAACAAGAGAAAAAGAAATGTATATAAGTAATAGTGCTGCTTATGACTCCCAAATGAGCGCAAGTGATCTTGAAGATGCAAGAAGTAAAGTAGAGAAAAATGTATATACTTGCGACGCTGGATCTTGAACGGTCATGGATTTACACGTGAGCCATATGGCCTCAGCCTTGCTTGCGAAGTCCCGCGGAGGCAATAGAGGCAGCAGTTGTTCTGTTATAGTGTGCGATGGTCGAGCTGGCATGGCGCTAAAAATGTGGCTGGGTTATCCGGTGGCTGGGTGCACCGCCCAATTGCAGGTGGAGCTACCTAAGATTCTCCATCTGGCTTTGGTGTGCTTGATAGCATCGTAGACCGATTTGTGGGACAACATTAGAGGGCACGCAGCTTTGTGCATTGCAAATGGCAATTGGTATGCACCGGAGAGGTGTATGAATATACAAGAGCGAGTCCTATGATATTAACGAAGAGCATGTCAAGCCTAGAGAGGCAGGGTTTGATTTTGGACGTAATGTCAGGAAAAATGGTGCAATGCATACCAAGCAGACGCAGATTTGCTCTCCTGAGAATGATAAGCTCGCAATGAGGTGCTTGATCTGACCGTCACCAACGTCCAAGTCAGAAGTTGAATCGCAGATGGAGTGACAAGTACTGCCAAAGTGGTCATGCATTATGTCCAATTCAGCGTCGAATGCCCTTATTCGGCTATCTCATGTGCTCTTAGCATCTACTAACCAGGAGAGTGCCATTCACTTGGTTCCGTGGAATATGTACAGTCGTAGTGTTTCGCAAAACCGCCTCAAACGCCGTATGATAATGCAATCCTCCGCTCGCTTCTACATCGCCTGGGTGTGGTGGTCTTTGCCGTGCTCGTCCTTGCCGAGGAAGGCATCATATACCAGGTAAACTGCGAAGGCAGCGCTTCCTATACCGAGCCCGGGGAACGCTCCCTTGAACCTGTTCCATCTGGAGAAGGGTCCGGTGTATCGCCATGCCTCGCTGTAAGGTCCCGGTCAGTGAGGAGTCTTTGCATCATTGCTCTGCCCACGGCTGAGAACACTGACTATCGTGCCCATGGATCCTTCACACCAGGTAGGCCACTGGCGGCAGCTGCCATTCTCTTGGGATCGAAGCCGGTGATGCTCGGTTTCGGCGCCATGACGTTACTCAATTGCCAGATTAGCAAAGTCAAGTAAGTGCAAAGTACTTTCAAACTCACTGCGCAAGAGTTCGAATCGACAATGAACTGTAATGGAAGGTCTGACGTCGTCGTGATTGTTGTAGGCTGGTGAGGCAGCTCCAAGCTCGTCTCTCACGATGCCAAGATTTTGGAGCGCGCACGAGCACAATCGACGGTTCCGACCTGCCCTCGTCCCAGGGTCCTGACCAGCACTTTGTGAGACTAGACAAACACACCGGACACGAACGACAACCGCATATATCTTCGGCATCAACGAAACGCGCTTGCTTCGGACCCCACAACTCAAGGATCGACTATGTTATCGTAGCGACTGTGCCTCAAGCTCACCAGCAACCGTTACCCAGAGCACCATCCTCGGGCAGTCGTGAACCGGCGCGCTCACCCACGTTCTTCCCCATTAGCGGTCCTCGGATGCCATCAGTACCTATAGGGCTCCCCAACTGCAATTTCAATCATTCACAATGCCTCCCACGGTCAGCAGGTTTGGGCCGCAGAGCCTCTCCGGCCCTTTCCCACACATGAATCAAGGACATATGCATCAGACCTCACACCTTCAACACCCAAGCTCGGGGCTACAGCAGGGCTTGGGTGGACACTTAGGCTTCGGTGGTGCGAACCCAGGCATCTTCGCACCTTCAAATCATATGGGCATGGGCGGTGGATTTGGTGGTGGAGGCATCCTCGGAGGAGGCGGAGGGACTGGGCTCGCTAGTATCGCTGCTCAGGCGGGTTTCGCACACGGGGCAGCGCTGCAGCAACAGCAGGCGCAAGAGGCAAACATGGCGGCAGCGGATGGCAGACATGGCTCGACGAGGATACGACAAGTCTGGAAGTCCAATCTGCATGCCGAGATGGAGCTCTTGCGCGTACTGATACAGAAGTATCCGTTCATTAGTATGGTGAGTTTGCACCCAAACGTCTTGTTCCGCCTTAGGGCTTTCTATCTAACACGCAATCAGGACACGGAGTTTCCCGGTATTGTCGCGAGACCCATGGGCAATTTTACTACAAAGGCGGACTATCATTATCAGACATTGCGGTGCAACGTAGACATGCTGAAGCTCATACAACTCGGCATCACACTTTTCTCGTCCAAAGGCGAAGTTCCACCCGCCCAAATAGACGCGTCGACTGTGCGTCGCTCGGCGTATGCGAACAATCTCATACCTTGTCCGTGCACATGGTCATTCAACTTCCAATTCTCACTAGATGGCGATATGTACGCAGAGGACTCAATAGAGGTGTTAAAGCGAGCAGGAGTCGACTTTGAAAAGCATGCCGTGGATGGCATCGACCCTATAGAGTTCGGTTCGTTGTTGATAACATCCGGACTCTGCATAGACGAAGATGTCACGTGGCTATCGTTTCATAGTGGATACGATTTTGGCTACCTTGTCAAGACGATGATGGCAACGGCTCTACCGCATGAAGAAGAAAAGTTCAGAGAACTTGTTCGGAAATTCTTCCCTCGACTGTACGACATCAAATTCATGCTCAAGCACATACAGAGTTCGGCCAAGAACAATACATTGAATCAGGCAGGGCTGGATGTGCTGGCGAGAATTCAACAAAAGTCCGGTTTGCAAGATCTGGCGGATGCGCTCCAGTGTGTCCGGCACGGTCAGATGCACACTGCCGGCTCCGATTCCTGGATGACTGGACTTGTCTTCTGGGCCATGAAGCAGAGGATGTTTGATAGCAACATCCCTGACGACCTGATGGGGCAGATATGGGGCCTTCACGGAGTTGGCCAACCGGCGTCTGCAGCCGCACAGCAAGCTGCCATTGCGGCTCAATCAACACCCAATGGCGTCTTCACCGGGATGACGCCAAGCAACCATGCGCGAAATGACGGGCCTAGTACACCCACTAACAACCCTGCAGGGCTGGCAGCCACAACGCCAGCGCACTTCCAGGGACACCATGGCATGGGAGGAGCCACCCCGGGAGGGCAGCTGGGCAATTTTCAGTACGGTAGATGATTAGCATCCGGAGCTGTTTGCTGACACTGCTTTCTTTGTTTTATTAGATATGATGGACAGTTTCCTCATTCCGCTTTTCCCCAGCTGGGATTTCAGGGGCCAGCAGGTCAAGGTGTACAGGCGCAGGGTGTTAGGGTTGATTGCAACGGATCTCCTTTTCGGTGACCGCACTCTCTGTTTCCAGAGACACCTGGCGCAGCAAGGTTTCCGATTTCTTCGTAGTTAGGAGTGTGAAAAACGGCGCTTGATGGCTGTGAGAGTACGACTGTATGCTACTGTGGCTGCTGTTGATGAACAGCTGGCTTAGCAACCTGGGGATATACGGGAACGGTCCCTCAGGAGAAAGGGTAGAAGCAGGAACGTGTGCATGTAGAGTACGGTACTATCAAAACGCAGTGCAATTCAGAATTGATACACTTCTTGCATCCTACTTCGAGGCTGTGATCCCCTGCTAGAGTGCAAAGGTTACCTACGGAACGCTGATAACCAAACGCTTTCATGGATTTACCACTGGAGATGTGTAAGCTGACGCCGTCGCCTTTCCACGCGAAGAACGGTATGGAGGGGTGGTTGGTCGATTGAGGGGCACCCTTGGAATCCAACCCGTTTGGGTAAAGGGATCCGACAAAGAGGATATGGGCCAAGGCCTTATCTGGTGTATCTCCACCGTTATTGGATAAAGTGCCACCAGCATGCTAGATAGCTGCCCTGCAGCAGCAGAGGAACCTCTAGAAAAATAATGGAATTGACATTCCCATGCGATTGGTGTAGGACTGACTCCGTGGTCGGCATGATTTCATGCACCTAAAAAGGCATCTACATGCTGTTGCGAGTGTAGCCGTTGGCTGTCCTATATAGGACCATGAGCCCGCTGTTTGTGACTGACCGCTTGCTTGTGTTCCTTCTTTAACCGTCCTATCTCCAACTCTTGACGTGGACGTCCTTAGTCAAAACGTGCGCATTGAGACTCTGGTCTAATTCTCCCTTTCTTCTTCCTGTGGAGTTTCTTGGAGCGGGACCATCAGTTCCTCAAACCCCTCCACGACCCCACGATCAGCCCACTACAAGCACAGGGTCCCGTCTCCAACAAATCCACTAGCCCATCTTCCTAGACGATCCTGAACACCGCGACACTCATCTCAAGATGGTCCTCGATCGTCTCAAGCAGGTTACATCCCATCTCACAGGCACAACTGGCCCACACCACCCCTTCGACCCACTCACCGAATCTGAGATCGAGCAAGCTGTCTCCGTCGTCCGCAAAGAATACCCAGACGTCCACTTCAATGCCGTGACATTATGGGAGCCACGGAAGAAGGCCATGATGGCCTGGCTCTCCGACCCTGCCCACACAAACAGGCCGCACAGGATTGCTGATGTGGTTGCCATCGGCAGAGGCAGCAAAGTGTACGACGGGCTGGTGGACTTGGAGGAGGGAAAGATCCTCAAATGGGAGCAGACACCTGGGGTGCAGCCTCTGATCACGATGGAGGACTTGCAGATAGTCGAAACCGTTGTGAGACACGACCCGAAGGTGATTGAGCAGTGTGGGCTCATTGGGATCCCACCTGAGGACATGGATAAGGTTTACTGTGACCGTAAGTAGACTCTAAGCCATTCTCGAGCGGCTCAGAATAGTTTTACTGACAGTGCCGGCATTATAGCCTGGACCATCGGATACGACGAGCGCTTTGGTAGCAACGTGCGACTTCAGCAAGCCCTGATGTACTACAGGCCGCACATCGACGACTCCCAATACACCTACCCACTCGACTTCTGCCCAATTTACAACTCAGACACTCAAGAGATCATCCACATTGACGTGCCAGAAGTACGACGACCGATCAACAAGGCCCCACCGAACAATTACCATGCTGCCGCCATCGAGGCCGAGGGTGGCTTCCGAACAGATATCAAGCCCATCAACATTACTCAACCAGAAGGAGTGTCTTTCAAGATGGACGGCCGAGTTATCGAGTGGCAGAACTGGTCTGTACACGTCGGTTTCAACTACCGGGAAGGCATCGTCCTAAGCAACATTACATTCAACGACAAGGGTAACGTGAGGCCGATCTTCTGGAGGTTATCGCTCGCGGAGATGGTGGTGCCATATGGCAATCCAGAGCATCCACACCACCGGAAGCACGCCTTTGACCTGGGTGAGTACGGTGGTGGGTACATGACAAACAGCTTGAGTCTAGGATGCGACTGCAAGGGTGCAATCCATTACATGGATGCGGCCTTTGTCAACAAAGCCGGACAAGCTACTACCATCAAGAACGCCATCTGTATTCATGAGGAAGACAACGGCATTCTGTTCAAGCATGTAGGTACCAACGTCGCTTCTGACAGGATCGAGAGCTGACCGGTTAATAGACTGACTTCCGGGACGACACTGTTACCGTAACCCGTGCTCGCAAGCTTCTCATCTCCCACATCTTCACGGCCGCGAACTACGAATACTGCGTATACTGGATCTTCCACCAGGATGGTACGGTTCAGCTCGAGATCAAGCTCACAGGCATCCTCAACACTTATGCCATGAACCCTGGTGAGGACACTAAGGGCTGGGGGACAGAGGTATACCCAGGCGTGAATGCGCACAACCACCAGCATCTCTTCTGCCTGCGGATTGATCCCAACGTGGACGGACCCGAGAATACTGTATTCGAGGTGGATGCTGTCCAAGGTCCCGGAGAAGTGGGTAGCGCAGAGAACAAGTACGGCAACGCTTTCTACGCGAAGAAGACAAAGCTTGCGACCGCACAGGAAGCTATGAGGGACTACAACGGCGCAACGAGCCGGACGTGGGATATCTCGAACACCAACAAGATCAATCCCTACAGCCATAAGCCGGTTACCTACAAGCTCGTGAGCCGTGATGTACCCCCGTTGCTACCCAAGGAGGGCGGGCTCGTATGGAAGCGTGCCGGGTTCGCCCGACATGCGGTCCATGTCACGAAGTGTAGGCTACCTCCGTGACAAACCTACCGCTGAGCAGATGCTGACCTGACTTAGATCACGACGAGCAAATCCATCCGGCAGGCCGTCACGTCCCCCAAACCTCCGGCGAGCCGTCCATGGGTCTCCCAGCCTGGATTGGAGAAGACCCTAACGCTAGCATCGACAACACCGACATTGTCTTGTGGCACACATTCGGTCTTACCCACTTCCCTGCCCCTGAAGACTATCCAGTCATGCCTGCAGAGCCGATGACCCTACTGCTGAGACCGAGGAACTTCTTCACCAGGAACCCGTGCCTGGATGTTCCACCCAGCTACAGCAGCGTTCCCAGCTCGAAGAAGGGAGTTGCTGCTGGTATCCGGGATGCGGCTGATAAGATGAGTCAGTTGGCATTCGGTGCTGGTGGTGCCGACAAGGCGGAGTGTTGTACGAAGAAGTAGACTGGAGGTAAGGTTTCTCTTGTCAAGTTTCGTTTCAAGAGGTGTCCATGACTGAAAATATCTCTCTTTAATCCGTCGCATTCCTGTCTATACCTTGGAGCTTTGGAAGCCGGAGGCAGGACTCGTAGAATGATTTCTTTATATGGGAAAATGGAATTTGGAAAAACTGGACCTTCTTATGTCCTAGCTCTTTCCCCATCATTGCTTGCTACGCTTTCCTGTTCATCACAGTACGATTAGGCACATAGCCGTGAATGGGTGTCGAAGAATGAAGCGTCGAATATATACAATCATACATATATACATACAGTAGAACTTATACATGATTAACCGTCCGGGTTCAAGCAATACCGCTGAAGAGGTCATCGATTGCGTTACCCTTCTTTCGCTTCTTCTTGGATGGTAGCGCGGGGTTATTTGTCGACACGTTTGAGCTTTCAGGACGGACAGGCTTTCCATACTTGGCTTGCTTGACTTCTTGGGCTCCTGCCGGAGCAATGGTGTACTTCCTTCGCTCGGTGGACGAAGTAGAAGAAGGCGTATGTTCTCGCGACGCTCGCAGACTGCTAACGGATCTATTCATGGCCGACTCCAGTATAGGAGTACTCGATTTCGACTTCAATCTTCGCGCGTCAGGTGTTGCTGAACCGGCAGCTTCTGAACGTAGAGATTGCATCGACGCAGCGGTTGGTCTTGAGTACAACCCAGCTGGATCGTCATCTATACTCATGTCGTCTTCCTCACGTCTGAGTACCTCCTCGCCAACGACCACGTGGCCCATATCATTGTCCCTCCCAACCACCTCCCCAAGATCCTCACCGCGCACCTCCTCCAACAACTCCCTCCCCTCTCCCTTTCCCCAATCCAAAAGTACCCTTCTGATCTCGTCCTGTACCCTTTCTTCCTCTTGCTGCGCCAAGCGCTCATACACGTCAATGATTCCTACGGTCTTGCATACTCTTGCCAAGGCTGCAAGCAGCACCAGGCCCATAGCCGAAAAGCGCGAACTCGCAATCAGCTGGCTAAATGCGCGGTACCATGCTGGGACGAGGTTTGTCCAGTGTGCCAAGCGCGATTGGTAACGAAGGGTGGCCTGCTCGCGGAGCTCCGCGGTGTGAGCGGCCTGGGCGACCTTGCGCTGTGCAGGTGTGAGCGCCGAAGATGAGGTTCTCGTCTGTGGAGAAGCCGACGACTCTGTGAGCTTCTGCGCAAGTTTGGCTTTTCGCTTTGCGGTCTTGCCTAGCGGTTGCGTTGATGTTGCTGGTGTCGATGCTGGTGATGCTGCTACCGCCATAGTCGTGAACGGTGCCTTCGCGCTAGAGGTAGCGGCGTGGCCATTCGCAGTGTTGATTTCCTCAACTAACTGGCGGAGTTCTTTACGAAAGGCAGAGAACTTGGTCCACCAGATGCTGCTGCGGTGCTGATTGCGGTTGCGGTAGAAGATCAGGTGAAGGAGGTGGTGGGTCGAACGCAATTCGATGATCTCCTCCACGGTGAGGTCTGTGGGATCGCGAGTTGGTAACTGAACCGGTAATGATGGCATCGTTGAGTTGTCGACGAGGTGGGCTTGTCACAATCAATCGCGACTGTAGGGTGGTGGAAGAGCGACTGTATGGTGAGTGGTTTCTAACTCCGGATCCCTTCCGCCAGTGCAGAGAGTGGTGTTATCCTGCTGGATGTGCTGAATAGCTAACACTGATAGCTATTGTATCTCAAAGTCGAATACGATGATGCTGTTGTTGAGTTGCACGACCATTAAAAGGTGGTGAAGAGTGGGTGATGGTTGAAGTATGGTGAGTCTCCTCCGCAAAAGCGAAGCGTACCAAGATTTCATCCACCACACCACCCACTGATGCACTACATCTCCACTAATGCTAACTTCAATGACAGAAAGCTGAGCATGCTGTCAGGTCTGTCAAGGTCGTGCTACATAGGACGCAGCGAGTCCGGTCAACGTCCAAAATATTGACGTTTCTAATGCCCCTGCTCGACCTCATCATGCAGCCAACCGCAAGACCGCAGAGCACCACAGCAGGGCCTTGAGCTAAGACCCTTCCACCAGCCAACCACAGCCCCAAACGGCCATCGGCAGCTGCTGCCGCCGCCGCAAAAGAGGTTCAAATAAGCTACGTAGAGTCCGGTTAGCCAACAGACTAGCAGCATGCTTATTCTGACGACTGCTGTGGCACCAAGCGTGCACGGATAGGGGCTGTCCGTTTGTTTACGGTTTGATTTCGTTATTTATCTCCAACCCCTGCGGTTTTCCTACTATGTATTGTAGCAGCACAACGCCTCCGCGACACTTGCGGTGTTAGGGGAGGGTTAGGACAGCTACTATATGTTTCTCCAATCAATTTGATGTTCACACAGTGTCAAGAGGGTTCCCTGCGTGATCTTGACGGCTTAGCCATTCCTGCATGCTTCGAGATGGCTCCGCTACAACCGCGGACGTCTGCGGGTTGCTGGGCGCGCATCATGTACGGGCGGGGACTGTAACAAGGCAACGACGACGGCGAGGATAACAACAGCTCCATTAGTAATACGATCATACCGTGCGCCGCCCATAGCAGACACCGCTCCTATTACCACAACAAAAGCGCGTGCAGCAGTCAAGCAGTTCCCTCAACCCCCGGTCCTTGCACGCAGCTGCACACGACGCTGTATCCATGCAACGACCAACCAGCGTCAACTACGCCTCGAGTTTCTACTCTCTGCCACTAACAAAGTCGCCTACATCTTCTTTCTAACCTGCCTGGATCCGTAGCATGCAGTGCCGCGCTTGAAGAATGGGTGTCTGCTCAACGCTCGACAGTGCATAGTTGAGTTGGACGCCGCAGCAACCTTCAGTCATAGATATCAGCTACCCCTAGAGGGCGGGCGCTGTCCGTTAGTCAAGACGAAGGCTTCAACAGCTATGGTACGAGTGTAAGTTGAGGAAGAATGTAGCTTGGATCGAAGGATATTGAGGCTTCGTCGTACTCCTTCCTCTGCGCAGGCGGAGTACCCACTATGTCGACTTCTTCAAACGAAGCGCAGATGGTGCACTGCACTGCGCGACGTGAAAGCTTTACGACGAGGTCATACATTTGCTATCCCTATGTCTGCTGCGCTTGTACTTTCAACAATTCTCTGTGCGTCTTTGTCTTGTTTCTGCCTTGTGTCGTTGACGTCCTCAACCTAAGCGGCTGTACCCCTTTTCGTTCACGATACGTCTGCTCTAATGTTCTCTGCGCAGCTCAAATGTAACGAAGACAAAAAGTATATGACCAACCATCTTCGTCTCATCTCCAACAACTCTATCTCTTACGTCCAGAGCGCTGCTATCCATCTTTCATCCTTCCGAACGTCAAGTCTCCATCTCATACTCAGGGGCCCATATGTGCCGCAACACTTCTCATCCTCAATCACCCCCCAACTTTCTCAAGCCTTCTAAAAGATCAAAAGCATATGTCTCATATTCCTGGGTTGTTCACCTGCAAGTAAGAAAGACCTTCCTGCTAAACCCGTCTAAGCGGTTGTCTTATCAACTTCTCATACCGTCCCTCTCCGGCGCAGTCGCTAGGACTTAAACCCCAAGACAAGGCCGCTCTCCATCTCTACGAATTCACAAAAGCTGCTGTGCGCGTTGTCAATGTTGAAGATAACTGTTATGACTCGATCAGCAGATGCTGGATTGCTCTGACTCGTTTGCATTGCGAGATGCCGCACTGTTTCATTCTTGTACTGATGCGCATCGCCTCCATCTTCTTGGATTTGACCGTTGGGACGACAAAGGCCAAGCCGCAAGTCAAACTCAGTCGCTCCAGCTTCGTCGTAATCAGTCTTGTTGCTGTTGCAGAAACTGCTGGCTCAGGAAGCATACTTTCCCTTGCTACTGGGAAGTACGGTACATCAACGCTTGATGGTCTAAGAAGCACAATGACCGGACATTTCATGTCTGTAGCAGTTTGTGGCAAAGCCATATCAGTGCAAGAGTATTGTATTGTTTCGTTGGCTTCATTCTAGGAAGGCCATTACTGTGGTACAGAGCAACATCATCGAGAGTATTATCATCGTAGCAAGGACACATAAGTCCTTACTACGGCCAGACAGGAAAAGTTGAGCAACATACATAGGAAAAAGCTTTTTGTTGGTGGACATAGAGAAAGACATGATCGTTGAGATTGATGCAGCCAACATCTCAAAGTACAGAGAAGATCGGTTTGAAATCCAACAGGATATTCAATCACCGGTAACAGATCAATCCAACCACCAATGAATGTCCAACTCAGTGACGTGTGAAAGGTGCGGACGGAGCCACGGTTTCACCATTCAGTATCGCATCAGGATCATGAGCATCTGCCACAGTCCAAGGTTGTGGTGGGCGATAAGCCTGACCAGTTCCGGTAGAAAGATGAAGTTGCTCGAGCTGGTGGTGCAGCGTACCACGATCGTAGCTGCTAGTAGAAGACTTGAAACGCGAGTTAGCAGTGGACTGACGTGCTTGGCCTGGGGGAAATAAGCCATCGCGATTCGCGTTTGCGGAGCTGCGATGCATTTTGGACGGATTATTCGTACCGGGAAAGGGACGCTCTTCACCAGCTCTAACGTGCGGCACCGTAAAGAACAACTTGGGGCGGAAGTGCGGGCATTCCAGCATCACCGACGAGTTGCGGAAGCGCTCAACCAGAGCTTCAACGCCCTGCGAGCAAGCATACGAGATCTGCACGTGCTTGTGCAAGTCGCGGAAAGGGACGGGCCAAGGTCTGGAAACGAGGTGGTCCAAAAGCGTGAGGATTGGTTCAGTCGAGATGAAGTTGACGAACGCATAACCGACGTTCATACCGGTCTTGAAGTCGATCCGGAGGTAGAAGAAGTCGAACTTGCCGAAGCAGAAACGGTCGAGAACGTGCTTCAGGTGCTCCCAAGTCATGCGGTTGGGAATATTTCGAATCATCACTGAAGTACGGGTGTCTTGACCGCTTCTGACAGCGGCATAGTCGATCACGAAGTTGGCATTGGAGTCATTGCCAAAGCGATCGGATCCATGGCGCGAGTGACGTCCAGAGCGGGAACGATTGTCGGGACGTTCGCGGTCAAATGGAGATCCATTGATGAAAGCCGTGGTTGCGGAGTCAATACGGTCGATTCTGTTGGGAGATGGCTTGCGCCCAAAAGGCTGGAACGCCGCGACCTTGTACTGCAATCATGTGAGTTATGGAAAGCAGCGACAAGGGAGAATTGAACCATACAGAAGCACATGACATATGAGTCTGAGCCATGCAAGCTGCAGACAAGGAGTAGAACTCCAAACGGTATTCTGCAGCGGCGTTGTTGCGATCGAAGCTCAGCAAGCGACAAGCGCGGACTTCGCCAAAGGCCGTGGCAACCGCAACCAAACGTTGCTCAATGGCGTCCAAGGTAGGGGCAAACTTGCTCAGAACAGTAATCAGGATCTGACCCTCGTACGCATTGGGGTGCTGCGAAAGCACGTTGCTGGTGTCAACTTGGAAGTAGACCTCACGGGTGACGTATCGGGCAGAGTAGGCGCCTTCCTGTAGGGTACTGTTCCTGATGCAAGTTGTGGTCATGAACCTCTGAGCATCACGCACATCGTCGAAGCGCAGATAGACGTCAAGCTTGTACGGGTCATTGGCGGATGCAGCATGAGTGCATGATTGAATGCCCCAAGCCTGAAGTTGCTATCCATTATGTCAGTAATGTGCTTGACGCCATCAAAAGAAGGAAGCGCTTACGTCCAGCACAGCGTTACGGACATACGCTCGTGCGTCCATAACATCACCTGCATCAACACCCTGCAGGACGATGTATCGGGATTCGGTCAGGGGCTGACGTGGATCATTGTCGGTCAGGAAAGGACGCAGGTAGGGACGTCCGATGGAAGAGTATGGGACATTGGGACCAGCAATGGAAGCAGGCGACATCTGGTTAGGCTGCAGACCACAGATGGGGACGGAAAGGGGACCACCAGGGTGCGTGGTCAGGTAATTGAGACCGCTGGGCGAGAAAGCGATACTATCCATCCTTGGGAAGAATGGGTGTGCTGGACACATTGTTGTCAACATAAAGACGAAGCAAGTGAGGAAGGGATGTGACCTACCTTGCTGGACACCCATGTTGTAGTACAGAGGGCTGGTGTGGGCATTAAGACCAGTGGTTGTGGGTGGAGAGGACCTTGGTACCCGACCGTAAGGAGTGGTGAACGCCGTGGGTGACGTGTTGTTGGATACCGTGTTCCGGGATGAGGGTGAAGTCTGGCGAGACATGATGCTGTCTGGTGATGGAGATTGTGAGTGAGGTAACAAACAAATGGAAGGTTGTGTGTATGTGGAGTGAGCTGAGCTATCTTAGAGACCAATGAGAGGCCAAAAGAGTGAGCGAAAGTGGGATACCAAACTAAACCTGACAAATGGGGTTGAAATGAAAACCTGAGGAAGAAGAAAAGAAAGAGGAACTAGGGTGGGGGAAACGAGGATTAAATACTCGAGCGTCCGTGCTGGAGACTTTGACGGAAAACAGCCGAACGAACCTGCTCGGAAAGAGCTATCGAAGCGCTAATACCGATCAGAGCAGCAGTGAAGTTGATGAAGCTGGCAGGAAGGTGCTGGACAGGGTACGGGATAGAAGCCGTCCTATCAGGACGACGAGAACCTGCTCAACAGCAGTGGGGAATGAAGTGAGGGAGCCGAAGATGGCCTGACGAGGACGGTGAATAGGAAAGGCAAAAATCTTGCGAGACGGAGAGGGCAGTGAGCTCCGCGAGGACGGTACTGCTGCTGTGGCTGGAGTATTACGAGATTTGTGACGGTGGTGTAACGCTGGTGTATGTTACGGCACGATGGCCGTTGAGAAAACGGCAGTAACGTACCTTGGCGTCAACGGGAACGGCACCGTTGGCTGAAGCAAGGACCAATGACGAACAAGTCGAGTGAGCGTTCCAATTCGAGGCAAGTCGGACAGAAACGCCAAGAGAGTTTCGAGCAACAAGCGGGCAACCTGGGCGCCTCCGACAGACAAGAAGCTAGCGACAATGAGATCCTATGATCGACGATGGGATGGGGGTTGGTTTCGAGTAGGTTGGGTGCGGATTTGTTTGCGTATCACGATTCTCTGGTGGTATCGGAGCCAAAGCTGTCGTGCTTTCCAACTGTCAAAGAGCTGATGATGAGATTGTCACACAAAACGCTCAAATCGACAAGAAAGCATCTGCTCAGCAGACTCTCGAAACGAGTGAGGACGACTTTGCAGAGAGTGCTGTAGCATGTTGTGAGGAGAAGCAGGGCTGGATGCATTTAAAGAATTCCAGGCCATTGACCTTGGTTGGGCTCCCTAGCAGAAGTCTCGTTTAGGTTACCAGCTTTCCAACTGCCTCAGCGAATCGAACGACATGCATTGCTCAGAAAACGTCGCGGTAGATGTTTGGATGCGTCAGAGAACCACTGCCTCGTTCTTCAAAGCTTTGGTTCATTTTTCGTGCCCGCTAGGCTAATTTAGCATGGGATCTAGTTGAGGCCACAAGAGCCAACGCTGAAGAGTTCCAGTAGCAAGACAGTCGTTTTGAAGCCGAACAAGCGAACAGCAGAACGCAGAATGCTCCAGTTCTCGTTTCTGCGAAGCAACCCAAATACTGTCGGGTCGGCAAAGGACTGAATCAATCACCTCAAGAGTTCGTTGTGATATTTAACATGACGGTAAATCGAGCGTCCAACGGGAACAGATTCTTATTATTTGGTTGGCTTATATTGCAATGCTCATGTTTCTAATCCTCGAACGCAGTGAGCACATCTCAACAGATCGTACATTCGACAGTTTCATCTTGCTCCAGGGACCCCAAGGGTAGTCAATGAGAAGGCCAGGCAGCTACATGGCAGCACAACATATCGCACGATATTTGTAATGTCCTGGATCCGCCTTGAAGTAGTCAAGATATACAGTGATATATCTGTTCCAAAATTTGGACAGATACCCAGTAAAATGGCTACTAGAAGACAGTATATGCAAATGTGCGTTCAAACTATGCATCAAACTAGCGTCAGCTTTTCACTTTCCATCCTGACCATTTGATGCTGAACTTATCCATGCTACATTTGGTGATACTGCCATAGGGGGAAATACCGGGCTTAGCGTCTGCCGATGGACAAGCTAGCCAATCACGTTCGACCAGCCACATCGCAAGCCGCGAACGGAGCCGCAGGCCCCTATGCATTGTTGTTCCATCAAGATCTACTGCAATGCATCGAACTTTGCCTTGACAAACAAGTTTCAGGACTGATATCAAGTCATCATATCATGTACACGGAGTGTATGGGCAACGACATCTTAACATGCCCGCGCTCATAGACACCAGCAATATCGCTCCGGCGGTGCAGCAGGTCAGCAATCAATGCATTTTGCATAGCCAATTACTGAACGCCTAAACAGGTCATTCTCTCTTCAGATGCTGATTACATCGATCAGCTTATCCCAGTGCTGAAGGATGTGCGCCATGCTGATCGGGCTGAGCAGCTCATCCAAGCGCTGGACCAGATCGCAGCGGAGAAGGAGGCTGAGATTGAGAGCATGTGCAATTCCAACCATCAGGATTTTGTGAACTCTGTGAATCAACTTCTTAAGGTGCGGGAGGGCAGTACCCAGTTGACGGCAGAGATCCTGGAAATGAACCAGTCCATCTCTGCCAGTATGGAGAAACTCGCCACTAAGAAGAGAGATCTGGTGCAGTCGCGGGATGTGCGGCAGAACATCGATGATACTACGCAAGCGCTGCAGGACTGTCTCCAGGTCCTGCGACTCGCTAACCAGGTGCATGACCTCCTAGCCAAGAAGAACTACTATGCGGCACTGCGGGCACTGGAAGAACTGCAGACCGTCCATCTGAGGGCCATACGCAAGTACAAGATCTCGGAGATGATCGAGAAGTCCGTCCCAGAAACCCAGCGTTTGATCGCTGAAGCGGTGATGAATGACTTGAATACCTGGCTCTACCGCATTAGGGAGACATCTCAGTTTCTCGGAGAGTTCGCTTTCTACCAGACTCAGATGCGGCGGCAAAGGCAAAGAGATCGTGCGGAGAAGGATGCTCTGCTAGGGAACTTCAAGCTCAATTCTGCTGTGGAGCTGGTGGCGGATGAGACCGAAGAGTTTGATGTGCTGAACAACGAGGAGGTGACAGTCGACTTCTCTCCATTGTTTGAGTGTATACACATTCACGAGGCCCTTGGCCGGAAGGACTGGTTCCGCGCCGAGTATTCGGCAACACGAAAGCAGCAGAAGGAACTTCTGCTCCCGAATACACTGAGCCTTGCGGATGATGACGTTTCTGAGTTGAACAGTCTGTTGGAAAGTGCAGCCGGGTTCGCCATCGTCGAGAAGGAGACTATGAAGAAGACGATCAACCTAAGGTCTCCTGTCGATGTCGACGACCTCTGGAACTCCATGTGTCAGAGTGCTCTGTCATTGATCAGCGATGCATTGCATGCAGTCAACAACGACGAGAAGTTACTGAAGGTCAAAGGCGTCATTGCACTTTTCATGCAGACCATGCAGGTAGGATGCTGTCCAGATTCATCTTGCGTATGCATGCTAATATGTCAGTAGTCCTGGGGCTACCCTGTAAAGGCTCTGGACTCTTTGCTATTAACCCTGTTTGACAAATACGCACAAGTACTCAGAAACAAGTTTAGCGACGATTTCCAAGAGGTTGTAATGCACCATCCAACCACGATGCTGTTGCTGACCGTGGTCTAGATCGTCTCAACAGATGACTACATGCCGATGCAAATTAGGACCATTGAAGAGTATAACAATGTTATCAACGTCAGCTGGTATACACCTACGAACAACGTGGACCCTAGTCGTCTGACGTATGTCTATATTGTTGCTTGTTTATTGTGGCTATGGCATGTTGACAAAGCTTTAGTTTCCCGACGGTGCTCCCATTCTCTCAGATGTATCCTCTGTGCTGCATTGACATCCGCAACTTCTTGAATCAGATCTATCTATTTGCCGACGACAACTTTCAACAATCCAGCCTTATAGATGAAACACTCAAGAATGCAAGTATGCCTACTATCAAAGCGAATGTTCTGCTAACGTTGCTGTAGTCCTTGGATGAGCTGCTCTGTCAGAAAGTGTGCCAGTCACTTGTGGAACGTCTCAGCTCTCAGTATCCGGGACAGATCGTTCAGATCCTGACTAACTTGGAACACTTCGAAGTAGCCTGCGTTGAGCTGCAGGAGCTCCTCAAAGAGGCTCGGACCTCCACCGCTGCGACTGGCCCCATTGTTCTTGCAGCTACTGAGCAGTTCAGGACTGGCAAGAAGACTGCAGAGAAGCGGATCTTTGAACTTGTCAACTCAAAGATTGATGATCTTATCGAGACAGCGGAGTATGACTGGGATGCCACGGCTTCTTCGACGGAGCCTAGTGACTACATGACGCAGCTTGTAAACTACCTGACCCACTTGATGAAGTCGGTGTTACTGGGTTTACCTACTGAGATCAGGGAGCTGATCTACTTCGATGCTTTGAGCCATGCAGCCGGGACGATCTTGGTAAGCCACCCATCTTCGTCAGTCACTAGTACTGCTAACCCCTGAAAGTCACTTCCCCTCGATCCTTCAGTCAAACAAATTACCCCAGCAGCAGCCCGCCGCCTCTCAATTGATACAGCATATCTGGTCGGCTTCGTCGACTCCCTCAACAACCCTATCCTCAAAGAATGCCTCGATGAACTCATGCAGACCGTCGCTCTCATGCAAACAGAGAATCCGGACGAATACTACGACGTCTCGCAGCGGAACAAGAAGTATGGTCGCGTGGACAAGATGAACGGCCCCGTCCTACTGGAAAAGTATATACCTCCCGCTCGCTACTATACTTCTTATATACCTACCCTTAAGCGCAAGGGCAATGCAATGTCGTTGCAGGAGCTGGGTACTTTCAACTGAAGATTGGGATGCTGACATCTATGCAACTCTAGGGTCGCGCAAGGCGCTCAAGTAGCTATGCAGTCGCCGTCACGGTCGGAGCGATTCGGGAACCTTGGATCGAGGTTTGGGTTGAACCTTCATCAATGAGCGAAAGTGTATTGGTACATGGGTCAATTCTGCAGAAAAGTCCGTATAGCATGGCGAGGCGTAAGGAGTATTGCTGGTTGAGCCAGAATCAAAGACCGGGCATTGCACGTTTCATGCTTTATAAAGTTTTCTTGAAAGAATACGATTGACATTTCCGTTAAAGTGTTCTACAGATCAGACGGGTACGCTCAACTTAAGGTATCACGATACAAGCGCTCTGTCTCTTCAACTCGCCGGGTCTGTCTCAATGCTCAATTGTCTACGTTCTTTGCTTCCGTTTTCTCTTCCGCTCCCCGTCGAACCAATCAATCAATCTGTACGCTGTGTTGTAAATCTCCCGTTTTGTTTCACTCCCCTTTCCGTAGTTTACATCCGTGCTTCCTGAAAAATTTCATTGCCCATGCTGCGCCACGACTACACCCTTTCACCTTCGTTCATCTCTGACCATACCTCGCGCCAGGCATCAATCTCAGACTTTCAATAGCGCCGTTTTTGGCTTTCTCAACAGTCTTGGTAACGGCTATCTCCATGAATTCCATGGCCACTTCCTCTTCATGTGAGCGAGCTAGAAGAGAGTGGAAGGGCGGCTTCGCTTCTTACTGGCTCGCAACAGTCAGGATGAGCAAGATGCTCGTCCCCGACGGTAGAAAAAAAGGCCGTTGATGGCAGTCTCCGTCGGCTAGAGCCCTGGTAAACTGAAGATGTGCCGTACTTCCGCGGAAATGAAGAGGTTGGGCGTGAAAGTGAGAGAAAGTGAACTGTGGGTTTAGATTGGTCGAGGGAAGGGAGGAAGCATTGTGAGTGATGAACCGTTTCCCCGCGGGATCTGGCGAAGTTGAGGATGTTGAGCGCACAGATGGTGCGCGTCTGTCACTCGAAAAGTCGCGTGGTTCAAGGGACGCGTCGTGCAGGTCGGCATGGAAGCAGTTGAGGTGCAGAGAAAATGGCTGCGAGGAGTGGAGCAGAAGCAGTACGTTGTAGAAGGAGCAGTTTTATACAATCAGAGGCCATCTCTTTCCAATCCCAGTTTCACGGTTCTTTGCAACCGAGAGTCTATTGCTCAGTATATTGTGGTATCGCTGAAGTGGAGTTTTTCAATCGATTGTCTTTCTGCCATTGCACTCAAGAATGGAGCGCACAGGGCAGAAGGGAGCCAGTAGGTACTGTCGAAGTATCATGAGAGGTATGCACAAAAGACACGCTCCAAGGTTTCCACGCCTCTTCAGGTTGCGTGTGCAATTAGACACCGTTCTCTTCAAAGTATCCTCGTTTCGATGTATTCAAGTTTTGCTGGATTGTGTGTAACTTTTGATTTTCTCCACTTTTTAAGGTACAATGAGCGTTGGATAGGCACACATCAACAGGCAAGTGAGCTTTGAGGGCCGTAAGGTAGGAGAAGCGTTATCACCTCTATCCTGCTTTTCAAAACCTTGTATATGAGGTTCAGAAGATTGATTTTATCCATATGGTGTCCCTTCATCATCTTCTACATGAGTCTTCATGGCGCGGCGCTGAGCTGTACTGGTGAAGACGCAACAGATGGCCTGTGTTCCTGCTTCCCTAAGCGACAACCTATGCACGCAAAGTTCGCTTTTATTTACGGCAAATGGGATACAGAAGACCGATTAGTACGTATGCAATCTATTTGTCCTTTCCCTTTTTCATATGTCATTTCGCAAGCTTGGGCAACCCTGAAGCCCTTCGGGTCCCCAAGAAGTCAAGATCTTCTTTCTCAATTATTTTTCTATTAGCACCGCGCTGCATTCAGCAAAGCACAGAATGTACTCTGGCAGATCGAGTCGTGATCGTATGGTCAGAACGTTGCCAGCGCACGAGCGAAATGCGTGGAGTCTGCCAATGATCGGATGCCGTTATAGGAGCAGTAGTTCACTGACAACCAGTCTTATACTAGGCCATTAGCGAAATTGAAGTTCCCCGGCTTCTGCGTTCAGGTTCCAGTACTGCATCAATCAAACTCGTTTCTCTAGACCACTCGAAATCTTTTCTCCTCGCCACTTGAACCCTTGGTACACACCTAGCATGCATCCTTCAGTCAAGTGGGGGATTGGTTCATGATCACACGATGTGCGGGGATTGGGACGACATGGATGTCGCATTGAGCGCCTGGTTCAAGCGGTGATGGTTAGAGATGGCACATCAGACGTAATTGAAGACCGGATGTTTGCTCCTTCTCAGCTCAAATCGAGGAGTCGGAGTACACCGACAAGCGTGACTAGCCGGCGGACGGTAAGTAACGTGCTTGAGGTAGATTTATTTCTGCAACTATCATGGACACGGATAGAGGTCGCTGAGGGCGGTATCTTCAATGCCTCTGGTATCAGCGTCTGTAATCTATGGATTTCTAGTGCTCAATCATAACATAACATAGTGACCACTAGTATTCGACGTCCGTAGCTTGATTCAGCTATGGCATTACAGATTTTGAGCTTATAGGACGATCTGGAATGATGACCAGAACCGCGCAGTCATTGCTGGCACAGGAGACTGTACTACTGTCAGGTGAGGGTCTTGGAAAGCATCCATTGGATGTAGAACAGGGTTTCGTTGCTTCGTCTCTAGGATCGGGGTAGCACATGATATGGTGAGGCTGATGATTGTAAGATAGTACTGACACTTGCTTCTCTCTACAAAGGTTGGCGCTCTCTCCACATGGGCTCGTGGCAGGGGCATCTCAGCCTTGAGCACACAAGCTCTTGGGAAAGTACCGGGTGTGTGTTTCAGACCGGCCTACAAGCCCAAGTGGAGAGTCACAAGGCCAACCAAGAAAACCAGTCCCCCACAAGGCATCACAGTCTGACAGTTGCACATCGGTTATGTTCACAATGGAGGCTTTGTCCATTCTTTCTCAAGCTATCAAACCCGAAGATCCATCATACTCCATGCAATGACGCACCCATCTAGCTCGACTCCTCAGCCTTCTTAGCCTTGGCACCCCTAAGCTTCGCAGGCTTGCTCTCCTTCACGGCCCTTTGGCTCCTCTTGATGGCGCTCGCACGAGCGACAGCCTCAGCCCTCAGATCGGAACGGTATCCCTTCTTGGCGGTGGAGTTGACGATTGATCGGTAGATGCTTCGTGCGGGCTTGTTGGAGGCGAAGTCGACGGTCTGGTACTCGGAGCCGGGCTTGTTGGCCTTGTCGGACTTCTTGGTTACGAGGGTGACGCCGCCGTTCTTGCCCTTGTTGACGCCGATGGCCTGGGGGTCCTGTCAGTTTCTGGTCGTGACTTTTTTTCATGGCGAATTGCGCCGCACCTTCTGGTTAACGAAGCCCTCGTACTTCCTCGAGTGCTTGTTGGTAAGGTTAAGGGGATCGCGGGAGAATTGAACACCACCAGCCGCCTTGCGCTTGACGAGCATGGAGTGGTTGGTTCCTGTAAAGCATCCCTCTGTCAGCGCTCCCATGCTCTCCAGAGTCCATTGTGCGCCAATTGTACTCACTGGTGATCTCCCAGATCAAGTCGGAGGGAAGAGATGCGGCCATTGTGAATGATGTGGTGGAGTAACTGTCGTCGTTCCTTGTCTTCCTTTCTTGTCAACGACCTCGAATTCGTGATGCTCTCCCGCGCTCTGTGGGCGAAATTCGCTTAGCGGCTCGACTCATAAAAGCCCGGCATGCGCTGCAAATGACTCGTGCAAGGGAGGCAGCGCAGCTCAGCCCCGGAGCTTGGCGGAAACAGCTGACGACGTTGCGACGCTTTCAGGAACAAGGACCCGACCGTTGTTGCTGGAACCCTGAAAGTTACCTACATTTCATCGCATGAAGTACACCTCTCTCGAAGCTCTCTGGCTTCATCAGACCAACGTATTACCGCCGTCGCATCTTCCCAAAACGATCACCGAGGCCGCCGGAAGCGTCATAGCCCCCCAATAGCGCTTTCGCTCCGATAAACTCCATCACAACTTAGGAATACCAGTCACCTACCGCAAGGCGTCAGAACACCAGCAATATGGCCTATCTCTTCTATTCTATCACCTTCGTCTTCTTTGTGTTCGCGACAGGTAAGCCGTCTTTCCCCTCCCCTCCCCTCCCTTCTTTCTCTCTCTTAGCAACCCACTAACACCCCCCCAGCAGCATACCTAACCCGCACCCACTGGGCCCACCGCCTCCCCGCCCCCATCTACACCCGCCTCCCCCAATCCTTCGCCGGCGACATCGAAGCCGGCTTCTCCTCCGCAAACTTCGACCTCAGCACCAACGTCGAAGCCGGCGACAGCCGCGCCGGCCTGGATGACCGGGGGAAAGCGGAGATCCAGCGGATCATGAAGCGGAGAGGGGTCGGGTTTGATGAGGCGCGGCGGATTTGGATGCAGGAGAGTTTTAGCAAGAATGGGATTGGGGAGGATGGGCGGCCGAGGGATCCGAAGTTTGTGAGCTTTTCGTAGGGGAAGGGGTGAGCGGATGGGGGAAAGTTGTGAAAGCCAGAAGTTGTGGAAGGAATAAGGAAGAGCGTGAAGGGTATGTTGAGGCCTGTCGTATGGGTTCGACCATAGGTTCGCGGTTTTCTTTTGTCAGTCATAGATACCACTTTCCTATCACAAACATTCTGATCTATGGGTTCTTGTCAACTAAGGAGTTGATCAACTGCTCGCTATCCGGCAGTGGTCAATAGTGTTTGTTCGTCCAATATTACTCGTACAGAAACATGAGCAAAATACATCCTGGGTATCTAGCACACCAACCTCATCCAAACGCAGCATAGTAGGGCATGAGTGGCACATGATGGTGCTGGATAATGGTTATTAAATACATTTCTGGCAACCATGTTGAGTATACTCACATCTGAAAGGCAGTTCCTAAACGCCGACGATGCATAATCCTAAGGAGGTATGCTAAGAGTATGAGAGCAAGGTGTACTCTTAATCTCGCTATCACCTTCTTCCATAGCTCTGTTGCGGGAAGCCCGGAGGCATGCCAGGCGGCGGGACCGGACCAGGACCGCCAAAACCAGGGGGCGGACCGAAGCCTGGAGGTGGCGCCATAGGAGGACCCCCTGCAGGAAAGCCTTGTGGCGGCGCAGGGAAACCAGGTGGAAGGAAGTTCTGAGGTCCGCCGTAGCCTGCTTGCGATGGTGGAGGACGTGCAGGCAGGCCGGAAGGTGGAGGTGGAAGAGGTGCCTGACTGGGCCGTTGCTGTTGCGGTGGAGGTACGTTCTGGTAGTTCTGGGGAGCTCCGAAGCCTGGCGGCGGAGCAGGAGTGCTCGGGGTCCTGTCGCCGTTGAGCATTGCAGAAGGTGCACTTGGCGCTGGTGCTCCAAAAAGTTGTGGCGGTAGTGCTTGTTGTGTCGGCTGCACGTTGTGCTTCCTTGCTTGTGCAGCGAGCATTCGTTCAGCCTGGTCACCATGACGCTCACCCTTGCCATCCTTCTTATACGCGTATTGTACGGTGATCTCCTTGTTCATGAGGTATTGGCCATGCATGTTCGCTATGGCCGCGTCCGACGATTCGAAGTCGGCGAAGGAGACGAATCCGTAGCCCTTGGATAGATTTGCATCGTCCCGAGCCACTTTCGGGGCGGTGATGAGGGAGCCAAAGCGGCTGAAGGTATCGTATAGTGTCTTTTCGTCCACCATGGGGTCCAGGTTGCCAATGAACAACTCTGCTCCGACTTCCACCGTCTTCTGCTTGTCCGCGGACGCCTTATTGACCCTGATTGGCTTGCCGTAGAGACGGACTTGGTTCATGATCCGCGCAGCATATTCGGCGTCCTCCTCACTAATGAATTCGACAAATCCATAGCCCTGGTGTGTTTGCGTGACTCGGTCCTTGGGAAGGTGGACGTTGACGATGCGGCCAGCCTGAAGCATCAGCTCCCATACCAGGCTATCCGTTACTCGCTCATCGAGGTTACCGATATAGATTGTTGCTTCCTTGTCCTGTTCCCAGTGTCGTGCTCCAGACATGATTGCGACGTTATGTTTGCTGCGGGCATGGTCAAGATTCGAATTTCTGTAGATGCGCCGGCTGAAGTTCGGAGATGCATCCAAAAAGTTGCTGCAGCTTCGCAAAGCTCCCTGGACAACTGGATAGCATCATCAATCAACAGCACAAAAACCAACACTTTTTCGTCCGCCATAATACTACCTTCCGAAATTTACAATAGCCGGCGTCAAGATGGTTGCTTTCCAGCTGTCCGAGGAGACTAAGGTATTCCCTCCATGAATTTACACCCTACTCCCTCCAGCATATGCTAATGGACACGCAGGAGCGGATCTCCAGAATCATTGACGTGTCTCGCGTTGCGATTCATTAGTATGTACAAGCAGTCTCGCTGTCATCAGTACCGAATCTGACCAAGGTCCAGCGGCTACCTCCCCCTTATCATCTACCTTGGCTACACCCGGAGCGAGCCTAGGCCGTCTCTCATCAGGTCAAACTCACAACATCCTGCTTCTGGCGCAAATGCTCACAGTTACATAGACTTTTCTCTCCTCTCGCATAGACATCCTTAGCTCAACCTCGGAGTGTGCTGTCCGTCCCTTCTACCATGTCTTGGAGACCAGCGGAGGCGGAAGCGTAAGAGTCTTCACTCTTAAACGCCCCGGAAAGACACGAACCGGTCATCTGTACAATACAATGGGCATATACACGGCATGGCGTTGAGGTGTACTATTACATGAGACGTGGGAGGTCGCAATACATAGGTTGAGGTCGTACCCCAGTCCATCACCTCACAATAAGGCCTGAATTGCGCTTGTACCTCTCGGCCCTTGTGATCTTCGTGTATATATATCTCGATTGTTCAGAGGCCAAAACTTCTTATAGTGTCCTAATCCGTCCCCTCTTGTCCGATTCTTCATGCCATTATACGCGAGTCATGAGAGCAGCGGGTTTGGTTAAGCGCACCTCGGTCCGTGCACGGTAGCTGGGAAGCTTGCGCTGGCCTTTCGCAACCTTACATGCTGCCAAACTGGATACCAGAACTTTATATGCGCGATCGTCAATGTCAAAGCCAGGCAGGGTAACGTTCTGACCCGAAGGGGTCTTATGTAACAGTTACTTCGAAACTATAGCAAGCCAGTTGTTGTAACATGACTTGCTGCTTAGCCGGCACATCTGCGTCCTTTGGAGTTCCTACAACCTCGAAGATGGGACGGAAAGCTCCCCAACGAGCATTCTCATCCAATCATTCAGCACGTGGGCTCTGTATCTATTAGATATCACTGAGGCTCTCGAAGGCCGCTGCGTCTTTTGCTTCGCTGAACCCCACCGGTGGTCCCTTTTGTAAACGGGTATACGCGCTATTACCCATCTCTGGCTACGCGGGGCCAGTCCCACTCGTAGAAAACAGCCTGGGACCGCCCAAGGCTTCTTGACAATCTTGGGTTCTCAGGACCCTGCCGCATACACGTGGGATCGATTCTGTCATAGCCCTGATTCGCGGCGAAGCTGCCCAGGTGAGTGGATAGATAGATAGCTACGCAGCTAGGCGGACGCTGGATGTTGAAATCCGCGCATCTGGGTGGACCTTTTATGCCTTTCTCTTCGTTCTATCTACCTTTCAAGTCTCTTCAAAGTGTTCTCAACTTGCGCAAGGCAACCCCTCTCTCAAACATGTTCCGTCTTACGTCGCCGATGGCCTCTTCATGACAAGCTCCGATTCGAGTCTTCGAGAGACGTTGTACCTCACTAGAGCATTGATCCCCCAAGCTCCATCATAACCTAGCTAGCATTGTTATCGCATTGCAGATCCTCGTCTTTTGAACATATCCTGGCTTCGCGTCCAAGCGCCCGTCATGGCTGGGATACCATCGATCGGCGACATTCTCATGCTTTCACAGACAGCATGGAAGGTTGGAAGAGCATTCACGGCGGGTCGCAAGGGAGCCCCTGCCGAGTTCCGGAGCGTGGAATCGGAGCTCAGGGGTCTGACTACGGCACTCAATATGCTTGGCGAATCTCTCTTTGCGGACGACAGCATACTTGGGCAAGCGGATGAAGGGACAAAGTCCGGCGTTGCGACTATTTTGCTATCCTGCCAGCAGACGCTTAAGGACCTAGACTCGCTTGTGGATCAGTACCGAGTCATCAGAAAGACGCCTACCGCGGGCGGATATACTGTGGAGCGATCATGGAGCGAGATGGTCATTGCCAACTACCGGACTATGATGTGGACGACTGAGGGTGGTAACATCCAAGAGCTGCGGAACATCCTCGCGATGCATACACAGACTATCAACATTACGATGCAGGCGTTGCAAAGGTATGGCCAACTACACAAACGCCGAAGGCACTCACTGACCACTGCCTAGCAAATCCTTGACACGCCTGGAGCGGACCATCCACCCTATGGCCGAGAAGGTCGACGTCATCCATAACAAGATCGCGGGTGACCTTAGCGATAGAATAGAAGAGGTCCTGAAAATCGTCACCGCACTTGCAAACTCTACGCCTACGCTGCAACCACGACCAGACCGTACATCCTCCCTACTTGCGCTATCAGAAGCTGAAGATACATCACCAAGGATCAGTGCCGTACCACCTCCACGCAATCCTCTTCGCAACTCTCTACCTACGCCTGACCAAACCCCTGAGTTGCTAGGCTCAGAGCCCGCAACATCTCAACTTTTTCAACAGCGGCGGCCGAACGGGCAGAACTCTTTGTCTCCAAGGCCTGTGAGCCCACGAGAAAGCTGGGATGTGTACGGCTCCACCGTACTGAATCCGCAACCCGAGCGCGCTAACCTCCCAAGGAGAGACACCGACACGGGGGTAGAATACAGGCAACGGCATGACTCTGTCACTTATCCAGTGGACCATAGGGGACGACGGAATACTGAGAATCAATTAGACCTCTTCCTGTCCGAGATGGCAATCACAGAACGCTCAGAGCTCGAAGCGGAAGAAACAAGTACGCCTCCAGTACCGCAACCAGGTCTGGAAGTTGCAGCTCCAAATGGTAACGACACGTCTGTGCAGAACAGAGCGTCATTTGCTGCGTCTTCAGTCTACTCACAACACCTATCACAACAACTCCCACCACCAGCAATGGACCCGGAAGTTGTTGATCCGCACAATCGGGTAGCGAACACGCCACACCTATCGCTCATGCCCACCGTCTCAGAACCGCCCAGTATGTTGACCCGATCGCAGACCACCGCAAGCCAGAAGACGTCATTCGAGAAGGCTATGTTCAAGAACTCTGCCACCTTCTGTGACGTGCATGCCGACTTGGTGGAGTACACGCAGCACGTAGATGAGGAGAATCCGTTTGAGATGAAGCTAGTCGAGGCAGCAACAAAAGCGCGCATCTGTCTTGTGCGGAGAAGGGATACACTTCCTACAGGCCACACGCGGTTAACGACCAGCATCTGGGCGTTGAGTGACGACGGCAATGTGCGGTTACAGCAGAAACGTGAGTACTCGACTCGCAACTCTCGCATTTTTTAACATGTCCTAACATTCCCATAGTACCAGACGGCGAATCCATAATCCCCTACAGCTCCTTCTTCACCCCAACCAAAATCTCCATCACCATCGTCACCGAGCTGCGCTACCACGACATCACCTACGGCGCCAAACCCCTGACCACCGCAAAGACCTCCTGGGTGAACTACCTCTTCGACGACGTCACGGCGGCAAACCTGTTTCAATCCGCGCTCATCGACCGCAAGCTGCTCGCTAGCTTTCGCACGGAGAAGACGATCCGCATCCAAGATGGGCTGAGCGGTATGGTGGCGTATCAGCAGCAGCTGTGCGCGATGGAGAATCTGAGGTGCTGGGAGGATGAGAGTTCTGGGGTGCTGCTGCTTGTGCATTACTCGTATACGAGGGGGTATCTGGCCTTTTATCTGAATTCGAGCGCTGTACCTGTTAGGGTCAAAGATGATGGGGGGAAGATGGTGAAAATCAAGGGGCTGAATATCCCGCTGGAGAAGGAGGGTTATGGAGTGGGAGGTTCCGTGAAGGTCCCTGAGACGGGAGCGACGACCATGGTGCGATCTATCTCAAGTGGTGGGGAGCTGGGCCGGACAAAGAGCCGAGGGGGTAAGAGTCCAGCGCCGGATAAGAAAAAGGAGAAAAAGGAAGAGAAGAAGATGATCACGGGGGTGAAGATTGAGTTCGCGAGCGAGGATGAAAAGAGTGATTTCCTCGCTTTGGTGAGGAGGGTTCAGGAGAAGATGATTCCGTTGCCGGAACTTGTTGGATAGTCTATTAACGTGGGTTACGTGTGTGGGTTCTTTTGGTACCTGGCTAGATACACTGTTTGAGTTTGTCTTCATTAGTTGGCGGCATTTTGCACTGGAAGGCGTTGGTTGCTGCAAGGAGTTGCTCGGGCGAAGCATTCATCGGCGTTTGGCATTGGGGAGTCTCTCATACCGTTTTTTGGGCGGCGTACGAGCGGCATCACTCGCCACGTAGGAGCAATGGTCTCTGAGATATACAGTCGACAGCTATCAGAATCCTGGCAGAATACACCACCAATCTTTTGGAATGGGGCAGTGGCTTTATGTCTCTTAAGGGCAGGAGAAACGTGCTGATGCTGTTTGGTGATTGCTTTTCCTACTGAAGGTCCTAGAGTGCCTAGATAGTAGATTGTATATGATCCGTATAAGGCGCCTTTCAACCCTTCGAGCTGCGTCAGTTGTGCCGGTGGGATAGCGAGACCCGAACAAGCAACTTCTGATATCCCGGCGCAAGAACAATGCAGTGAGCCGCATCGCATGTCATCTGCCAGGTGGTGCAGGAACTACGCTTTCGACTGTGTCTACTGTGTTCGACCGGTAATTCAGGTCATCGTCCGTCATGCTCAATCTTCCTCTTCCTCACCTGCCGGCTTCCGCCCGGTCACAAAGTAAAACGGAGTCATCAACTTCTTCTTCCCCTGCCCGACCATCAACTCCTCCTTCGCCTTGTCACAAATATCAGAAACCTCCTCCTTCGTCCAGCCAGCCTCTTTCGTCAACAGCCTCAAACAACTCGCCTCCAGCCCTTCCATGACACAGACAAGCCACATCTTCCCCAACGCTTTGCTCGCCTCATCCTCCGGCCACTGACCAATGGGGACATTCACTGTCTTCATCTTGACGTCTTGGAAGCCTGCCATGGCGAGTCGGTACTTCTTGAGATGCTGTATGTCAAGCGTGTAGCCTGCTTTCTTCGCAGCAAGGCCCGTTGCCTTGACTAGCGTCCGTAACGCGCTCTTTTCACTGCATCCCGCTGCCAGCACGCTGAAGTCGAAGTCGGCGACCTCAATGACGCCGCCAGGGACCAGAGCGGCCATCGCCTCAGAGTACACCATGGCCCAATCACTGAAGGCACCAGCCATGCCACGGAGGTGGATGAAGTCAAACTGATCGCCAAAGTCCCAGTTCTCGCACGCAAGGTCACCGATCTGGAAAGTGACATTGGTGGGTAAGGAGGCGTAGTCATCCAGATCATAGACTGCTATGTCGATCGCTGTCACCTCAGCATATGGGTGGGCATCAGCGATGGCAAGCGCCCAGTCGCCTGCGCCTGCGCCGATATCGAGAATGCGGTAGGGCTCCGAGTTCTCATCTTCACCGGCATCGGTAGGGACTTGGTCGGGAGATGGCAGGGTCGCAGACGTTAGTGAGCCGCCGAGAGCGGAGAGGAAGATCTGGTGCAGGATGCTTAAGCGGATTTGTTCGGCGGAGTCACTGGGTAGGTAGTACTCGGCGTTGGGGTAAGTGCGGCCGTTCTCAGAGACGATTTCGAGGTCGCTAGACCTAAGGGATTCGGTGGAGTCGCTGGATGGGCCTTTTAGCGACGTCCGCTTGCGTCTTCTTGTCAGAAGTCGTGTACTTACTGCGATTCGACCGAGTTGGATCGCGAATGAGGTGCTTCCGGTGCTTCAGCCTCTGCGTCCACTGGGATAGGGGTTTCCATGGAAAGCCACGTGATTTTGCCGCGATGGCGGGTAGTACCAGCACTCAGTCAGCGGCCGAGGCTGAATCAGAGCGGTACGAAGGTGGCGCAAATCCAGCAATTGGCGAATGAAACGGTCTTGAGTAGACACCTAGATATATTGAATGCTCAGGTTGTTGTCATGGCGAAGTTGAGATCCCAGAATTGCAGGCTTGCTCTCGCCGACCCATGACTGGTGTTATTGTACGAGTGCAAGCTGATAGTGGCGACGCAAGTCGTGAATTAGAGCAGTCGTCACCTACGATGATCAGAAGCCACACAAGACTGAAAGGAAATGGGGATAGAACAGTCGCGAACAGCGAGCCACCACCAATGCAAAAGCAAAACGGACAGGAGGGTTGAGAGAGGTGGTGAGCATCAGGATATATCGAGCTACCTACTCGACTAGCACCTTGAAGATGATAATAAAAAGAGGATACCCACCCTCGCATAGCGAAAAGCAGCTACCTACCCTTGGTATCGGGAGGGGTCGCAGCCGTCGCCAAAGCAGGGGTACTCTGTCTATCACGGCATTACTGGAGCTGGAGGAGAAGCGCAGAACCTTCAACCACGTCGTGCGGAAGCGTCGTCAACCGGGACTTGTCAGGTGCATCCAGCGAATGGCTGTGTGCGGACCAGGAAAGTCTTTGCATTAGCTTGACAGCCGTCCGAAGCGCCTACGGGGCATTGTGCGCTGTAGCGGTTGTACTCGCTCTGGAAGAATGGAAGTGCATCCCACCATGATCGTGAACATCTTTTCGATGGTGCCGTCCATCACCCAGCCTGCTGGTAGATATGACGGACATGCGCACAGCAGAGTAAAACGATGGCAGCCTGTTGTTGAGGTTGCAATGCGGTAGAAGTGTGTTCTGGCAGAAACTACGTCAGTGGAGACTAGCGATGTCGGTTCCTGGCAGGAGGAGATGCATCGTCCCTCTGGCTTGCGAGCGCTGCAGCTTTCTTCAACACCTACGTATGCCACGTCTACAGGTGAGTAGACAGCTACCATTCGATGGCTGTGATGTTGAGGTCGATGGCTTGTAATGCTCTTGAAGAAGTGGCACGATGGCTGCTGCGGAACTGCTTTGGCGGGACACCCGACCGCCAGCCTCTTTGGGAAACGCTTTAGCCGTGGAAGCGCTTGTAGACGTTCCGATGCACCGCAACCGCCGCAAAGCAAAGCCTCCTGTAGACATGGCAAGAGAGCGGCATGCAAAAGGATAAAAGCAAATTATATTAATGGGGGTTACACAATCTTAGATACAGATCTCTTGGTGCCCAACCCTGTGCCACGCGTCGTTACCGGAGACCGGGACTGGGTATCATATCATCCACGCTCAGAAGCGACAAACGTTACCAGCCTATTCCCTCTGTAGTAGCCTCATCAATGCTCTGCTCACTTGGCAGCAAACCTGCTCCTCGCCCTCAGCTTATCGCCGTAGAAGTACAGTCCAAACACACCAAAGATACATGCGCACGTGCACCCAGCAAGCAGAGAGACGCCGGGACCAATGCCTAGGTTGTGAAACATAGGTCTGGAAAACAGCACGGCACCTGCTGCAAGCGTACTTCTCGCCAGATCGTTGCCTGCGAAGAGTGAAGCGGCATACTGGGGATAGACGAGGGGCAGGTAGACAAAGATGCACTGAATGATCAGGAAAATGCCAATGGTGAAGATGGCAACCCCGATGATAGAGACGATCCAGTGTACCGAGGGACGTGATGTCCAACCTGTAAGATGTTAATCTTCTGCAACGTCGAGCACGAAGCGGAGGACCTACCGAACATGAATAGCCCGATAGGGAGCAAGAAGCTGATGAACAACGCTGGGATCAGACGCCTCTCAGGCGCACCCAGTCCATGAGCCCTGATCTCCGGTTCAACGACCCAATAGACGTACGCCCAGTAGCCCGCAATCGCGATGAAAGCGCCCACTATAATCGACAAAAACGTCAAACCCATTGTACCGAGGTTGAAATGGTACATCTCGATGTAGACCTGCGGGAAGGCCTCGAAAAAGGAATAGTAAATGCCGTAGATGAGTGCTGTGTAGAAGGCGGTGAAAGCGATTGCAGGATCCAAAAACATCAGCTTGATCGGCACAACAAGCGATTCCGCTGCAACAGCGCTGAACTTGAGGTTCTTTTGGTCAATTTCGCTCTGACTCTTGAGGGTCTTGTCCCCAGTGATCTTCCTTAGCCGCTGAGCACGACGGAGCAGGATGTTAGAGGAAGAGGTCTCTGGTAGGAAGAGGAAGAGCACGATCCAGACGGGACCGGCCAGCCACAACATCTCCCACAAGCTCCAGCGCCAATTTTCAGCTTGTACCGAGAAGCCTGATATCACAGGAGCCAAAGCCGGCCCGCACGTCGCAGCTGCAGCCCAGATTGATAGGATGTAGGGAAGCTTGATGAGGGAGAACATATCCTGGAGACTCGCGCCTCCGGTCGCAAGACAGGGGGAGCCGAAAAAGCCTTGAAGGAAACGGAGAACCAGAAGTCCTGCAAAGTTATCTACCAGAGCAGCCGGAAGTAGGAGGATGACAAAGATGGCGAAGGTCACCATGTAAGGTGGATTGCGCCCGATCAGGGGGATTTCGCTCAGAGGACTGAATATCATTGGCCCAATACCGTACGCCAAAACATAGAGTGACAACCCCAACGCACTGGCTGTGGGGCTGACACCGAACCGCGCCTGTACACCCGGTTCACTGGAAGCGTAAATGGCGGAACCCATGTATACTGCGAATGTGTAAAGGCTGCCCAGATGTTAGCATCCGGGTGATGCACCGGCGCGCACGGACCACTTACCAGATTTGGAACGCAACAAAGTTTTTCTTACGCAGCGACCAATTCTGAGGATTAGCAGGGTCGTCCGTGTCATACCAGTCCACAAGTATCGTTCCATCTTCAAGCTTTTGTGGTGCAATTGGCTGGGTCGGTCCTTTCTCCAAGCCAGAGAGTGTGAACGCTTCTTGAAGTTCGGCTTGAGTACGTGATCTCTGCAGGGCTACTCTCGATCCGACCCGCTCTAGCGTACTGGGCTTCGACTTGATGGGTGCGAACTCGTGGTCTGCCTCTGTCTTGGCCTTGGCCAGGTCGATCGAATCGGGCTCCGAAAACGGTGTAGTAGCGTCTAGTACAGTGTCCACATTGGGATACGATTGTTCTGCTTCTTCTGCTTCTTCTGCCGGCTTTTCTGGGTCTTGTTGGTGCGCAGATACGGTGGTAGAGTCTGTCGAAGCCAGCGTCTTCTGGCCTTCTTTATGTAGGTAGCTGTTTGGGCATTTGAAGTCTTGCTTCTCTTCGGGATATTGGAGGTATTTGTTGCCAGTAACCCATCGGATGATCTGCCCAAGAGGGGCATCTCGAATGAGATCGCTCATAGCGTGGGGTTATTGCTCGGGTTGAATTTGTCAAGAATCGTAGTCCTTCTGTGGTGGTGAAAAGAGACGGAAGACGTGGAAGTGAAAGCGTAAGACGCGGTGAAGATTGGGATGAATGGTGATAAAACTCCTACCTGGGTGGTCGTCTACCTCCATATATACCTGTCTCACCTTGACCAGCTGGAGCTCTTGATATCTGGTTAAATCTCGTCTCCGCCCGCAAAGTCCTTGCTGTCTCCTGCGGCCAAGCACTAAACCTTGCCTTTTACTCAGCAGGTAGGACTCACTGTACTGGATGAGCAAGAATAAGGTTACAGCCATTTGCATGTAAGGCCGGCCACCAGACCGTTTCCGGAGCACCTTGAGGGACTCGGCGGAAGAACGGTCGAGTAGGACGAAAACAATTAAAGCCGTCCAAGATGCGGTTGCTGACTTTGCAGAAACGGACTAAGACTCCTCATCCTTCCATTTGCTGCAATTCACCTCTTGCCCAGGAGGTTTGCGCAGGCTCGGTACGCCCAAAAGCCACGGGCGTGTGCTTACAAACAACGGCATTAGGGCTGAGGTTGGTCTTGGCATACGCCTTAAATCCGACAGACGAACTGGAGACAGTCGGTCGTGACATCATCTCGTTGAACCGTTCGGACGAACATCGTTGTGGTAACGATGAGCCATAGAATATTTGTCTTGGGTCAGTTCGAGTTACCACAGTTGAACAGCTTAGAATTTATCGTCCGGTGCAGGCTGGAGAAGTTATCCTCATCACACCGAGGTTCGACCGGTACTCATTAATCGTTTCCAGGTAAGCTTGGCATCTGTTGCTGACCATGCTTGCATAGAGAGATGTAGGGCGCCCGATCATTACTCAGCTTCTTCAGCCATCTTGAAGACCTCGCGCCATTGGTTCAAATGGAGCATGCCGCAGGTTGGCGTTTTGAGTCTCTGCACAATACGTTCAGGCCAAAGCTGTCGTGCCAGGCACAATCTTATCGCTTGCTCATGACATGCTGGATCGACTCCGTTTGCTGCATAAACCGTTCAGCGCCCATGTCCCCTTCGGCGATTCAGCACTTTGTGTTAGAATACGAGAGAGCGTAGCAGTACCCGGTAGGCTGTTCGGAAATTGTCTGGACGCAACGGCGTTAAACGTGTGCACATATGTTGTACACGTGACTGTATCAATCCTGGAGCAGGTAATATCAAGATGTTGATCGTGGGACAGACAATTGTAGAAACGAAACGAAAGCTGTTCAGACAACTGAAACCGAAACGTACTGTCAGCCGTGGCCCCTGGACATGATGGGACTGTAAGTCAGCAACCTGATGTTGGCTCAAGGCTTGAAGAGCTTAGAGTATCGCTACGATAGCTACGATATATGGGTTGGTCGTTATCAACAACTGTCTGCTACCGTTCCTGCATCTCTTTCTGGCTGCTACCCTTGCGAGGATGTCTCTCAATTGCATGCGGGTCCGGCATATTCCGAGGACGACCTATCCGACCCTTGACGGAGCAAGTTCCGATCAGTGTGAGGCTGAGTATGCGAAGCGAGGATTTGCACACGTCTATCACGTACGACAGGAAACGCTTATGAGGAGAAAACGATGCCTTGAAATGCCGACACTTTAGATCATGCTCACGTGAAAAGCGGACAAGGTCCAGAGGCTGAATGCTTTGATAGGTTCTACATGGTCCAGAGGCGAAACAGACGTGAGATGGAGAGAGTGGCTGTTTCTAAAAATCGAGGGGCAACAGTTTCAAGTTTGGCCCAATGACGCGCCGTCCACGGCCATTTGTGCTGCAGCCAACCACATCCCGCGCTTTGCATGCTCCTCACCAAGGAAACCAGCCAATGTTTACTGCATCCGGCCATTAGCTGACTATCATAAGCTTCCAGCAGCTCGAGATACCAGGAATCAACATTGCTCCGAGCCTCCAGTTTGCCTCTTGATCAACAAAACATCGGTCCACGTCTCCATCTTGCCATACACCATTGAAGCGCCCGGGGATTATTGAATGCCTTTGCTGTGACCTTGTTACGTCTACGTCTACTCATTGTTCTCGTGAAGCGAGCGTACAAGTACTATATCCGTTGCGCCTTGCGAACCCCCCGAGACCTCTCAAGAGCCAAGAGACCCCCATAATCCATTCACCGAGATCTGCGATAACAACGACTGGGGTTTGGAAACTCTGTTAAATAACGTCCTGGCCCACATCTCCCAGCAAGAGTTTGGCTCAAGCTTTTGCCCTCACAATCTGTCGTTACCTTGGCCTCACCGTTACGCGTACGAAGAAGCAACGCTAAGTCGACAAGCTAGCACTTGAAAGCCGCACAGATTGGGTCCCTTGTCGCAGAGAAAAGCGTCTCCTCGACAACAATAACAACAACATCAGCGCACCTTGACGAAGGGCCGCAGTTGGAGCAAGTGTCCGTGAAATTGCGGTAGAGACTAGGTTGAGAAGTGCAGGAGAAAGCGCGTCCCACTCTTTGGACCTTCAACCGCCGCGCTCGCTCTATCCCTTTTCGGCACTCCTATCGACCCTGCCAATCCACTCCGAAATAAATCTTGTCAGAATCAGGGAAACTGGCAACATTCACAACCTCAGTTCCTACGACACTCGTTTTCACAAACACCAGACTTCACATTCACGGTGCACATCTGGTTCTATAATCGCATCGGTACGGCAGAACCCTATCTGCCACTACATCCGTCAACCTGTCTTCGGCAGCCTCCCCGGTCATCGCAATGGCACCGCTATCGTGAGTATCCCTTTTCCAGCAGCCACCTGCTGCGGATTCGTGTATATGATCGATTGCTAATCAGATTCTTCAACACAGAATAGGTGCGCAATTGCGTGGCTTCTGGCATACCCTCACCTCCAACGACCGACATGCCTCTCACGACGCTCCATACCGCACCGGACAACATGTTCCTCTCTCCTCAAGTCGACACCCTCCACTCACGTCGGTAGCAACACACGCTAGCGAAAGCAGGCTCGATCTCGATTCTCCTTATATGAACGACGGTGCAGATTCTGGTCCGTTGGCGGGTCCGGGGAACGGATTCATCAACAACCCCTTGAGCCCATCCTCTCCTTACTCACCGGGAATGAGAAGTTCGATGCATCGACAATCTTCCATAGACGTAAACGCTCAGCAGAACACCGCTTACGACAAGATGCAGTCCGGCGAAATCCAAATGCAGTCGTTTAGTGAAGGACTACCGCCTCCTCCGCCAGTCTCTCATTCTTGGAAACGCATCGACAGGTGGATGGAGGACAACTACGGGGAGCTCTTTGACAACGTCTGCGAGGGTTGCACAAACAACGACGTCAACGATCTAGAGCATCAGCTTGACTGCACGCTCCCTATGGAGGTGCGTGAGTCACTGCAGATACACGATGGTCAGGAGCGGGGTGGATTGCCCACTGGAATCTTCTTCGGTCTTATGCTGCTGGACTGCGAGGAGATGGTACAAGAATGGGACAACTGGCGGACAGTAAACCAGGAGTTCCTTTCAAAACAGCGCGTGAACAGCTTCTCCATTGAAACCCATAAGCCACCTGCAAAGGCTTTCGGCGGTGGCTCACCCATCGCTTCTTCCTCCTCCGCCCCGCCCTCATCACCTCAGCTACCTCCACAGGGTTCCCTCTGGCGCGAGAATCTTCTGGCGAAGCAGGAGTCACAGCCACCAAATGCCATCCAGAAAGCTTACGCTCACCCCGCTTGGATCCCCATGGCTAGGGATTGGGGTGGAAACAACATCGCTGTGGATCTTGCCCCAGGACCAACCGGCAAATGGGGTCAGGTCATCATATTCGGCCGTGACTACGACTGCAAGTATGTCATCGCACGCTCGTGGGCAGCCTTCCTCGCCAATTTTGCCGACGACTTGACCGGAAGCGGAAGCAAAGTCTGGGTAGATGAGGACAACGGCGATCTCAGGTTCAAGCCTTTCAAGAATGCCGATCCAGGATACTTGGATATCCTTAGGTGGAGGGTCGACCAGAAGTACGGACGAAGAAACGCTCCGCGAAGACGCCCAGGCCCGCCAGGCAGCCTGCGGATCAACGCCGACGTCTCAGGCGGTGCAGGGCCCAACTCTGCAGTCTTGAACGGTTCAGCAGGACCGATGCGCGAATCCCCTTATGGCAGTCCCACGCTCTCCGCAGTCAGGCTCAGCTCTGAAACCGAACGCGGCCGCTCTCCATCCCGCATCTCCCTCGGCAAACAACCGTTGGGCTCCGGTGCCCTCAACAGCCCTCGCGCAACCCTCTCATCACCACTCGCACGCGTAGCAGAAGAGCGGCCCTCGGGCATTCAAACCAAAACCGAGATGCCCCGACCCGAGCGACTTGTCAGCATCGACAACTACACGCCCCGGCAAAGCGTCGACCACGGCAAGGGAAAGTCGGAACTGGCACCCCTGGTGAGCAAGAGGAGCGACGAGGACAGGATGAGTGATCGGGGCAGCGTGCGGAGCGTGAGTGACGCCAGTGCTAGCGGCACTGGCTTGGATTTGAACGGGAAGGCTGATGCTAATGGCGAGAGAAGTTCTACAGGTTCGAGTGAGAAGCGGGGCAAGACGAATGGGGTCAAGGCGACGGTCGAAGAGGAGAAGGACATTGGGGAGATGAGAACGGTGGAGATATAGATCGTTTCGCGCCTTGACCTTTTCTTCTTCCTTCTCTTCTCTTGCGCTACTCTTCCGCAGTAATTTTGCGTGCATGCTAGCATATTTACCAAGTCACGTTTCAGTATATGCGAAGGAGCTGAATATCGATAATGAGAGCCGTCTTTCCTTGTTGTTTGGATGACGGCGAAAGTACATACAGGGAAGAAGGCGTTTCGATGTAAGCCTTTCGAGGCTTTGGCGCGCTTGGGCGTCTTTCTTGCTTGGTGAATATAATGGACTCCTTAACCTCAGAGCGACGAGGCTTCTTGGGCGTGCACTCTCTCAGAGGAGCTGAGCGTGTAGACCGTATGGCGGGATAAGAATGTGTCGCTGGAGTATTATGTACCCTTTTTTATCTTCTTCAACTTGCTTAACAGTCATACTTTGGCCGACTTTGCACATTCTGTTGCTGCCATTGTGCTGTCTTGTGTGCTCCTTTATAGGGTCGTTGTGTACGATACAGTAATAGGCTATCTGGTCATCATGGCAGAGGAATCAAGTCACTACATATCGACTCGTAGGTGTAATATGGGCATATCCGTAGCAAACGTCTTCATTCGTCTATAACCAGCAACATTGACCCACTGCTCTCTTCTGCGACTGCACAACACAACCGCCTACTCTTCCTCCCCGTCCCTAATCGCAACACCCAACATGCCATCCTCAACCGCACCCAAGAACTCCTGCAGCTCCTCTCCTCTTTCGTCAAGCACATACCCAAGCGTCTGAGAAAACGTATCCCCGTTGTTCTCGAACCACTCGCCCAGCCCCTTCGTATACATCTCCACCTGTCCTTTCAGCGGCGCATGGTCCCGTAACCACAAGATCTGCGCCGGATCCAGCTTCAGCATATCCTCAATCGTGTAGTAGTGACTGATCTCGTCCCCCCACCCTTCGCTTCCCGGATTGCTCAAGGGGAGGTATTTCCCATGCGGTCCCGCTAGCGCCGAGTACTGCCGAGCAGACGGCTGGTGGTGCGGATTATGGAAGTGAAAATCGCTCTGCCAGAGATTCGGCGGCGGCGCAAACGGCGGTGGAGGCGGGGGGTAGTTGAGGTGGATGTTGAACATCAAACTCCCTTCGCCCTCAGGGAAGCGCTTGCGGAACTTGCGCGCTATGGTGCCGTTGCTCGGGCAGATGTTGTTAGCCAGCACGTCGCGCAGGACGCTATGGAGGTCGGCCATCTCAGCGAGTTCAGGCGTGCTGAAGTTGTGCAGGAGGTCGGCGCGGGAGAGGAGGATGAGCTTGGACATGCGGAGGTGGCGCGGATGGGAGGGGTTGTGGAATGCGCGCGTGTAGAGCCAGAGGCGGTAGATGGCGCGGCGGAGACGGTAACATTCGGAGGGGGTGAGGAGGCGGCGGTCTTCGTAGTTGGTCTTCCATTTCTTGAAGGGATAGACGGCGGTCCATTTTTCGGCGACGCGGCCTACGCGGACCAGCTGCTTGATCAGGGCAATTGAGAATGGTGCCGTCCGATAGAGGTGCGCGGGCTGGCTGGAGTTGTAGGTCACGAGCTGGATGGCATCTTGTAGGGGACCAAATTGAGCCTCTGCCGCTTGAGCAAGGATTGGCAGGGTTCGTGACGACGTGTAAACGGACCGGAAACGTCGACAGGCGCTGGAGAGACTGAGGACGTCATATACGGAGGAGCAGGAGAGAAAGATATGTATGAGGAGTTCGGTTGCGAGGTCTTGGAGCTCCATGGTGTGGTGATACAAGTGGACCTCAATTTATGACGCAAAGCTGGGGTTGCAGAGGTGGAATAGACTGTTGTAACCCTCGCGTAGGCCTCGAGAGAACTGAAATATGTAGGTATGATGGAGTGTCTGAGATGAGACAATTAGATGTATTTGATTCTAAACGGCTGGAACTGTCTATCAGACGCGTCGTATGCGTTTCGTGATAAACAGCTACCGTCGATGGCAGTAGGGGTTCAATAGATTGAGACCCCGCCTTTGGGGCTATAGAAGGGAGAAGTTGAGTCATGGTTTTGAGCTCGGTATGGCTTTGCCAGCTCTAAAGAGCTGTGATCCTGAATGAGTACCATTTTGCGCGTGGAGAGGAAAGAGGAGGTCGCCTGGGGATGTTGTAGATGATATACGCTGCCAAGCTGACAGGGGTTCCAGGTACTGAGCGGTGAGCTGGCGGCAGAACTTTTGTATCATCATCGGTGCAGAGCCTATCTATGAAAGGCCTAGGTCCAGGAGTGGCATTGAAGAGCTGCCCACCTCAGAGACGCACAACAGCCACTACGTCCTTTGTGATCGGAATTGGGAGACTCTGGTGCTGGTAGATGCGTGCGATGGCCGCGTTGGAGCCTGGAGAACAGAAGCCGCGATGCTACCTCTTAGAGATTCCGCTGGAGGTACGTTTAGAGATCTGGAGGTACTTGGTTCCACGCAGTACATCACCGTCTAGGGCACGACCAGGCGAAGCGCTCCTGTGGAACAGAGGCTTTACGGCGGTCATGACAACCAGCCGTCAGATCCACGAGGAAACAGCAAATGTTATGTACGGGGAGAGCACCTTTGTAATTGAAGTCAAGTACGAATCAATCCGCTTTTTGTACCGCTACTTGACACCAAATGGTCTGGTGCCCAAGCGCAACTATCACTTCTTGCATCACTTCAGCAAGAGCAACATCCGTCGTATCAGAAACTATAGTATCAATGTTGAACATCCAGATCCATACACCGGAATGATCAAGTACAACTGCCAAGGACCAGGTCTGACCGCAGGGCTAACTGGCCGGGTTGGTGAGCTGGTGAGGGCCATGGAAACTGGTACTACCCTGCTCAACGTACGCATCCACCTCGCGGACGGCAATGACATCCTAAATGAGATCCGCAAGGTCCGGGTACACCTCCGAGAACGAGTGAAAGATCTCGCAGCCGCCCAAACGGCGTTGAACCCCCTCCGGCGGCTTCAAGGCATCCTCAATGTTGAGATCAGTGGACCAATAACGCCGGAATATGCTCTTCTTCTCAAGAACGCCATGACAAACATGCCAGCAAAGGGCAATGCGACCGACCCACAGGGTATCGTCAACGCCAACCAAAGTGTCTTGTATCCGGGGCTGGAAGAGAGATATGAGAATCTCATCCGAAGAGAACCTTCTCGTCAAGCGCATCCCGCTCCTTCTTCCTTCTGCCAACGGTATTGAGGCCCAGTTCACCGCGCTTCACTCTCCGCTCGGTGCCCTGGTCGCTTCTCCGAGCATATTTACCAGCTCTTGACTGCCTCAGTTCGGATCTGATCTGGTTTGGCGACACGAATTCTTTGTTCTCGTAGATAACGGGACCTCCGAATGACGACTCCAGTATCACTATCGGCGTGAGGACGAACCTAGGACCTATCTCTACGAGACTAACGTTGGTCTCGCCTTTGCCCTTCTTTGGTATGTCCTTTGCATTGGCCTCTCCGTTGGTTTCGCCTGCCTTTGTTTTCCCTGGTTCCGTCTCACTGATTTGATAGCATCGAATCCAAATCCTTCCATCGGCAATGGTGAAGCCCATGACATGGTCGACGAACGGCTTGGATTTCCGCGCGCCCTTAGGGACTCCGAAAATGTGGGTGAAGAGCTCCTTGAGAACTCGCAGATGTGGTTGCTTGTCGAAGGCGACGTCAAACGAAAGAATGGGCCTTGAGCCCTTGAGGCAGTTGCCCGTAAAGTGGAGCTCCTCCATGGTATGTAGGTTTTGGAGATGCATCTTCACGGTAGGACCGTTCGGAGCCTTGCTCATCCATAGATAAAGATCTTTAGCTTTCCGCGCCTCGAAGAAGAAGACATTGTTGCAGTTGTAAAGCTCCGCCAGCTCGTTCAGCTGATATAGTTTGGTCTTGGTGTCCAATTTGGCATCTTTACGACTGTGAGGGAGGAGCGAATACAGGTCATTCAGAAGGTGACGATGGCTTGAACGCAGTCAGTACAGATGCAAATATGGGCGACAATGCGCGCCGAGAGCAAGCCCTTCAGTAGCCATACCGGTATGTGACGCCTCGAGACGTGAGCATGAGCACCCTCTGCCTGTTTTTCTTCGGACCTTCACCGTCATCCTTCGCCTTCTGACCGTTGGTCTGCGACACTGTCTTGAATATTGTTGACATTGTGGTGTTCCTCCTGCAACTTAAACCCACCGGCAAGCTGCTGGAAAATTTGGGAAAAGTTTGGATAGAGATGAAAGAGGTGCGATAAGATAAGATCAGAAGCTGATCCCTGCACGGCTTGGCGTTCCGACCCAAAGAACCGCGCTAGTGGCTTGAGCTTCATCATCCAGCAAGGGCACGGGGATACCGTGGGTGAGAGATTGCGGGTGTCATACCGTTGCGAGCAGTCATAGTCGCTTTGGATAGAAGCGAAGTGCATGCCTGTCAAGACAATGTAGGCCTTGCGTCGCGCAGAGTGCAGTGTGGAATCATCCACGAGTGCCCCTTTCTTTGTGGTTTCCCGTCCTGTGCCAGGGTGTAAAAGCTTTCGGACATCATGGATCCAGATCAGACATTGTTCGCAACAGGTCGGCATAATCAGCGCTGCACCACAGCCCTAACGATTTACGCTCTGCTTAGAAAGGGTATCAAAGAGACCCAAACTTTGACATTACCAAATATTATAGGGACGATAGTTATAGCGAATATTATTCCGAAATGTCTGTATACACACTGTGATCGTGAATTGCATCTTGGCCTTGCAGGGCGTCCGAGATGCGCTGAAAGCACTTACACCTCACGAAAAGAAGCGGATCCAGCCAACACAACGTCTTCCCGCCCACCATGCCTCGCCTTGCCCCTTCCCAGCTACTCCTTCAACGTCTCCCTTTCATTATCATCATCCATCCATCACTTCATCCATCTCCACAAGTGTCACCATCACAGCAGAACCCACCACCGTGCATCATCACCACTTTCGCTTCCACCGATCTCCTTGAAATCGCCCTCTGCTTGTAGCTCGGTTCCATCCTGTAGCCTTTGAGTACCTCAACCGCACTGGAAGAGATGTCTACTTCCAAGAACCAATAATCGCCAGAGTCACACCCTCTGTTATACCAAGTGTCGGTGCTTGCGAGGTCCGCGTTTGAGCGCGACCGTTCGCGTCAGGTTCAAGGAGAATGGCCGAACGACACGATTCGCGGTCGCCGATGCAACCACACTACCGCCCTTCACCAACGTCTTCAGGTCTATTCGGCATCAATCGGACACCCGCCGGCGCACCCATCAATATATTACCACCTCTCACCGCATCTCAAGTGCCACTGCCATCCTCAAAGCCATACTACGATCCCATTCTGGATCCAGCGAACAGACACACAGGATATCCTGGGCGCTACGTTCCGATATCGCCAGTGCAGGTACGGTACCCGGATTCAATTTATGACTTCAAAAAATTTCCCCCTCAACAAGATCATGTAAGCGATCAAAGCTAACCAGCAAGTTTGACCAGGCCCACCAACAACCCGACTTCCCACCGCGAGAGAACGGAATTTATGAACGCTCTTTAGCATCACCGACCGCTTCACAATTTCCTCAACCTACTACCATGCGACCCCCTTCATCGCATGCGCGACCGCAATCTTATGATCCCATCAGAGATGAACAGTCACCTGCACCTCGAGCCGACCCGATGTCGTTCTCCGCAATACTCTCGACCGATCCTCAACCGCCTTCCAAACCTGCCTACTCGCCGCCAATAAGTCAAGCACAGAGACCCTCATCGAGAGCCTCGACAACAGAGGACTTTACGATGAACGAGGAGGTACCCGCCTCCGCGCCTGAGGTGTTCCCAATCAACAATGCTATTAGCCGCAGCTCCTCCAGGAGGTCTAGCGGTGACAAGCACAGGGCGAATGGCGATGTCGCACACAGTCGAAGCAATTCGGCCACAGCGCTGGCCAAGAAGCGTCAGGGGAGTGACAAGGACAATGTCAAAGACATCGAGGCAGCTTATGCAAGGTTAAACAGTGCCGATCTTAGCGAACCTGATGATACGGGCTTCGAAGCGGCCAAGGAAAGGTATACGTCCCAAAGTCGGAAACGACAGGCTGCTGTCGATGAAGCAGAAGGCCAGAAGCGGAAGGTAATCCGGGCAGACTCCTGTATACCGTCACGTAAAATGATGCTGACAATATCACAGCGGCGCCAGATCTACTCCATCCTCAAAATGCATGGTCCCCTTAAGTATCAAGCCTCTCTTGCTCGCGAGCACTACTTCCTGACCAACCAGGCCGAGGCATGGCACGAAGTGCAACAAAAGGAGATCAATGAAGAGAAGGAGCGCAAGAAAGACATGCAGCGCAAACGGAGGCGGGAGAAGACCATGCAGAACGAGATTGACAGGCGGAAGGAGGCCATGGAGAAGATGCAGGAGGCAGCACAAGCCGGCAATTCCTTGGAGCAGGAGAAGTACCTGAAGGAGTTTCAGAAGGCTGAGAAAAAGGTTCGAGTCACTCAAACTCTGCTACAGGGTGGTACTCCTTCGAAAGAGATTAGAGAAGTCACCCCGCTCGCTCCAAATCTTGAGGGCGGTATCACTAGCACTTTTCCGGTCAGCGAAGATAACGAGAGTCAGGTCCCCAATAAGAAAGGTAACCCACGAAGGGGTAACAGACCCAGGAAGAGCAAGGAACAGAAACAGGCCGAGAAGGATGCTGCTGCCGCCGCTCACGCCGCCTTGGAACGTGGTGAAGAGCTTCCTATACCCATCGCCCCCAAAGAGGAACCTAAGCCAAAGGAGAAGGAGGTCGTCAAGAGGGAACCGAGCCAGGTCAAGGAGCCAACCCCTGTCGTCGAATTCATCCCGTACGTGTCGAAAGGCTACAATCAGCTCTACGAACAAATATGGAGAGATATTGCACGGAAGGACATCCCACGGGTGTGCCGCATCAAGGATATGTCTCTCAGCACAAAGCAGTCGAACCTGCGGAAGACAGCTCAGCTTGCGTCAAAGGAGGCCAGAAGGTGGCAGCTACGGACGAACAAGAGCGTCAAAGAAGTCCAAGCTCGCGCAAAGAGGTCGATGAGGGAGATGCTTTCCTTCTGGAGAAGAAATGAAAGAGAGGAGAGGGATCAGCGCAAGCTTGCGGAGAAGCAAGAGCTTGAAATGGCAAGAAAGGCAGAAGCTGACCGTGAAGCAAACCGACAAAAGCGGAAGCTGAACTTCTTGATCTCACAAACCGAGCTGTACTCCCACTTTATTGGCAAGAAGGTCAAAACCGATGCAATCGAGCGGTCAACTGACGATGTCGCTGCTGTGGACGAAACCATTGGCGGCGCGAAGCCCAACGCTCATCTGGTCGACATACCTGACACCCTGAGTGGTAAGACACCCGCAAAGGTCACGAACTTTGAGGATCTGGATTTCGATGCCGAGGATGATTCGGAACTCAGAGCAGCTGCCATGGCCAACGCGCAGAATGCCATTAAGGAAGCTCAAGACCGAGCCAGGGCCTTCAACAATGAGGACGGTCAACCGGGCAACTCGGACTTTGACGAAGGCGAGATGAACTTCCAGAATCCATCCAGTTTGCAGAGCATGGATGTGGCACAGCCAAGAATGCTGTCCTGCCAGTTGAAGGAGTATCAGCTCAAGGGTCTGAACTGGCTGGTCAACTTGTACGAACAGGGCATCAACGGCATTCTAGCAGATGAAATGGGTCTTGGTAAGACTGTACAATCTATCTCCGTAATGGCGTACCTTGCAGAAACGCATAACATCTGGGGTCCTTTCCTAGTCATCGCGCCTGCATCGACCCTCCACAACTGGGAACAGGAAATCAAGAAGTTCGTTCCGGACATGAAGATTCTACCATACTGGGGTACTGCCAACGATCGTAAGGTTCTGCGAAAGTTCTGGGACAGGAAGCACATCATCTACAGCAAAGAAGCACAGTTCCACGTCATGGTCACGTCCTATCAGCTGGTAGTGCAGGATGCGCAGTACTTCCAGAAGATGCGATGGCAATACATGATTTTGGACGAAGCTCAAGCTATCAAGTCATCGCAAAGTTCGAGGTGGAAGAGTTTGCTTGGGTTCCACTGCCGCAATAGACTCCTCCTCACTGGTACACCGATCCAGAACAACATGCAGGAACTGTGGGCGTTGCTGCACTTTATCATGCCGAGTTTGTTTGACTCGCACGACGAATTTAGCGACTGGTTCTCCAAGGACATCGAAAGCCATGCGCAGAGCAACACCAAGCTCAATGAGGATCAGCTTAGGCGATTGCACATGATCTTGAAGCCCTTCATGCTTCGCCGTATCAAGAAGCACGTTCAGAAAGAGCTAGGGGACAAGGTCGAGAAGGACGTCTTCTGTGACCTCACCTACCGTCAAAGGGCCTACTACACGAACTTGCGGAACAAGATCAGTATCATGGACCTCATCGAGAAGGCGTCGGCCGGCGACGATCAGGATACTGCTACGTTGATGAACTTGGTCATGCAGTTCCGGAAGGTTTGCAACCATCCTGACTTATTCGAACGGGCTGACACCACTTCACCGCTGTCATTCGCATACTTTGCCGAGACGGCCTCTTTCTCACGTGAGGGTCACTTTGTGCAGGTTGCGTATTCCGTCAGGAACAGGATTGAGTACCGGCTGCCTCGTCTCATTGCTCGCCAAGGCGGAAGGCTGGAGCTACCCGGTCCTGATAATGTTGCAGCTGGATGGAGGAACCAGTGGCTGCATCACAAGCTCAACATCTGGACGCCAGAGAACATCACAAAGAGCTCGAGAAATGCTGCGGCCTTCTCCTGGATGCGATTCTCAGATGTCTCGGCTGCCGAGCTTGCTGACCTGCCACGACAAGGTGTGTTCGAGCGGGCAATCGAGATGAAGCGAAAGAATCGTGATCTTGGCAGATTCAAGGTGCTTTACGATGAAGAGGACGCTCATTATGCTCCGGTACACAGCATGCTCAATATCATTGAGCACGACAATAGACGTCCTCTCGCCGATGTCACATCAGAGGGTCGCTTGCGCAATCTGCTCAACGTCTCTAGGGCTACCTTCGAAGAGACCGGACTCTCAGTTATTGAGCCCGGTAGCTGTCCAGCCGTGTCCGCACCTCCCATTGACCTGTACTGCAACGATCAGGGAGCGGTGTGGGAGACACGGGATGCGCTCTTCAACAGCTCGGCTCGCAAGGCATTGTATGGAATCTCGGAGAAGATGGAAGAGCTAATTCTTGAAGCCAAGATCGAGCCCAAGGACTTCCCAGTCATAAATATGCTTCCTGAACCCGTGTCTGCACGAAGACGCTGGACGCACATCGAAGTCCCGTCGATGCGTCGCTTCATCACCGACTGCGGCAAGTTGGCCAAGTTGGATGCGCTGCTCAGGGAGCTCAAGGACAATGGCCATCGTGTGCTCTTGTACTTCCAAATGACACGCATGATCGACCTGATGGAAGAGTACCTCACCTACCGCAACTACAAATACTGCCGCCTGGACGGATCCACTAAGCTCGAAGATCGCCGAGACACAGTTGCCGACTTCCAAAGCAAGCCAGATATCTTTGTCTTCCTGCTTTCCACACGCGCCGGTGGTCTGGGCATTAACTTGACGTCTGCCGACACGGTCATCTTCTACGATTCAGATTGGAACCCTACGATTGACTCCCAGGCCATGGACCGGGCGCATCGTCTCGGACAAACCAAACAGGTCACCGTCTACCGTATGATCACACGTGGCACGATCGAAGAGCGTATCCGCAAACGCGCCCTCCAAAAGGAGGAAGTGCAGAGGGTCGTCATCTCTGGTGGCGCAGGCGCGCAAGTTGACTTCAACACTAGAAGTCGCGATAACAGAACCAAGGATTTGGCGATGTGGTTGGCGGATGACGATCAGGCGGAGATGATTGAGAAGAAGGAGGCTGAGATTGCGGCCGCGGAGGAGAAGGATCCCAAGGGCAAGAAAAGGAAGGCGGCAGTGAAGAAGCAGGTCAACATGGAGGACATGTACCATGAGGGTGAGTTGCTTTTTGCACAGTCCAGTGTTACGGATGAGTTGTGTGCTAACTCCTATATAGGCGAAGGTCATTTCGATGATGGCAATAGTAATCGACCTTCTGGTGCTGCTACTCCGTTGGAGGTGCCTGAAGGACCACCGGGGAAGAAGAGGAAGGGCACGTCCAAGAAGGCCAAGACTCTCAAGCAACGACTCGCTGTCGCTGATGGTATGGATGACTTTGGCAACGGTTAACCTGTTTCGTCACAAAGTCATGCCGTCTCTTGAGCGACACTTCTGTTACATTAGCTGGGCATGAAGGTGGTAACTCAAAAAGGGTTCTCGTTGTTCTGATTAGTGTACTATTGAATAAGGATTGCATGCGGATAGAGCTGGGAGCATCGCTTTGGTTCACCTCACTTGTTGTCATTATAGGTGTGTCGAAAGAGGCAACCCTGCATCCAGCATTAGCGAAGCTAGTGCTCCCTTTGTCTTCTTTGACAGAGCGCTAGAGAATTGTTTCAGTGAGACGGAGAAGGAGAGGATTTGTTGTATTACTATTACTAGATTTGCAGAATGGACATTCTTGTGAAGATCCTCTCGACCTCTTGGTGGCATTGTTGATCTTTTCGCTGTAAGCGGTACTCTATTGTGCCTAGGTCTGGGCGTTTCTAACTGCCTCGCGCCTGTCCGTGCCGTTTACGGATATAGCAGCTCATGGTGGGCCTAAAGAGGCATGCTCTTCGTACGAAAGGAAAATCAAGGGCAGCAGAGGCGTGTTTAGGTCCATCACACATTTCATAGTGGCCGTAGGATTGCTTGGTAAGGAGCGGACATTCAATGGTTTATATGTCTACGAGAGGTGTTGGCTTAGACGTCTGGAGATATCGCAAGCATTGCTGTGTTGACTCGTCACGTGACTTTGAGTCGTGATACACGCGGAAGCGGCTTCTGATACAGCCGACCGACAGTAGTCACCATGCAGTGTTTCAAACATTTTGTCCGTATCTCTGAACGCGAACACGATCGGTCTCCAATCTCTCCGACAACAACATGTGCAAAGTGGAGCAAGCAAAAGGGTACTTCCAAAGTGTTTGGGTCCGATATAAAGATTACGAGCAGCGGTAGTCGCTCGGGAGCGCCTGGATCCGGAGCTTGGCCATTTCACGATATGTACCCCAACGCAGCGTTCGGCCAATGAAGAGGCCGCAGTCATCTCTCGGCCTGCCTGGCCGAATGCGAAAACGAGCGGTTGCACGTCTCTCCGGGCTCCCACGACGAAAATCGGTCGGAGTTTGGACGTGTGGGTTCTGGAGGGGTTGCATTATTCTTGGGGAGAGAGAGGCTCCCGTGATGCAATTTGTATCTTCGTCCCCGAGAGCGTTCCACGTAGGCTTGTTGTGCGTGCCAAACCGGCGTTAAGAGATTCCTCGTGTCTACAAGGCGGACATTTGAATACAGATATGGGAAATATGCTCGCGCTCGCCGGGATGCGGAGCAGAGATGCGGCCGTCTTGTCGCCTGGATTACGGCCAAGAAGCCTTGGGAGATGGGGGAGGGACCCTCTTGGGGAGCTAGCTCCGTGAGGCCGCCGTCATGGATACTCAGGGTTTTTATGCGCGAATTGTGCATCTTTAATCCAGTTTGCCTGATCCGACATCCTTTGACCTCTTTGCACTTTACCCTTTACCCTTTTTTTTTTGGGACCGTGGCATTTTGCTGGAAGCGATAGATATAACCCGCTGTGCATCCATCCCACGCGTCGTGGTGTATCCCCCGTTGCTATAATACATGGACTGTTGGTGTGTTTCGTGCCACAGCCGAATCTCATCGTGACAGAGCGGTTTAAGCATTAGTTGCCCGATTTAGAGCTACCTTGCGATCTCTCTCACAGCACCTTTATACCTTCGTGACGGGGTTTTTGGGGTCCCTTTCTTCAACCCAATAACTTCTTCTTTCACCTTTTCCCATTGTAAACCTTCTTAATTATCATTCAACATGTCCTTAGTGGGCAATTTCACGTTCAATAACTACGACCAGTCGGCGCAGAGGTCAGGTGCTGGTGGCGGTGGTACGGCCTTCAACCGGCGACCAAGTCAAGATCAATCGGCTGGCTCAGAAGGACTAGCACGAAGGAATCGTCAATCATCATTTTCACTCAGCCGGACAAGGTCAAAAGATGCTGTTCCGGCCACCGGTGCTGAAAAGGATGCTCTCGACGACAGGATCCACTCGCCAGAGGGCACAACAAAGGCCAACTCTGAGGCTGCACGGGACAAGTCAAGCTCGTCAGAGGAGGAGTACGATGATGAGAAGAGGCGAGATCTGGAGATTCACGACCTAGCCCGGAGACTATCACGACACGTCACCACTCAATCGGAACGTGCCATCATCGAGCAGAGCCCCTTTCACGCAGAGCCAGGCTCGATTCTAGATCCCAATTCTCCTACCTTCAGCGCCAGAGCATGGGCCAAGTCGATACTGCACCTTCAATCCCGCGATCCTGAGAAGTATCCTCATCGGACAGCAGGTGTTGCCTTCAAGGACCTAAGTGCGCATGGATTCGGCTCGGCAACGGATTTCCAGTCGACAGTCGGAACGCTTCCTATCGAGACTTACGGTGCCGTTCGCAAACTTCTCGGTCAAGGACAAAGACGGATTGACATTCTGCAGCACTTTGACGGTGTTGTGGAGAGTGGTGAAATGCTTGTCGTCCTCGGTCCTCCAGGTTCTGGTTGTTCCACCTTCTTGAAGACTCTTGCCGGCGAAACAGATGGCTTCAACGTCGATCCGAGCTCTTACATCAACTACCAAGGCATCAGCGCAAAGCAGATGCACAAAGACTTCCGTGGAGAGGCCATCTACACTGCTGAGGTCGACGTGCACTTCCCGATGATGACAGTGGGCGACACCCTTTCCTTTGCTGCCATGGCGCGCCAACATCGTCAACTACCCGAAGGTATCACCAAGTGGCAATATGCGAACCATATGCGGGATGTCATCATGGCCGTCTTCGGTATCCGGCATACAATCAACACCAGGGTGGGCAACGACTTTGTACGTGGAGTCAGCGGTGGTGAGCGAAAGCGTGTCAGTATCGCAGAGGCTGCTCTCAGTCAAGCTCCGCTGCAATGCTGGGATAACAGCACCCGTGGTCTCGACAGCGCCAACGCCATTGAGTTCTGCAAGACGCTCAGAATGTCAACCGATCTGATGGGCACCACTGCTTGTGTGGCCATTTATCAAGCCCCGCAGAGTGCCTACGACATTTTCGACAAGGTCATTGTGCTCTACGAAGGTCGACAGATCTTCTTTGGCAAGACCACCGAAGCCAAGACCTACTTTGAGAGGCTTGGATTCGACTGTCCTGAGCGCCAGACCGATGCCGACTTCCTTACCTCCATGACCAGTCCTCAGGAGCGTGTCATCCGCCCTGGCTGGGAAGGCAGAGTGCCGCACACACCGGATGACTTTGCAGCAATCTGGAAAGCCAGCCCGGAACGTGCACGCCTCCTGGAGCAGATCGATGCCTTCGACAGGAAGTACCCTACCGGTGGTGAAATGTTGGAAAAGTTCAAAGAGTCTAGAAAGGCACAGCAATCAAAGCATCAGCGCATCAAGTCCCCCTACACCCTCTCATATGCTGGCCAGATCAAGCTGTGCCTCTGGCGCGGTTTCCAACGGCTACGAGGAGACCCAAGTCTGACCTTTACTCAGATCTTCGGAAACACAGTCATGTCTTTGATCGTCGGTTCCGTCTTCTACAATCTTCCGAGCGACGCAACCAGCTTCTTCAGCCGCGGTGCTCTTCTGTTCTTCGCCATCTTGCTCAACGCTTTCGGTTCCGCTCTTGAGATTCTCACTCTGTACGCTCAGCGACCTATCGTCGAGAAGCACGCTCGTTACGCCCTGTATCATCCGTCCGCCGAAGCTTTCGCATCTATGTTGACGGATATGCCATACAAGATAGGAAACGCCATCTGCTTCAACTTGGTCTTATACTTCATGACCAACCTTCGCAGAGAACCGGGCGCCTTCTTCTTCTTCCTCTTCGTGTCCTTCGTCCTCACCTTGACCATGTCGATGTTGTTCCGCACAATCGCCTCCGTCTCTCGGTCCTTGTCACAAGCTATGGCACCTGCAGCAATCCTGATTCTGGCTATTGTTATTTACACAGGCTTCACCATTCCGCCAACGTATATGCTGGGCTGGAGTAGATGGATCAACTACCTCGACCCCGTCTCATATGCTTTCGAAGCCTTGATGATCAATGAATTCCACGGCCGCAACTTCATATGCCAGGAGACTCAGCTCGTCCCGGTCTATCCAGGTGTTGGTCTTGCCAACAGAATCTGCAACGTTGTAGGCTCTGTTGCTGGGTCCGACGTGGTCAGTGGTGATGCCTACATCCAGTCCTCTTTCGACTATAGACACTCCCACAAGTGGCGCAATGTTGGCATCATCTTCGTTTTCATGATTGGTCTCATGCTCATCTACCTGGTTGCCGCTGAGCTTGTCTCCGCTAAGAAGTCCAAAGGTGAAGTGCTCGTCTTCAGGCGAGGTCACATTCCTGCCGTCCTTGCAAAGACCACGGCCGACGACATTGAGAATGTTGGTGACGCAAGAACCCGCATTGAGAAGAACGCCCTCAAGCATGAGCAGTCCGCTGTGTACATTGACAAACAAACGGCCATCTTTCACTGGAAGGATGTATGCTTCGACATTAAGATCAAGAAGGAGACCAGACGCATCTTGGACCACGTTGATGGTTGGGTTAAGCCTGGTACTCTTACGGCTTTGATGGGTGTCTCCGGCGCCGGCAAAACTACGTTGCTCGACGTCCTTGCTGATCGTGTCACTATCGGTATCATCAGCGGTGAAATGCTCGTTGACGGTCGCCAGCGAGACACCTCGTTCCAGCGGAAGACCGGATACGTTCAACAGCAGGATCTTCACTTGCAAACCTCCACGGTCAGAGAAGCCCTGAACTTCAGCGCCCTCTTGCGCCAGCGTGCCGACATCCCAAGAAAGGAAAAGCTAGCCTACGTTGAAGAAGTCATCAAGCTCCTCGACATGGAAGAGTACGCTGACGCTGTTGTCGGTGTTCCTGGTGAAGGCCTCAACGTGGAGCAACGTAAGCGCCTGACTATTGGTGTCGAACTTGCTGCACGCCCTCAACTTCTGCTCTTCCTCGACGAGCCTACGTCCGGTCTTGACTCGCAGACCAGTTGGGCTATCTGTGATCTAATGGAGAAGCTCACCAAGAACGGCCAAGCCATTTTGTGCACTATTCACCAGCCTTCCGCTATGTTGTTCCAACGTTTCGACCGCCTACTGTTTCTTGCTGCTGGAGGCAAGACAGTATATTTTGGCGAGGTTGGAAAAGACTCGGAGATTCTTACAAGCTACTTCGAAAGGAACGGTGCCCCCAAACTGCCAGCCGGTGCAAATCCAGCAGAATGGATGCTGGAGGTCATTGGTGCTGCTCCTGGTTCTCATACTGACATTGACTGGCATCAAGTATGGAGGAACTCTCCCGAGATCGCCGCAGTGCACGCAGAACTTGCTGAGCTGAAGGCCGAAAGACCGCAACAAGCATCACCGGCCTCGAATCCCGAAGATAAGCTCAGCTACCGAGAGTTTGCTGCGCCCTTCTCCGTCCAGATGTGGGAAGTCCTTCGACGTGTCTTCGAGCAGTACTGGCGCACGCCTGCCTACATCTATTCCAAGGGTGCTCTCTGTGTGCTCTCCGCTCTCTTCATCGGTTTCTCCTTCTTCATGGCTCCCAACTCCCAACAAGGTCTCCAGAATCAGCTTTTTGGTCTCTTCATGTTGATGACAATCTTTGGTCAACTGGTACAACAGATCATGCCCCACTTTGTCACTCAGCGATCGCTATACGAGGCAAGAGAGCGACCTTCGAAGACCTACTCCTGGCAAGCCTTCATTCTATCCAATGTCCTCGTTGAGATACCATGGAATGGCTTCATGGCGGTACTCATGTACTTCTGCTGGTACTATCCGATTGGTCTGTACCGCAACGCAGAGCCTACCAATGCCGTTGCCGAACGCGGGGCCCTTATGTTCCTCCTCATTCTTTCGTTCTTGATCTTCACTTGCACCTTCACCGACATGATTATCGCCGGTATTGACACAGCAGAGACAGGTGGCAACATTGCCAACCTGCTCTTCTCCCTGTGTCTCATCTTCTGCGGGTAAGCTCATTAACTACCCCATATGTCTAGTGTTCAAGAAGCTAACAACTCTCTCAGTGTCCTCGCCTCCCCCACCGCCCTCCCCGGCTTCTGGATCTTCATGTACCGCGTCTCCCCCTTCACCTACCTCATCGCCGGCATGCTCGCCACCGCCGTCGCAAACACCGAAGTCGTCTGCGCCGCAAACGAGTACCTCAACTTCGCCCCCGTCGCCAACCAGACCTGCGGCGACTACCTCGCGCCCTACATCAACGCAGCGGGAGGCTACGTGCAGTTCCCCGACGCGACGGACACGTGCAGCTTCTGCCAGCAGCGGAGCACGAATGTGTTTTTGGCGAGCGTGAACGCGTATTACTCGGAGGCGTGGAGGAACTTTGGGATCATGTGGGCGTTTATCATCTTCAATGTGTTTGCGGCTTTGGCCCTTTATTGGCTCATCCGCGTGCCGAAGAAGAGGAAGAGCAAGGATGAGTAGGGGATGTTTCTTGTGTTGTTGATGATTTAGATTTGTCAGACTTTACTCAGTCTTTTTACTTTGTTGTACATATTTCTTAAAGACTCGGCATCTTTTTCTTCTGTTGATAGAGTGCACTATTAGAGAGTTGGGCATTGGCAGAATGTAACAACAATTGATTATCATCTTGGACTCGTCTATCGTGCCTTAATATCGCACCCTGACTTCAGTGTTTCCTTCCGCTTTATGGGTTCTCTTCGCCATCTAGACTGGGGACGCTTCCCGCTCCTCAGCCATGGCTACCAAAATTTCTAACTCACGGAGTGCCACCCGCTCTTCCTGCAACTTTCGCAACTTCCGAAGTATGTCCAGCCTGAAGGGCCTCTCTCCCAAGTCTTCTTCTAGCTCGGCCGCAACCCTATCCGCCCTACGTCGCTCCTCATCCAGTCCGTCCGCCGAGCCGCTAAACATGACCGCGTTTGGGAAATTACCTCGAATCTCCTGAGACTTGTCTGCGAACGCGTCGTCATAGGTAGGTGACGCCCGCACCGCTTCGACTTTTACAATAGACGGATCGCCTTCTAACTGAAACCGTTTCTGTGTTCCACAAATTCTTCGGTCGAGCAGGACTACCACGGTATACTTGTACCCTTCCTCCTGCGTAGTCTGGCAACCGAACCACTTCGCAATCTCATTGCGCAGTACACTCTCACGGAACCGTTCCTCGAACAAACCAGTGTTGGGAATCCTTGAACTTGTATAATTTAGCAAGAAAAGTTGTGACTTGTTTTCCGACATCTTAGACATCTTAGACATGTTGTAAGTCCACAAGTAAGAAGAATGGAAAGATGGTTGAGTAGAATAACTCTACGGTGTGGGTGCGTTGCTTTATATGCTGTTTGTCTACTTTATGGAGGACGTAAGCAACACCTAACGGCTAGACCTATAAGACAACTTGGAGCTCAGCTCAGTCCATACTGCGGGACAGTTCTCATCTACTGACAGTTACAACTGTCAGTAAATGTCGTGTTATCCACAGCCTCATAATGAAGCGGAAGCGAAGTTAACCAGTATCCAATCAGAACCCCGTCTCTGCTGCGTAATGGCCCGCTAAGCCATTCTTGTCTAGTGGCAGCATTCTTACCCACCCTTCCTACGCCCTGCTACTATGGAGATGCAAGCCTTCAGACATGTCCATCTCATAAGTGAACGGCATCCCTCACAAGTGACTCACGATTCAGGCTGCAGTTTGTCGCCACTGTGTCGGTGCTTCGCGGAGAAAAACACCGAGGGATGTCTCCGCGTACTCGCGTTGCCGGAAATTAAATAGTCGCCCAATCAGAGCTTGATCGACAGAAATCTAACCATTGTAAGCAGTTATTGTACGCTTCGGTAAAGCTCTTACTGGTGTATGAAAAGTGGAGGAGCAATAACCGGCAAGCGTACTATAGCTGGAGATCGTATATTTGATTCGTCAGAAGCGTACTGTAACTGGCAGGGCCTGTATGGTACGACCATTTAATTTACGGCGACGCGAGTAGTTATCAACTAAAGTTCCAAGGCATGGCACTTGTGCGCGAACTTTGAGCGTCTGGGAGTCTACCACCGAGAAATCTCGTCCGATTAGGGACCTGTGTTGAAGCCTAGACAGAAGCCTCCCTTTGCTGTGCAGCTCGCAGGTGACCTTCAGCATGCCGACGGTATACTGCACATAGAGCTGCAACAGACAAGTGGTTCTGATCGTAGCCTTCATTTCACAAGGTATCTTGAAAACGATGGCGAAGAGATTCAAGCAGCGGTGTACGACGACATCATCTGTGAGCTTGAAAGGATTGATGCAAGCTGTAAGCTTAGGTACTTGAAATGCCTTTGGCAAATATCGTAGTATACACAAGGGTGTACTAGCACATGCGAAAAGCGGCCTTATGGACTGAGCAGCATGAGGGCAAATTGAGGAAACGTGACAGACAAGAGGTACAGAAGAAAACGAACATTTCAGGATCATAACCATCACTGGGCAGGGCCAGCGCCCCCCTCCTCGAACATCCCTCAAGGACCCAGAGCCCGCACAGCTATACCATGACGCTGTTGTCTGTATCACCCAGCCTCCTAGCCTGTACATCTCCCTCATGGATGTCTGGTAACCGAAGCCGCCTCGCTTCTGAGTTGCGGATGGTGATGCGAGGAAGAGCTGCTGAGCCTGTGCTGGTTCTGATGTTGATGTCTGAGAGGCTCGGGAGAGATTCGAAAGGGTTGCGAATGTTGATGTCGTGGAGTGGTGATGGTAGACGGAGAGGGAAAGCTGAGGCGCAGCTTGCAATGGCGATGACGGTGGTGAGGAGAGTAGACGGGCGCATCTTGATATGGATTGTAGAGGAATGTGTATTGAGTACTGAGACAGGCGTATTTGCGGTGTGAGATGGTTGCGAATGGTCCTCTGCTCGAGAATATGTAAAGGGTCCACTTTGGTGACTGTATATCGCTTTTATGTTCAGAGGAAGATGGCTGTATGGATGATGCACGATCGATTTGTTGCTTTATGGTATTTCTAAAAAGAGTGACTTGGTTGAAGACAGAGAATGACTGAGAGTTAATCTTTTCGCTCGGCGGAACAAACGCAATGGATAACAGCAAGCAGGTTGACTTCAGCGGACAACCAGCCCTATATAAATCACTGCAACCCACCGTATCACCAACAGCCCGCCAAGGCTGATCATGATCCCTAGTTCATCATCTCCAAACATCCCACCATCATCCTCCAGTCCTCCTAGCCGACTTCCCACGCAATCGGCTCCTCTGGATATCTAGTACCCACCATCCTTGCACTGTTCTAGCGCATTTACCTTGGTATTGCAGCGATAGCCGAGCAGCAAACGCATGATGTAACTTCATTGAGCGTTTGGAAACGTCCCTGGTTGATACCTTTTAATTATGTTGCTTACATCCCGAACAGTAGTCAACGGCGAGGTGAGGCAGCGCATGTTGCAGGTGTGTTTTGAGATGATGGTTCGTGAGGTTCGGCTGGGATGACTAGGCCGCATTGGGGAAGGATTTAGCGAGGTGAGTCTTGCACGTGACTGGGGAAGGGGCCGATTCACCTGTCTCAATCCTTCGGAAACCTGACAGATGGAAGGTACGAACATATGAGAAGATGATGCGTTTGCATGCAGAGCTTTGCGCATCATAGGTAAAGATTAGACAACTCGGAATCTAAGCCAGACGCAATTGGGTTTCAAGACATCTGCGTTGGTCCAATACTTGTCCCGCTTAATGCTCAATTGCATTATATCATGTCAATTGCACGGCACAAGACGATGCGCGCTGTCAAGCGAGATATGCTGGACCACAACCATTTGTAGCTTGAAGGCCGAATTCTGGACTTCAGGGCTCTATATCTATACATCTTGACCCTCGAAAGCGGGTAGCCGCTTGGAAACATCATCCCAACTCTCTACGCCTTCCACAATGTTCTGGATCGCCTTGCAAATCTCATCTTCGCTAGCCCTGACTTGTTTCGTGGTATCTCGGTCTCTGAGAGTGTAGGTGTTATCCTTAACGGACTGGAAGTCGACGGTGATACCAAGTGGGGTACCAAGCTCGTCGTTTCGGGCATAACGCTTGCCAATGCTGGCGGATGAATCGTCAACACGGTTAGAGACACCCATCCTGCGGAGCTTGTGGCTCATGTGCTTGACGAGTGGAACGAAGTCCGAGTGAGTGGAAAGAGGTACAAGGAGTACTTTGGTAGGAGCGACCACTGGAGGGAAGGAGAGAACCTGAGAAGAGATTAGCAAACATTCTGCTGTTATGGTCGATGAGGCACTTACACCACGGGCTTCGTCGCCAGGTCGGGTCCAGTAGACCTGCTCGCATACACTGTAGAGTATCCGCCCGATACCAAATGAAGGCTCGATGACGTTTGGAATGTACTCTCTGGTGTTGTCGACCCTTGTTCTTTTCTCAATCACAATGAGATCTTTATCCAGCTCGACCTTTCCCCCAGACACACCATCCACTTCAATGGTGATCTTCCCCTCCTTCTCAAGGTCTATGGACAGCTTCTCCCTGAGGTCTTGGCTCAAGCTGTCAATGGTCGTCTCAACGGCCTTTGCATCCTTCTTGAACTTCGGACCAAACTTTTTCTTATCAATGTCAACTTGCCATTCCTCAATGTGGAGGGGTTCTTTTCGAGTTTCCCGAACCATGAGCGGTGCACCAGTCTTTTTCGAGTGGACGGACAGATCATAGGCAGATCTGTCCGCGCAGCCAACACATTCAATCCAGCCGTAGCTGGTCAAAAGCTCGGCATCCCAGCAATCCGCCGCATAATGCGCCATCTCATTGGCCATGTGCTGCCTGAACCGTAGCTTCTTGGGATCCACACCAAGCTTGAACAAAAACTGCTGTATCCGAACCAAAAAGTAACCGAGCGTCTCGTTATCGACTAGCTTGGTCTCAACAGCCTTCCCAATCGGCACACTCTCGACTTGTGTCTTTCCAGCTAGCTGCACATCCCGATTCAAAAGGGACAATTCAATGTCCTTAACCTCATTGAACCTAGGGTGAGCCTTTCCACCAGCGGGATCCACGAAATGTTCGATCTCGGCCATGAGAAACTCTCGTACACGTAGTAGACCGGACCGTGGAGATATTTCGTTACGGAAGGACTTGCCGATACTGGCAGAAGCGAACGGCATGCCTTGCTGGTTGAATTCAAGAAGCTTTTGGAATGTTAGAAACTGGCCCTGAGCGGTCTCAGGTCGTAGATACCCGGGCAGATTGCTGCTTGGGCCAATGGAGGTTGAGAACATGAGGTTGAAGGCGACCGGGGGCAGAAGATCGCCGCCAGTAGCTGGGTTCTTGATGTTGTATTTCTTCATAAGCATACCGAGCTCCTCGCCATTATAGTTGTCAATCTACGTTTGCTGTCAGACCAAAGTCTCCTCCATGAAGGCATATACATACCTTGGCCAGGATCTCCTCGTACTCCTGGACAACAGCATCGTCCAACTTGACAGCCTGGATATCTTTGACCTTCTTCTTCTTCTTCTTCTTGTCCTCGTCATCCTTCTCCTCCACCTTCTGCCCGCGTGCCTCCTTGTCACCCTTCAGTCGGGCTTCCAGTACCTCCTCTACTAAATGATCCGCTCTGAAGATCTCTCCAGTCTTAGGGTCTTTGCACATCCAATCCGCAAACTTGTCGACATGCCCACTAGTCTTGAGAACTTCGTGAGGTGTCAGCATAGTGCAGTCCACCTCCAGCATGTCCTCTTCTAACACAAAGTGTTTCCTCCATAGATCGACAATGTTCGTCTGAAGGGCGCAGCCAGGCGGGCCGTAATCGTAGAGACCGGAAACACCACCGTAGATTTCGAAAGAAGGAGTGTAAAACAATCGCCGTCGCATCAGCCCCTCGAGCTGATTGCGATCAAAGGCCTCGCCAGTCTTCGTTGTGGTCATCGTCACGGCGGCCTCTGGCTTGATTTTGCGGACCTGAAAGCGGAGGAGGGGTGTTGAGGAAGTGAAGCTCCGAACTCGAATTGCGGGTGTTTGCTCGCGTGCTAGCGCTCGGTAAGTTGATGCAGTGGGATTGAAGCGCCACGAGTTCAATAGGTAACGCATAAAACTAGAGAAAGGAGCGGAAGGTTTTATAATTGATTAGCAAGCTGTCTTTTACAACAGCTCTCCAGTGACTCTTCAGGCACTTCTGCGTTTCATCAATTCGCAGGGCCCGAGCTCGACCCTGATCGCCGAGGATTATCCGGATCGGCTTCCAAAATTTTTGGAATCTCATGTGCAAGCGGGCGGGACTGGGTAGAGGGTGGGCATCGGCGTCGCAAAGAACAGCAACACAACTCATTCGCAAGAGTAGCATTCGCAAATTCACGCAAGCATTCGGATCTCTATTCTAAAGCCCTCGTAGCGCCTTCAATGGCATCATCCAAGGCTAGGCTCGCCGCGAGCGACGCGATACCGTTTAAATCGAAGAACAAGGAGAAGAGGAGGGCATTCGTCCTGAAGCAAAAGAGAGCTTTAGAAAGCGTCAAGCGGGATGCCAAATTCAAACGGAAACGAGAAGAAGCCAAGATTCCAGGTGCTGCGGAGCAGAGGCGAGCAAAGAATGTCCCCCAGACGATCGACCGGAAGCGGGTATGGGACGAGATGAACGCGGACGTGGACGTGGACGACGAAAACATACTGGGCGTGGCAGTTGATGTGGAGGAGAGCAAAAGGCGGAAACTAGAAGCTGAGCAGGAGTTGCCGGAGGAGGACGAGGAGGATTCAGAGGGCGAAGAGGATGAAGATGATGATATCGACAGCATGCTAGAGGAGTCAGACGAGGACAACGACGAAGAAGCAGAAGACGAGAAACAAGCCCTCAAGCCACCCAAGCAGCGAAAAACTTCACCTTCCCCCCGAATACGAGCGGGCAGTCCCACCGGCTCAACAACCAGCACAAACCTCGACCTCCGCCCCGCCGCTCTCGTAGCAAAATTCCCCACCCTCTTCGAACCCCCCTCCACCCCCCCCAAAGTCCTCATAACCACCTCCATCAACAGCACCCTCCACGACCAAGCCCGCCTCCTCACCACCCTCTTCCCCAACTCCGTCTACATCCCCCGCTCCTCCCACCGCTACGGCCACAAGTTCAGCGTCCGCGAGATCAGCCAGTTCGCCGCCAACCGGTCCTACACCACCGTCATTGTGCTGGAAGAGGACCTGAAGCGGCCTTACGGCTTGACGGTCGTGCACCTCCCCGCGGGGCCGACCTTCCACTTCAGCATCAGCAACTGGGTCGAGGGCGCCAAGCTGCCTGGTCACGGCAACCCGACGAACCACTACCCGGAGCTCATACTGAACAACTTCCGCACGCCGCTGGGTATACTGACGGCAAGGCTGTTCCGCACCATGTTCCCGCCGGATCCGGAGGTTCAGGGGCGGCAGGTCGTGACGCTGCACAACCAACGTGACTACATCTTCGTGCGGCGGCACCGCTACATCTTCAGGGAGAAGAGGACTACGGAGAAGAGCGTGGTGGGTGCGGACGGGAAGCCGATGGGCGCGGTCGAGGATATCAGGGCTGGACTGCAGGAGCTAGGCCCAAGGTTCACGCTGAAGCTCAGGAGGATTGACAAGGGCATACAAAAGAAGAGCGGTCAGGAGTGGGAGTGGAAAGCGGGTATGGAGAAGGTACGGACGAAGTTCCAATTGTGAAAGCGTCCTACGCTGGACTTTTGGAGCATTTAGGAGTTATATTACGGGAATGAACGATGGCAAGGGTTAATACCCAACCATGTCTATTGCGCGCACTTCAATGTTCCTCGCATAGAGACGATGTGGGATCACTGCGGAAGATATTGCTTGCGAAGAACCTGTTGGATTCTATCTAAAAGAGCGAGCGGCTAGATAGCAGCCCGGCATTGTGCCCCGTTGAAGGGTATAATGGGTTGATAATACATATTGAACCCACCTATGCGTGTTGAAATGCGATTCGCTTTTGTTAACCCGTCCGTAACCTAATTATGCCAAATCCAGTAATATGCGCCACGAGGGTAATGTCTTCCCCCTCCGAGCCGAACGCCAACAGTAAAGAGCGCCATCACCATGCCATGCTGTTGAAACAAGGGTATCATTCGTAATATCATAGACTTTTGAAGTCAATCAACGAGCGCAACAGTTGAGTGTTACGTCGCACAAGATCGGTTGATGATCTTGATTTAGTGGGTGCCGTTGGCTTGCTTGCCATACTTCTCGCGGTAGTAGAGGGCAGCATTGACCATGTTGGTCAGAGCCGCCTTGGTCTCCTTCCACTGTCTGGTCTTGAGGCCACAGTCGGGATTGATCCAGAGTTGCTCTGGCTTGAGATATCTGAAGCGAGGTTAGCAAAATATATGACTATGGAGACGGAAAGGGACTTACGCCAACATCTCCTCGATCCTGTCCTTGATCTCCTGCTCGCTAGGAACACGTGGGGAGTGGATGTCGTAAACACCAGGTCCGATGTGCCTTGGGTAAGCCTGGTCGACGAAGACCTTGAGCAGCTTGGCGTCACTCTTGCTGTTCTCGATGCTCAAGACATCAGCATCCAGTGCAGCGATGGCGTGGAAGAAATCTTGGAACTCGGAGTAGCAGAAGTGAGAGTGGATCTGAGTGGAGTCTTGAACGGCGGCGGTGGCGAGCTTGAAGGCATCAACTGCCCATGAGAGATATGCCTCACGCTCCTTTCCGGTGCGCAGAGGAAGACCCTCACGAAGAGCGGGCTCATCGACCTGGATGACGTAGATACCAGCAGCCTCGAGGTCAAGTACCTCGTCACGGAGGGCCAGGGCAAGTTGCTGAGCCTGGACAGACTGGTGGATGTCGTCACGTGGGAAAGACCACCGAAGGCAGGTGATTGGTCCAGTAAGCATACCCTTCATGGGCTTCTTGGAGATCGAAGCGGCGTACTTAGACTCCTTGACAGTCATGGGAGCCGGACGTGAAATGTCGCCGACAATGATTGGTGGACGAACGCAACGAGAGCCATAAGACTGAACCCAGGCGTGGGTGGTGAATGCATAGCCGTCAAGACGCTCACCAAAGTATTGAACCATATCGTTCCGTTCAGGCTCGCCGTGGACGTAGACGTCGAGGTTGAGCTCATCCTGGATCTTGATGACGTCCTGGATTTCCTGCTCGATGAACTTCTCATACTCCTCAGCGGTAATTTCGCCCTTGGCAAGCTTGTTGCGATGGATACGGATCTGGCTGGTCTGAGGGAAAGAACCGATGGTGGTAGTGGGGAACTGAGGGAGGCTCAAATGCTTCACCTGTTGGGCGTAGCGTTCAGGAAACTCGGACTTGCGGTCGTGCATTTCAGGCTTGACTTCCGACAGGCGGGTCTTGACGTTTTCGTTGTTGGTACGCTTGGATTCGGCGCGAGCTTGCATGGACTTGGCATTGGCCTCGAGCTGCTCTCGGACAGCTGCAGGTCCGTCGGTGACTGCCTTGGCGATGACAGTGACTTCGGTGGCCTTCTGCACTGCGAAGGAGAACCAATCCTTGACCTCCGAGTCGAGCTTCTTCTCGCTCTCGAGAGTGTGGGGAGTATGGAGCAGCGAGCTGGAGGTAGCAACAATGACGCGCTCCTTGCCCAACTTCTGAATAGCAGTCTCAACGATCTCAATAGACTTCTTGAAGTTGTTCTTCCAAATGTTGCGGCCATCAACCACACCAGCAGAAAGGGTCTGGTTAGCACCGAGATGCTCAATGACAGCGGAGAGCTGCTCAGGGTGCCTGACCAAATCAACATGAATGGCGAAGAGCTTCTCGAAAGCAGGGAAGACATCGAAGTTGTGGACAATGTCACCGAAGTAGGTCGCAAGAACCAGCTTGGGTCCGCTGGTGGAGAGCTTCTCGTATGCTGGCTTGAAAGCATCCTTGACCTTAGATGGAAGGTCGAAGACCAAGACTGGCTCATCAATCTGGACGGTCTCGGCGCCAGCCTCCTTGAGGGCCTTGAGAAGCTCCTCGTAGACTGGAACCAGCTTCTCGAGCAAGGTAATTGGGTCTACAGTCTGACCTCGGTCGGCCTTACCAAGGGCAAGGAAGGACACAGGTCCGAGAAGCACTGGGCGAGTTGTGATGCCAGCCTCTTTGGCCTCAAGGAATTCTCTGATAGGCTTGGGGTTCTCGGCGAGCTTGAAGGACTGGTTGTCCTGGAGGGTGGGCTTGACGTAGTGGTAGTTCGAATCGAACCATTTGACCATTTCCTATCATGCGTAAGCTTTTGCCTTTTGCCCGTCATTGATCATAACTCACCAAGCTGGGAACATCAACGCCCTCCTTCTGGTGGCCGCGGCCCATAGCAAAGTACTCATCGAGAGTGTTGAGCTTGTGCTTAGTGTAACGCTCGGGGATAGCCTATATGGTGGAGGGTCAGCAACTGCAAGAAGGTAATGGGAGTAGGAATACCGACGTTGAACATCTGGATATGGTCCAGGACATGGTCATAGAACGCGAAATCGTTGCTTGGGATGATATCGACGCCAGCGTTCTTCTGGATCTTCCAGTGCTCTAGTCTGAGTCTCTTGCCTTCAGCAAGGAGCTCCTCTTGTGAGAGCTTGCCAGCCCAGTAAGCTTCGTTGGCCTTCTTCAAGTCTCTCAGGACTCCCATGCGGGGGAACCCTAGGATCGAAGACTGAACCATTGTGTGGAGTGATCTGCGGAGAAACGTGGAGAGAGAGGGGGTATACGCGGGGTTCTGAAAGCGGAAACCTGTAAAGAAGTGAAGAGGTGGATGGTGAGAGGAAGAGGAAAGAGTTGAAGTGAATATGATGGAATGAGAAGAGGATGAGGACAGCAGGACGAATATGTAGGACACCGGATGATTTTTGCGTGCTTTGGCGGTGAAAATATCAACCCTAAACGCGGGATGGTTGGGGTCACTGTTGATTGCGATTGCGGGATGGGCCCGTGCTGGTTCGCTAATTGAGGGGCACCATTTGCGATTCATCCGGCTGCAGGCTTGGAATGCTCCCCGAAGTCGCCGGTCCAGGTCATCGTATTATCTCAGGTTGGTCAGACTTGTGATGTGTGTGACACTGTTCGGAATACGGCTTCTCGACGGTTGATTAGATGTTCATGCTTATATCTCGATCGCCGAATAATTATAATGCTCGAAGAAGATTCTTGTGACTTGAGAGCAAGAGTGCTTGGATAACGGTCTATTACGAGTGTCCTAAGAGTCACTGCTAGCACTAACATTAAGACCGAACGGACATACATGGACGCTAAGAATGCACACTTTCTTCCACTTGGCCATGCAAGGTGCGTTGAAAGTCACAAAGTTATCCAAGAGCGGCCCGAACAACAAGCCCACCCCATTCGGAGAACAACCAGCTTTTCAATATTGTCTCTCCCATATCAGCAGTCCACTCCCCAGCATCAACAAGCCTCTCCTTCCACCGCTCTTTCTCGCGGTGCTCCAAGTCATCCCAGCTCTTAGCATGGTCTTGCTCCTCCTTGCTGTCTGCATTGAGAAGGTAGTGATCTGCATCCGCATGGACCTCCATAGTTGGATGAGCGTCAGGATGCTCCCTCTGCATGACAAAGGCTTTTTTGGTCTCTTGTGTCGTAGCTTGATCCGGACTGAGTAGCGACGGTACCGCTTCGGGGGCATCTGTAGGTGGCACAGGTATAAGTGCAGACGAGGAGCCAACGCTGGGAGATGTTGGTGACGGCGCCTTCGGGATAAACTGACGGGCACCTGGCGGTAGAAACCTTCCAAGACCAGATGACGAGCCCTCGGGAGCCGGGAAGAACATGGCTTGGATCAATATTGCACTGACCAGCAAGATCAGCGTCACGATGAAAGGTACCCCATACCTCTGAACCTTCTCGTTGCGAGGATGTGAGAGAACATAACGACTCTCTTTGTCCTCAGCTTTGAGCGGTATCAGTGCCATTGTGTCGACTACCACGGTGTTTCCCATACTTGTACTGGCTAGTCGAATGTACTGGGCAGGGGCTTTACCTTCTGCTGACCGTGGAAAGGGGCGAAAAGGAGCAAAGGTGATCTTTGTCATCTGGACAGGATGTATATCTCGGACGGTACTGAACGTGTAGAACCTGTCAAATGACTTGCTGCTGCCGGTGTAGTTGATGGTCAGTATCGTCATACTGATGTCCTGCCCGGCAATGGCAATGACGAATTGACGGTTTCCGGCTTTGTCTGCATCTAGTGCGCACACATCCATGCCAGTAGCAGCTTTGATACGCTTGGGCAGGCGCTTGGCGAATACAATGGATCCTGGACCGGATTCATATACGCGCATGATATGGAGTTCTGCTCCTGTTCGGCCTGGGAGGTTGGACACAAGAAGCAGGAATTCCGGGGTTAGGAAGCGCACGGCACGGAACTTTTGACGGACGGGCTTGTCGAAAACATCCGGGAAGGGGATTGAATAAACCTTCCTTGGTGCCGGCACTGAAGCCTTGCCCAGAAATTTGTAGGCGAATTGCCCGAAGTAGACTTCATAGTCGGTACAGTAGGCGATGGCGAAGTTGCCTTCTGATGGCTCTGTGACATCCAGATCCGCCGCTTCTGACCCTTCCGGTGGGTATATCCGGGCTATGACTGAAGAAGCGTCCGGTGTCGCTTTCGTCGCCTCAAAGACTACAACTTCCGACTTGGTCGCAGAACCTGTGGCTACAGCCCCTATTCTCTTGCTTCCTGATTCTCTTCTCTGCGCCGGTGACAATCGTATGATCCTCTGATACGTCTCATCCTTGTCCGTTGCCGGCTCCGCAAACAGAATTGACCTCCCGATGGGTGATATCTTGCCTTCGAGTACCGTCTCACTCTTCTCAGCCGCCACCCCGTCCTTCCCTGGCTTCGGCCGTGGAGGATAAGTGACCTCGAATGACCTGAAATGCTCGTTCTTCCCCTTCGCGCGATCATTGTTCCCCGAGTTTACTCCAGAGTATACTATGAGCCCGTCCTTCGTGGCCAAACTGGCCAGTGACATGACCGAGTCCTCATCGCGCGAAAGCTCTATCTCGGCCGCGACTGTGAGTTCATTCCGTTTTGACGTATCGAGTAGGGTCTAGTTGTATCAGCGCAAGTCTCCTGAACAGCACACTAGCCGAACAGACGTACAATCTTGTTTCCTACTCCTGTGCGGCTCTCACCACCTCCACCGCCGACAAGCAGGTAGCCCCGACCGTATGGATCAAAATCAGCGGCAAATATAGGGTACGAGAGGGTCTTTTTGGTGTAGGATATCGGAGGAGACATGACGAACGACCGCGTCGGCACGGCAAGACTTGGTTCTATGCTATGCTTAGGTGTTGGGTAAGGACCTTGATGGTTGATGATTCGATAAGCTAAGACGTGGAAGCTTTAAGGAGTTCCAGCGGACAGAGCAGGGGTATTCGAGGTTATGCCTCGACAGTGTCAGGAAGTATATAGGTATATGTATTATTGTATTCTCAATCCAGGGTTCAGTCTCTAGTTGAAGTTCAGTAAACAAGCTGCAATGGCTCAAAAGCAGGGATGTGCTGGAAAGGGTCCAAAAACAACACCGTTAGGCAAAATAGTCCAGATCGCGGAAGCAATGACGTTACACTTGGACACCCAAATCGCAAGGCACTCAGGCAGCAACCACTATTTGCAGATTAGCTTTCGAGGTAAGGAACGAAGTTGATCGAAGGTCATTGTGTGCTCATTTCTATCATCAAACGTATGGCTAACTCTCTAGGGTTGCTGGTGGTATCTCTAAAGACAAAACTCCATGCACCAACACATTATCAGACCCGCCCACCAAACAAAGAAATGTACAACTTGTAAAAGATATTTACCACAAGAGCAGCGGTAGTTGTGGGTACATATATCTGCAGGAACTCCAGCGGGTTCCTCGGCATGACTTCTGTCTCAACATAGGTGGTGACTTTCTTGCCAAACCCATTCTGCGATCCGTTTAGCAGGATGTCCGGATCGGCTCCGTCATCAGCTGGGAAGCGGCCGTTCTGCATGAAGTGTTCCATCAAAGCGTTCTTCTCAGTCCATCGATCATTCACCCAATCCTCGAACTCTTTCGCATCGTGTATCGGTATAGACTTAATGGCGAATCTCCGCCAATGCATGTTCACGGATTTGGCGGGTCTCCCCTGAAGGAATATAGAACGGATCGTGAACAGGTCCTGGCCGTACTGACCTCGCCTGCCATAGATCAGTTGTCGGTACCCGCATAGAACCTAGCTACACTTACGGTATGCCTTCATAAGCCATAGTGCAATCGTAGATGTAGTCAACAGTGTCCTTAAGCTCCTGCAGACAGTACAGGAGTCCGGTCGACCTGGGAAGGAGCACATGTTCCATATCTGCACGACCGCTCCTTTCTGACCACTTCTTACTTGCTGCGCGCCCATTCTTGGACATGTTTGTTCCCTCTGGAAATATCATCAGCCACATGGGGTCAAGCCAGCCCTCTCTCTTGCCAGGCATGGGCCCATCATGCCTCATATTGAGCTTCTGCAACCGATGGCTGAAGCGAGACTTGTCCTTGGCCCAGTTTCGAGACAGGAAGATGAAGCCAAAGAAGGTCATCCCCAAACCCAAGAGGGGAATGTATTGGAGGGACTTCTTTAGAATGATAAAGATATGTCCATGCATCCTGCTCGTATATGCCATCCACCACAGGTATAGCCAGTCCGTGTAGATTTGGTGGTTGGCGATCAAGATCAGTCGCTCAGGGAAATCGGTTTCCAACCGTCCATCATCGGTCTGCCTGATTTGTCCCCTCACACTTCTGTCTCCGCTAACCCGGACCATGGTAGGGCTCCACCACTGCGTCAAGGTGATCATCACCAAGCCGAAGTGCTGCTTTGTCAGGGCCATCAAGGCATAGTAGTAATTCTTGTCGATGAAGTAAAGCGGACACCCCATCAGCTGCGTTCCAAAAATCCTGGCAAGCCACTTCATTAGCAAAGGCCATCTCTGCTGCGGGTGGTTGGTAAGGCACACATAAGACTACTAAAGATAAAGTACAACAACAGCAGGGTTGCCCTGAGAAGCTGCTTTGGCCCTCCATGTTTGATCGGCCCAGCCGGATGTGTTCCAGAAGACCCTGATGCAACTCCTGACCCTGTTGTCTCTGTCGCTGAGTCTGGGAGAGGTTTGCGGTGGACCGGTTCCTGTGCCCGTTGTCTGAGGCCTTCTGGAGAGGACATGTTGGAGGTTGAGCGAGGATCTTTGACAGCATGTCAGTCAAATATTTCAGAGTCAGAGAGTACATCGTGGAAGAGTCAGGTGTACCGTCTCACTCAGTGCCGGTGGGCGCCTTAGCTACGTGGGCTAGTTGGGTAGTCGGGTGCCGGATGGTATGGTGATTATGGTGGAAATAGGTGTGGAGGGGTTTCGCGGGGCTATTGAACAGAGAAGGGATAAACACTAGGAAAGGGCAGGAGGAAAATTACATGAAGCTGAAAAGTCTATACAAGCTCCATTACCACGATGACTGTCAGTATAAGTGCGGATCCGTTGCTGCTGCCTTGACCGACCAGTAGATCAAATCAACTTCACGAGCGGCTTAGGTTGCTGAACGTGGTTCGAACCTCCAAATGGAGCATGGACCACCGGACTGGGTGTCAATCCCCGCGGCCGCTGGGTTAGCTTGTGCTTGTCATCATCGGAGCTGCACTCCGCATAGTTCCAGTTAGCTTGTTTACATCTAACGGTGTGAAGCCGTTCTCCAGGAGCTAGGATACCACATATTGCGCAACGAAGATGGGACGATGACCTTTCGAAGATCCATCCTCCGCCGAAGCTTGCAATGGAGCAGGGGCTTCTCTTCAACGGAGGCGCGGAAAGAAATCCGCGATATTCGAGAGCTTCCTGACCGAATACATCCCCGATATCTAGGTATATTGTACGGGTCCTTGGTCCACAGAGCAAGCCCATGCTTACATGCGCCCGCTAGAATCGAAGAATAATGACCTCCTTTCCCTACAATGGCCTGCTCCACCACGCAACGTCCTTCTAACGAAGAAGGACAACACACCTTCTGTCACCGAATCCCTTGTTGAATATGCTAAGCACATAGCATCTACATACCCGACTGTCTCCCTTATCCTTGAGTCTCATGCGGCCGAGGAAACACATGAATCGTTCAATTTCCCGGTCTACACCACTTCGTCGCCAGCAGCCTCCAATCTGTGTGGAAAGGTCGATCTGATTTCGACCTTAGGTGGAGATGGCACCATCCTTCACGCTGCTTCCCTCTTCGCGTCCTCTCCACGGGTTCCTCCTATACTGTCATTCAGTATGGGTACGTTAGGTTTCTTAGGTGAATGGAAGTTCAAGGAATATAAGCGCGCTTTCCGGGAAGTTTATATGTCCGGAGCCGGCGTAGATCACCTGGCGGGAGATGAGCTTAGGGGGACTGAGCAGCCTGGAGACGAACGAAGGATGGATGACAAAGAACGGTTTGGCAGGGAGAATGTGTCAGGCGCTGAGGGCATTTCGCCCGCAGTTACAGAAGAGCTAAAGGATCACAATGCAAGCTCGGACACGACTCTATCCGGCTGGAGTAGCATCAGGGGTAAGAGCATGGGCGCTGGACGTGGCGCAAGAGTCCTTTTGAGAAACCGGCTGAAGGTAGGCATATTTGCTCCGGACGGGTCAAGGATTTCCTCGGCTACTGCTGAGGAGGGCGATATGTATGCCATGAACGAGGTGTTGCTGCACCGCGGCCGGGACCCTCATTTGGCCATAGTGGATGTCTTTGTTGGCGGTCGCTTCCTCACCGAGGCGGTTGCCGATGGCATGATCATCTCGACGCCGACTGGCTCAACGGCATACAGCTTGAGTTCTGGCGGAAGCATTGTGCATCCACTAGTCTCTTCATTGCTCCTTACGCCAGTCTGTCCAAGAAGTTTAAGCTTTAGGCCCTTGGTGCTACCTGCCAACACCCCCATTACCCTCCGGCTAAGCGAGAAGAACCGAGGAAGGGACGTCGAGGTTAGTGTCGATGGTGTCCGCAAAACCGAAGGTCTGGGCGTTGGAATGGAGTTGAGAGTACATGGTGAAGATGTCAGAAACAACGACCGGGAGTGGCTCTTCGGTGTGCCCAGCGTTGTCCGAGGCGCTACTGGCCACAGCGACAGCCTTGGTGGGGAGGACCACTGGGTTGGTGGGCTGAATAGTCTACTGAAGTTCAACTATCCGTTTGGCGAAGACAACTAGAAACCGTCTAGAGGCCGGTTGCCCCTTAATAGACATGGGAGGCTATCGGATATTAAGATTTGATAGAGCGGTACAGCAAGATGCACTGTTGCATTCATACTTCTCTATCTTCGGTACTCATCACGGTGTCATCTAATTCATCATCTTTGTCTTCTCGGCATCTTCCAAGTCATTGTACACTCCCTCTGTTTTCACCCACTCTGCTACGGATCCCGTACACAACTTGTTCACTGTCTCCCAGTCTCCCTTCACGGACGCCTTCCGAACTTTCGTCGAGCTAACACCCACCCCTTCCCCCGCGTTCACCATCTCCACTTGTTTCGCCCATTCCTTTTTGCCACCGTCTCCTTCCATGTCGCCTCTCTCCAAGCGCCGCCAAAACTCCCTCTGACTTTCTTCATCCCCATAATCCTCGTCGGGTCGTATAGTCACACGGAGCCTATGCCCAGCGGAGAAGAACGGTTCCAAGGCGGAGAACGGTGGATGATGGTCTGGGTAGTACTTTGCAGCGAAGAAGCGTGTGAGAGTATCAAAGCCTAAGAGGTGCACATGTGTAGGATGCGAAGGATAGTGTTGAGACTGTGTGATAGCAGCGGATTTATCGGTGTAATAGGGAGATGTGGTTAAGCCTATGTCTATCGGTACCTCCTCGGACTCAGAGGTGGAGTTGAGAGCGGAGGATATGTCTTCCGCGAAGAGCGCCATCATTGCCAGTCGTTGCTCAAAGGCTGCAGGGGTCGGCGCTTTGTCCGCATTATGGGTGCTGAATAGCAGAAGCAGGCTATATGGCCTCGGAAGGGACGAGCTTTCCGGTGCGCGGAGTGCGCTAATGATCAGACTCCGATGCGCGATGGAGGGTGGGTTAAAGGAGCTGTCGAGGATGAAGAGGGTTCTGGGCGGGGCTGCAGAATTGGGATTCGAAGTAGGTGTGTTTGTAGTGTGCACAATACGGAAGCCGGCTTGAGAGGACTGGAATGATTGAAGTGCGGATTTGAGGATTGGCAGGAGAGCACGAGCGTGCGAGAGACGTGAAGACATCTCGGATGAGTCTGCCATAGAAGACTTTCTGGATTCAAGCGTCGAGGACAGTAGCTGGGACGAGAGCAGATGGAGCCTTGAATTCATGCCATTGGTCTTAACTGATCTAAGAATTGCGACTCTAAACTGATCTAGAAGCTTTCATGAAAAGAGTAAAGAGTAATTCTAAAAACATCGCAGTAAACCCCCAAATACACGATTTTCGATGGTGATAGCGGGGAGCTTCCAGTTCTGACGTCTTGAAACAGCTGCTTCCGTTTAGTCAGCATTCAAGGTCTTGGCACAGGCCGACCGCCGACCTCGTCAGTTCAGAGGAGCCCGGCCTACTTGGACGACGCAATACAAAGAATCTCAATTAGCTCTTCACAGCTATGACTGCTTCTACGAAAGCGGCGGCACACGCTCTGCAGTCGTCGGTCGGCCAAGGCGCCAAAATTGCACAATTGGTGAGCCGCACCGCGAACCCGAGATATCAGGAAGCTCATTGTACGATAGAAATACACTGTTCAACCCACCGGCTTCTGGAAGCGCATTAACAACTTCTTCGCCATTGATCCTAAGCGCTCCACCGGTATCCCATTGAACAACCAGTTCCGCAACCCTTCGCCTGCCGCCAACAACCCTCTCAACTACGATGACCCAACCACAGTGCCCGCTGCAGATTTGGCAGAGAACCCATACTGGAAGCGCGACATGCGGCGGCGATACCCGCAATTAAGCACAGTTACACAGGCAGACGTAGTAGGATTGTTGACAGTCGGCAACGCGGCGGCTCCCAAGGAGGAAGTCCTACAGATTGGAGATGCCGGTCAGAAACAGCTCGTGGCGCTTAAAGATGAGGGCGAGAAGGGGCTCGCAGCATTCTTCCAGAAGGACACAAAGGCTGTGACTGGTGTGTTGGGTCCAAATGGTTTGCCTCCGACACCGGCTGGGCTGTTCCCTGGTAAGGCTGGGGGCAAGCAATACCAGATGTTGAAGGAGCAGTCGTATGGGACACAGTAGGCAACCTCCAACACCTGCCCGCAGGGCTTGGCTAACAGTCTCACAGTTATCCATGCCGGACGTTCGAATAGGTCACTGAAGGAGGGCGCAATTAGGGCTACGAAGGCGTTTGTATATATTCCATTACCACCTCATTGCGTCTCTGTAGAACTACAATCGGATGCTAGGACGCTCTATGGCTGTGCAAGGACACGCAAAGCAACGTGAATATGCATGCTCCTTTCTCGGGTAGGTATGAAGAACTATATACTCCTAGCGGATGCTTCGGAAGTACAAGAAGTTCGCTTCGAGCTCTGTAACAGCCAAGAAGCCACAAGTCCAGAGACTCATCGGATCAACAAGACGCCTTGGTAGGAACCAAACTAAATTACAAAGTTCAAACCCGGCATACCATCTAGCCCGACTTCCCGTCGTTAGTGAGGTAGCCGACCCAGGCAACAGTTTGGCGAGGTGAATATAAATCAAGATCCGCCACTACACGCGGTTGAAGCTGAGGAAGACAAGCTACCTAAGGTAAAGAGCGGAACTGAGCCCGTGGTGGACCGAGAAGATATTTGAGAAGCGCATCTCGAGTTTGGGGAAAATACGCTGACCGCCGAGCAGGCAAGAGTTAAAGAAGCACAGAGTTTACCCGAAGGTGCTGCTCGAATTGACCCATCTGATGAGGGTTGAAAATTTCCGCATCGAAGTTAAATATCCGAATTGCTTGTTTTGGCATGGAGAAGGTGGGTTGCTGCCGTTGTCGTTCCTTTGTCGCCAACATTCCTTCCTGATTGTGGAAGTAAAGCAACTACATTCCACATCTCCATCTAGATTCTGCATCCAGCTTGGTATCTCGAGCCCATCATTATGTCAGGCGGCAATAACAACAACAACTTTCTGACCCCAGGAGATGTCATTTTCAGCTGTGCTTTGTGCCAGAAAACACTGAGCGAAGCATATAGAACAGTTGATAGCAACCAAGGGTTCGATGACGGTCGCAATCCAAGGGTTCGGCCCGCGACGAGGCTGTGGCTTACACAATGCGCCCATGTCATTTGCAACGAGCACCTGGATGATGGTGGTAAGTGGTGTCGCGGGTCCAGCATGACGTGTTTACGATAGACTACTAAGCCATGTGCAGGCGCGCCATTCCATCAGAAGGGCGAGTTGCCCAAAGCACCATGCCCTGTCTGCAGATACGAAAAGAAGGACAGCACGCCGAAGATACTTTACGCTATTTGGGGTCTTGATAAGAGTCAGCACGATGCAGAAGTCCCACAGATATGGTTCGAGATACCACCAATGAGACTTGACAGATCAACACCAAACCTGGAGGCGATGAGGGTGCGGCCGTTTCAACTGCTGGTTAGGCAGCACAGAAGCTGATCGGCCATAGTTTCAGTACCTTGCTCTCCTTCGGTTTGGCCAGGTGACAGGAACAGACCTTCGTGAAGCGAGAGCTGTCAATGAAAAACTTGGTAAGGAACTCAAGGAGGCGCAGCAAGCTCGACAGCAAAAAGAGGAAGAGGTGGCCAAGCTCAAAACAAGGGCAGCAGAATTAGAAGATATGGAGAAGCAGTACAAACGCTTCAAAAAGAGGGAACCGCAAATTAGACACTATCTGGGAGTGGTGAGTGCTATAGCACAGTAAGTCGAACTATTCCGTGTACTAGAGTCAAAGCTGACCCGCTCAGTGAGAACGGTCAGCTGAAGGATAGATTGAGATCATTAGGCCAGGATGTCCCAGACACGTCCTACACGTTCGACACAAGCAGGAAAGATGACGCTCGACGTGACAATCTCAACCACGAAGCTGAGGTTGTAGCTACTTGTAGAGGGGACTCGAGCGCTACGGCCGGTAGGTCCTCACATACATTGAGCGGTGGCCCCAAGCCTCTCACACCGCATCCAGCGCAGATCCATCGCCCAAGTCTGGAAAAACGTACGCTTCAAACATACATGGAAGGACCACAGGATGGGTATGTTAGTGCGAAGCGGGTAGCAGCCCCTACAAGCAGGGAGCAAATGCCGCCACCGAGCACCTTTCTCGCGCGAGCACAGCTACCACAACAACACGGTGCGCTCAGAATCCACAGCAGAGTTGTTCATTCACATGCGGAGAATCGCCCAGAAGAAGTGATTGAGGCTGGTTATCTGAGCCAATCACCTAATAGACCTTTAAGTCGACCCGGACCCTATATGAGCGGAGCGTTGCCGACCATTGATCCAACTTTCCCAGCAGAGGGCACTAAGCAATCGGGCCCGGCAACATCGCGACCATCACGTTACATTAACGCCCCATTTAGACCTCTCGTGCAGGAAGAGTTGCAAAAGTCCCAGTCACATTCCACGCACTCCCAACATGACGTTGCAGCATATGCTGATAATCGTGTGGACGTGGAAACGACCCTCCCCAGTCGAGCATACTATGATGACGGTGTAGAAGAATATCATCATTACCCGAATTCACTGGGTCATGCTACTGGCCACCAAGTACACCAGAAGGAGCTTTTCTCGGCTGTGGAAGGCTCGCAGGACTTTCGTTATGGTCCGAAAGAAGCCTACACAAACAGCAGTCAACATCAGGCAGCTTTGCACCCGCATCTACCGTTGCCGGAAACTCCTGCCCGAGTACACACTCAAATCCGTCCTCCCTCCCATACAGACTCGGTTGTTAGTCCCTTCTTCAGACAGAATCCAGCAGTTGCATCCAGCGCCAGACCGCAAGCACCTAGCGCACCTTACTATGACGCCGCAAGGGAGCAGTGGCAACCGCCTCTTAGAGGTAGGCTAACCCTGCATCAATCCCGTGGGCCTAGGATATTTGGACCAGCTACTAGTATCGCAGATCATGGGCGTGATATACGGTCAACGTTTGATGACTACTTTCAAAGAGCCGGAACAGCGATCAATGAAAAAGGACCACCATCACATCCTCAAGAGTCAAGCAGGATCCGTCAATATCAGACGGGGTACTTTCCGCCAAGTCGGGCTGTTACTAATCCCTTTCCCTCATCAAGAAGAATCTCTAGTGGGATTGTTGGTGACGCAGTCCAAGACTATCACCTCGAACGGCGCGTGGGCCTCAATCGCAATTCAAGACAAGGTAGTGCAATGCCTACAGCTACAGGTGCACCGAGGTTGCTCTTCTCCGAGAGCGGCCAGCGCAGACTCGTTAGACGGTGACAGGGACTGGTAACGATTCATGTTGCGCCTGGGCGCTATTCGGGTCCCTTGATCTTGAGAACTCTCTCTTTCTCTTTCGAAGCGTGTGCTGATTATTTTGGGATCTGTTGGCATATCTGCATCCTGGCGGTCATTTAATGCAACCGTGTTGGGAGCCTCCATCGACTTAGGAAAGCTTTTTGCGCTAAGAAAAGGACACTTGTGTTGTTCGGTTGAGATGAGGCCTTCGTGCTCTGCTTGCACAATCGGAAAGCCACTGCCCCTGCCAGCAACTGGCTGGTGAGGGTGGCTGTCAAGTCCTTGTCGGACTGTGCCAGCTCAACTTCCATGCACCAAGACCCCTTACGACATTACTCTAAGCCGTTCCGGCATGACCTCCGCCTGCTCTTCACCCAGCTCATCCATAACATCCTCCTCATCCTCCTGATCTTCATCTCCGTCTCCGCCTTCGTAGCCCTCATCATAGGCTTCCCCACCCTCCTCCTCATCACTACTTCCGCTGCCATCGCTCTCCCCTTCCGAGCCTGGATCATAGTCCTCTTCTTCTTCATCCTCCAGATCTTGCAGCTCTTGCTCCGCCTTTGCTAACTCTCCCTCTCCGTCTTCCTCAACTGCCTTACCATCTGCTCTTTCGCTCTTAACGCCATTGACGTTTAGACGAACTGCTTTACGCTTTGCGGCCATACTAGCATCCTGAAGACCGTGGCGCTTGACATACTCATCAATGCCACCGAAATCGGCCTGGTCAAGCATAGAGAACTCAATCTCCTGTGGAGCGTCGGGTTGCGGTTCCGCATCGGGCGGTAGAGATGCAATGTTGAGATTGAAAGTACGGGCCAGTACTGAGGTGTATGATACTGATTGGATGGTGTCAAACGAGAAGAAGACGAGTGGCTTTTTGAAGACCCAGGCAATCCCGGTAGATAGGAAAAACAGATATCCTGTGGACTATATTTAGCGAAAGCCCAACCACGAACAGCAACAATACTCCCTTACCATCCTTGCTCCCTCTATGTGCCTTAACGTGATACGCGAGCTCTGTCTTCCTGTGTGATTCCGGTGTAGCACTAGCAAACTCTTTCTCAGTCGGCACAACAACAGCTTTACCATAGGCCTTCAGTTGCTGGTTGAATGCCTTCTTCAGCAGCGAGACCTCTGTATCCTCTTCTGTCCGAAATCCTTCCGCTCCGCTTGCCAGTGTAATACCCACAGGTGCCTTCTCCTGAACTGTGAACACCAGCGTTTCCGGCGTCGACCCGCCAGCAGCTGGAGGTGTCACACCATCGCCACCTCTTGGGAACACCACAAAGCTGTATTGCCGCTGCGCCTTCTCCGGTACAGGTAGGCAGAGAACCTGCTCTACAAACGCCCGCCGTCAGCCCTACGTAGTAACCATCTCCCCATCCAGTACGCCTCACCTATGCTCCCCCATGCAACCCTCGCCTCCGTACTCCCCGCCGCCGTATTCACCACCTCAATCCCACCCCCCTCCCCACCAAGCCCACTCAACCTCAACGTAAACTTCTTCCTCTGCGGCACCGAGAAGCTCACATCTTTCGCAACCAGCAACTCCCTCCCGTCGATCCATGCGTTCCCAGCCTGTCCGTTGGATCCTCCAGCAGCCCCGCCTTCTAGCTTGCGCTTCTTGCTTTGTGGCTCGGTGTTCGAAGGTACGGAGTGCGCAGTTCGGAGGTCTTGGACGTAGGATGCTATATCTTGGAAGAGGGTGTAGTGCTGCGGTGTTTCTTGCAGGGCGACTTCGATCTTCCGCTTGAGGTCTGGTCGGTCGGAGAAGGCGCCGGATACGTCTGAAGGATTTAGAGAGGAAAACATGGTGCGGTTTGGGGTTTGCTGATGTTAGGGTATGTGTTTGGTATGGGTTTCTATGCGCCGGAAGGGGTCACGTGAGCACGCGAACTGTTTGATTGGCATATTGACACTCCATGGGAATATCAGTGCAGTACAATTATCATTATGTCCATGAGGGTCATGTACAATGAATACAGCAGGAGCGGAGGAGCATGCTAGACCGTGGGGATTCTGCAATAGGTGTTCCAATCTTTATGAATCATCCAACTATCCTCGCTACCATGAGACGCTCATGCAGCCTGTGCTGCTTAAGTGCTGGACACAGTAGACAAACAGTGGTAACATGAGCGTACACTTTATCAATGTTTGATTGTATATCGTCACGCAAACGAGGGCAATGTGATAACATCGAGATCACCGAAAGGAAGAGCAGTAGGGTGTCACAGGCATCAAGGACAACCTACAAACAAGACAACAGACTATGGTCAAGAACTAGAGAAGCATGGAGGTACTGCAGAAACATCTTGTAGGCATAGATCAGAAGGGTCATCATGTGGCGAAGGACAGAGAGGCATAGAACGGGTTACCGGCATCATTAACAGGAGTGCAAGGTAGGCAGCATGGGGCAAACACGCTCCATTGACAATGGCCTATATGAGGCCAGACAGCAAGCCAAAACTACTTTTTCTAATCGCTCCAGAAATCATCGTCCTCCAAAATTTCCGCCATCCAGTCTGGGAACAAGTCCCAAACGTTACTGCGGAAGCGGGGCTCCGAGTGAGCAGGGTGGTCGACTGGGAGCCGACGGAGGGTGTCCATGATCATGGACTCGATCGCCTCCATGCCCGGAGGCAGGAGCCACATGTTGTCGCCGACCGGGAAGAGTAGGTGCGCCGGACGCATGAAGCTGGTGGAGGGCGCCGGGGGGGTTGCCGTGGCGGTCGCCCGGGAGGACTCCATGCCGCGCCGGAGGTCGACGTTGAACGCCGCGCGGTGCATCCTGGTCTGCTGGAGGGTCTCCAGCATGCGGCGCCGGTGAGCTTGGCCACCAGCGATGTCCTTGTCCTCGGCCTGGCCGGCCGTGGTGTCGGTTGCCCGGAACGCTAAAGTCTACGTCAGTATGGCGAACACAGAATACAACGGCTGGGACTTACAATGCCAGCCGGCAACAAGAGGGCTGGCATTTTGAGCCAGAGCGGCTTCCTCCGTTCCCTCCACACGGTGCCTTTGGCGGGCCTGGAGCCGCGAGATGTCCTGCTGGACGCGGGTAGGGCGATCCGACCGGTCGTCGTAGGTCCGGATCTCCTCGAAGCGTACGTTGCCCAATGCCTCCTATAAGCAATGTTAGACTTAGAGAGCAACAAAGCCCAATGCACGTACTCTTTGGCGCTGTCTCTCGGCAAGGTCGCGCTCGGCGGCAGCTTGGTCAACAGCTGGAACGGCTCGGCTGGACTCAGGTGCCGTACCGCCCGTGGCAGGTGCAGTGCCTTGGCTTCTCGAGGAACGGTGCTTGGGTGCGCCTGCCATAGTTGATGATGTTTGATGAGGTCTTTGATTTGGGATGAGACAAGTAAGGTTGACGGGGAAGACGAGGTAATACGGTCAAAAGGTCTCAAATTGCTTTGAAGATGGCAATAGCTTTCGGTTTGGTTGGGAGGAATAATGTGACTGAATGACTTAGTGTCTTCCGAACACAATAGTCTTCCTCGAATAGGTGTCCGAGCTGTAAATGTAAGCGCTTGCATAATTGTCAGCCCGTCTGCCAACTTACTTTGCACTCAAGGAGGCCAGTAGAGAAAGAGATACTGTGGGTACCGGAGAAGCTGTTTTGAATTCGTTCGTGACTCTGACGATCGTATGCTCGAGTGGTAGATCAGAGTTACTTCAAGATCAACCTGGTGTCGAAGTAAAACAAATCGGCAGTAGTACTTGAGGTTTTGATCGATCAAGAAATACTTGAACGGTAAGGTCCACAAGTAATACTGTAAGGAGGGGCAGAATCTAAGATCTTGTGAGCGTAGTGGGATGAAAAGGCAGCAGGATGGAATTGCAGTTCTCAGGAGAATGAATTGTTTGTATGCGTTGAGATGTCCTGATGTTTCTCAAAGGCAGATTGAAAACTTCTTGTGAACTGCAATGTACAGACACTGTGAAGATCAGGAGAGAATGTCGTGTGATTTACTCTACTGGAAGCTATTCAAACGATCGATCGTTCAACGAAGGGGCTCCAAGGTCGAACGAGGAATAGTCTTTGAAGAGATAGGTAAGAAGGTGTCACCGAAGATACGGTAAATCATTCTCCTAATGTGATGATGTTGAGGATTGTTCACTTGGCTGCTTGCAGGATCTTGACAGACTTCCTTTACCGAGTCGATTGTTGATAGATCCGCAAATTCTGAGCTTGGTAGATGAAGACACACAGTAGTCTTCTGAATGAAGCGAATCGAATTGAGGGAAAGCGATAGAACCAGTTGATCGAAACGTTCGAAACCGCCTTAGTGCCTGGTGTAAAAGTGGTTGAGAGACGCACACTTGTGCTGTGACACCTACAGAACGATGTTCAAAGGGGAAAAGGATCGATTGATGATATCAAAGCTTGAAGTACTTCGAGGTCTGTGAACCGTGTTGCTCTTGCCTTTGAGTTGGAGATCTCAAGTTGTGATGTGAGGTTGTGAGGAGTGAGAAGCGGGGAGAGGAAGGGAGAGGAACAGTTAGGATTTTTAAAGCCAAAACAACCGAGTGTGCAAACCACTAGGCCCAATTTGATTGACTACGGGCCATCAGACGAGAAGGGAAGGGGCACAAAGTCCGACGTAAGGGCCTGCGAAGCCTAGGAGCTAAGATAGTTGAGTGCTTCTAAACAGTTGCAGAAGGGCTTATGTGGAAGGCAAGACCAGAGTCTAATAACCCCTGCAGTTTCCCATGTACGCTTGCAGACTCGTGAAGACGTTGGAAAGGCTTCACAGGGTATGGTTCGATTGGGGATGAATACGGAGCCGGCTTGCTGAGCAAACAACCAACTTCCGCAACCTCAACGGGTCTACGAACACCCAAGCCCTGCATTCAACGTAGATATAAGGAAATTAAGAAAACTACGTTCATAAACCATCCGCTTCATTCCTGATATTTGCTATGATACCTCATGTTCTGATGGTGTTGTATGAGTGACAAGCTAGTCTGCCGTCAATCCTGTCTCTACACTCTCCACCATCGCGCACTTACGCCAACCAAGACGACCTGAAGAACATCTACACGAGCAATTCTCCTTTCTGGATCCTTTCATGATACAGATAATACAGCAGTTTGCAGGCTTGCGCAGACTTTTAACTGGCAACGTACGAGAGGGGGCCAACAGGAAGACTAGCCGTCACGAACACCGCTCCTCTTCTGCCTTCATCGAAAGCGCCGCATCACTGCCACAGTACTGCTTACCTATAATACGTACATTTTCAGAATCCGCTTCGGACTACAAATGAGAGTGGAGGGGACACTACCTGACCTACTGTACAAACACTGGTACAGACATAACCCTCCCACCGTGGGTAGCTTTGAAGCGGCGCCTGCTCCATGATTGGGAGCCTTCGACTTCGACGGGAAGCCGGCCTTTATATCAATGCATGGCAGCTCGACATCTCGTGCTGTTCGCAAATGAAGGCATAGAAGAGGTCCGCACGGCAAGTTCCATTCTGCCTTGTGGATGACCAAGACCTTAGACAGGACACCTTCCATCGGCTTGGACTTGATACTGGCGGACGATACCGAGAGAGGGAAGAAAAACTTATGATCACGACTTGGACAACTTACACGGTGTAGCTGAGCACAAGAGCTTGACCTTGTGTGTACACGACTCTACAGAACGGTTCGACACTCGTTTGGTTGGTCGATCTTACAGTCCAGCACGTTTACCATAATTGCAAGGGGCGGAAGGAGCTTGGAGTTCTCTGTTGAATGAGGGCTTGAACAGCACGGTATATAACAATGCCCGAGCAAAGGGTCATTAAACAAAGACGAGACACTGGAAGAGCAATGCAAAGCCTGGGCTAGAAAATGATCTCTGAAAAAGAGAGCGAATTGCTGCACAACGCTGGCACTGCAACCTGTTACCAGACGAAACTGGCAGCAGCTCGGGCGAACCCAGGACGGTCTTTACAAAGAAGCAATCACGAAGCACGAATACCCCGGAATGGAAGGAGGATCATTTGAGAGAGCTTCCTGACGTCAACGGCAAACATCACTGGACATAAGGATACATAAACACGAAGGAGAACTGGCACGAATGGATATAAGATGAATCTTCAGACGGGGAATCTCTCCAAGGAGTACAGACTGTGGCAAGTCCAATTGTACTGTTACTACCGAATGAGTTTGTGAAAACGTCTCTCAGCTCATGTGTTTCAGATAGTAATGGAGGAACAAAGGAAGAGGATCGCTATTCGAGGTAGGTGACAATTCTTGAAACTTATTCCTGTTCAGAAATACGCATAGAGGTATCCTCCACGTTGAAATGTCAAGGCATGATTTCTGTTTTCTGCCATTTCTAGAAAGAGAAATAGAGCCAGATTGATGAAAGGAAAGACGCTGAGGTAGAAGCAGTAGATCTACACAGACTCAATGAAAATATGCTGTCTTCTTTACTTAAAGAGTCCTCAATTCTACACTTTCTTACTATTATCTTGTCCAAAAGAGCGTTCAGCAGAAGGGATCTTCACTTCGAGGTGATACGTTACGTCCACTGAAGTGCATCTCAGCTCCTATCTCACTATCAGTGAGGAACAGCGCACTAGAAGTCCTGCCATTCTAAGCCTCCTAGAGCGTCGAGCTTGCCATCTTACCCATAAATGATTGTTGGCTTACTCACCTATTTACGGACCTCCATACCCTTCTTCTGTGTCTCATTGTGTCCTTGTGCTTTGCGGGCCGGCGGCACTGCTTCATCATCGTCCTGCGCTGGGCCGTCTGCAGGTGTTGGAGGTGGTGGCGAGGGCAAACGTTGGTAGGGCTCACTGCCCCTGAGCTTGTGGTAGAGACGGGTGAAGAGTGCTCGTAGGCGTTGAGACATCCTGGGAAACTGTTTACTCCAATTATCGTAAGTAACATGAGGGTAAGCTGCCTTTACGGAGGTCAACGCACGGTACTGAGACTTTGTTGACTGCTGCAACAACAGATGCGGTCAGAGATGGTCTGGATATGTCGCGTGAACACTTCGTAGATTTGCTGCGTCGTACTGATGATATAGCGCAAGCAGTCGTGCTTCTTGAGGTTTTGTGGCAATGTCTGAACTGTAGGGAGTCGTTGTGGTTTCGTTAGTGCGGTTATTTTTCTCAGTCTTCAAGCGACGCGTGAGCTTCCAGTCTACTTTTCTCCTCATATCATACTCTCCTCCCCTTACAACCCACTTTGTCCACGTCAAAGTCCCTCAATGTGCACCAGGTTCCACTTCTTACCTCCATTACTGTTACTCCCACATATCAGTAGCATCCTAGCGCAAAGATTTCAGCGGTTCCTTTGAGCTGTTGCCTCCACTTCGCTCACTGCAAGTGATTGTCCTCGACAGCTACGGCACCACTTGCCAGAGCGCCAGTGTCGTTACGTGCAGCTTCCGTTCTCACAAGCAGCCTGAAACCCTCTACGTGGAGAAGATGACTACCAAGAACGGCAGATCTGATATGATTGACTACTGACAGCAACCGTGGTGGCGGTTGACTCGACCTTAGTGGATATAACGACCCGACAACACAGTTCAACCATTGCATTATCTGCTCGAGTAGACAGCAGATCCCTAATGGCAAGCAGGAAAGCAAGCGGTGACGAGTCGTGTTGATGAAGAGCAGTACGAAATAATGAGCTTTTCTCACTCTTGCAACCTCGAGGAGAGACGCCCTTCCTGCACTTAGTCCGGTCTGCTTAATAACCAAATCTTTACAAGTCACCTCCACCAGCATTCGCGCGCCATTGCTTTGATGCAACTCTGGCTATCATTGGAGATAATGACACCATCGCCGTTCGGGGTTTCACAAGGCATCTACGCATGGGCGGACCTTTCCAGTACTATCCTCACCATGGCTTCGCGGCTCCAGTACAACACAGCACATTTACAAGCAGCCTTTGAGACAAGAGTGCTAGCGACTGATTGTTATCTCTTGGAAGGTCACAGTACCAGCGAAAGGAGGTCAAGACAAGAGGTTGGAAGCTAAGCGGGTTTTGGGGCCGAAAATGCGCATGTGGCATTTCCTGGCGCCCCTACTGCAAGGGACCGCCGTACCATTCAGCTAGGGGCTCATAGGGCTGAGCGAACCATCCTTTGCTCTTTTGGAGACAGCGATCTCGATCACCGGAGGTTGGTATCACAACGTTCGTACGGAGATTATCTCCAGACCGTCACCGACAATAGGCTACAACACCCTGGCATTGCACTCAAGGTCCTGGATCACATCCTGTATCACGCGAAACGTGTGACTCGAAACACCGGGTTTCTTCAAGAGCGGCGCATCGACACCACGCAGCATGATGTATACTTATGTGAAGCTGGGACCTAGGCTGCCTCTTCCAGTGCCACAGCACCGAGGTCGAGGGATTGGGCGCCCTTCTTCGCGACGCATAAAGCTACTACGATACCAGATCATGTGAAAACCCACGGACTCAGATCCTAGGCTGCGCCATCAAATTGGCACTACTTCATTGTCCTGCGATGCCCGGAGCTAATCAAATTTATCACTATCGACAGCTTTGGACGCACCATCAATTAAAGACTGTCCATGGCAATGATGCGAAGGCAAGGGATAGTTACTGTCTGGAAAGAGCTTGGAATGACAATTGTCGCCAGGGCGCACCGTTTACCTGTGTGAGGGTCTGAAGCATCCAAGTTGACTTTGATTATCCATCGTTACACGTCGAGCCGCTGAAGAAGCGGATTCTACACCTCCAAAGCGGGCCGTATGTATCTGTATTGTTGCATAGTGGCTTTCTCTGGGGTCTACTCGCCCTTCGCTTCGAGTATCACCATTCCTAAGCTGTGATCTGTCCACCTGAGGCTATTATGGATTTGGTTCCTGTCTGTGTCTCGACACCTGTTGTCGAGTCCTCAATGTTGGGCCTCCTAATGCTTCTAGGCTCTCTTTTCATTCAGTCTCTCAAACTTGTGCTTCAAGCGGGGGAGTTTTATCTTTCGTCATTCCCCAACTTCACACTCGTGAAGGTTTTACTACTAAGTGTTCCTTCAAGAGGGTTTTCTCCAGTGTCTGGACCTCTCCTTCAAGTCAGAAACAGAATAGGGGCAAGGAGCATGTGCGTCGTGCTTGCAAACCACCTCACGCCAGTGGTTATCGTCTTACATGTAAGGGCAATTGCTGTCATCGTTGCGTACTTAGAAAGTCCCCTGCTTTTCATATACATTACATCAAGAGGAGGCATACTTCGGTCCGATCCGCCGCTTACGAACATTCTGCTCTATCTGCATAGGTTGAAACTGGTCATCGTACTCTTGTCGGTTTGGGGTAGGAAAGTCAAGCACCACAGACTAGAACAAGATCTTCCACGCTGCGGCGCCGCTTTGAGCAGAGGACGAGGCGGACAAGGCGTACATTCCCACGAGGGGTATCCATAGCGAGCTGCCGTCTCCAGCGGCTCTTCACTTCATCAGCCTAGTCGATGTCATTGTACCCCTGCCTGGAGCTGCAATCTTTTGGTACTCTTGAAGGCATCTCCAGGTAGAGCCGGATGAAGTTAATGAATCCTCGGAACGTTCTACGTATACATCGCAATCAATTACGAAAGGACGCTTCTGCCCAAGTTTATACGACTCGGTTGCTTACCCTTCAATCGGACTTGGGCTAGGTCGCAATCAGACGCTGTACTGTCTTCTGATGTCACAAGTTTCGACAAGCTTTCCGTCCAATTAACCAGTACCTGGCAACCATGGGGATCTTGCGAGATGAGAAAGAAGTAGCAATCATCAGTAAGAGCATGGTATCACGTCAGAGGGCAGGCGCACGAGTGGTATTGCTTGAACAATCTTCATTTCTGGCACTATCTATACTGGCCAGATTATTGGCGCTCTCATGGCGCGGAGCTATACGATCTATCAGCTTCTGTTCGACTTCGAAAGGCGTACTGGTCACTACATACCTCGGAGGCTTCCTCAACTCGTATCCTACATGCAGAGGCGGAGCTCTGCGGGCCGAGTCTCATCACCTGCGGCCGCCTACTCAACCCACCGTGACCTTGGTCGCTACAGCCTCGTCAACACACATTTCTCCTCGCTACAGCAGCTTACTTACGCCCAACGATCTTGGCAAGCGCCTGGATCAGCGAGATAACCAGGACCACGCACCCGAACGCCACCACCGCTCCCGCGGCGTACGTCCTCCAGCTCCTTGTGCTCAGTTTGATGTAGCACAAGGGCGGCAGGATGTACGCCAGGGCGCACGCAGACGTTGCACCGACCAGCTCGAAGACGGCGCCGAGGTCGGTGAACGTGAGCGAGAGGCCCATGGCGGAGATGACGAGAGCGCTGGTGAAGATCAGGTGCCGGTTGTAGTTGAAGGGCTCGTCCTTGAAGTAGTAGAGCGTCAGGACTTCCCGGCAGACGAAGCACTCGAGAGGGAGCGTGGTGAGCATGTTGAGGCCGAAGCAGCTACACAGATCTCGTCAGCAAAGCACTCTTGTGCGACGGCAGACATTCACTTACAGTCTCGCTATATTGACGACGATATTGTCGGCAGGGAAGTTGTTCAGCACGTTGCCCTGTGTGAGGTTGCCAAAGGTGACGTAACCGGTGAGCGCCATGACCATGCACGCTACCATGGAGATGCCGGTGGAGTAGTGAGTGACGCGCGAGAACCGGTCCAGAGTGGGCTTTTTGAGTGAGCCGTAGATGAGCAGACTGTTGTGGTGGCAGACGAAGGCGAAGGAGATCACGCCGATTGCTTGGAAGACGCCTGGGTTGATGAAGAGAGATCCTTTGATCGGTCCCTTCATGTCGGCTGGTGCTCTGTGGCCTTGAGTGATGACCGTAATGAGGATCACCAGCATGCTCACGAGAGCGAGTGCGCTAGCTTTGGCAAGTTTTGCAATGTCCCGGTACAGCGAGAGTGGGTAAGAGACGGACATAGTGAGGATCACGATGATCCCGTTTCGGCTTGCGAGTATCCATGCGAAGGGTGTCTCTGGGAGCTTGGGAAAGAGCGCAACGACTACGTGTGGGATCGAATCACCAACAATGATGCCAAATGCTACCATGCCGCCGAAAGCACTACGGCTCGTCAGTGAAGTTCCCTAGAGCAGGAAGGTGCCAAGCACTCACAAGAGGAATTGTGCCGCAGAGATTGCAATGAGTCCTTTCTGGCCAAAGCAGTGTTGAACGGTCGCCTGGAAGCTGTTTGCGCCGGAGAGCTTTGAGTTGATGACGATAAGGCGGATGGTCCAATCTACGATCATGGTGAGGCCGACGAGGAGGGTGATGCCTGTTGCGAGTCCTGCTTGCTTGAAGGCATAAGGCTGTCCAATGATGCCGGCTCCACTACAGATCTGTCAGTCCCAGATCCTAGCATGGTGGCAGCAGGTCTCCTACATGATGCTGTTGGCCATGTTCATGAATGCATTCCTCATGTTGCTCTTGGGTCTTGCACTTTCCAAATGATCCTCTGCATTGAAATCCATATCGTCTGTCGCTACAGTAATGCTGGGTGCTTCAATGTCGGTAAGGAGAGGGTAGTGTTGTGCGTTGCTGTTGCGTCTCGAGTCGGAGCTATCGGACAAGTAGTCTTCCTCGTCGACCCATTGTGCGGTGTGGAAGCCATTTGCATCGTCATAGGCACGCGGGGTGTTTGCACCGTCTGCAACATCAAAGCGGACGCGGTTCGGTGTCCTGGGAGTGCCAGCAGGACGCGGCTGGGCAAAGGAGGACTGTCGCTGAGGACCCGGCATAGTCGGCGAAGTTGATTTCGGAGGCGGCCCCTTGTGGACGATCAAGTCACTGCCGTCCGAAGTGTCGGACAGCAGCGAGCGAGACTCCTCCTCTTCTTGACCATCTTGGTCGGCATCACGGGCTCGCTGGGGTCCTCCTACGCTCATTGCATCGTCGCATTGGGGATGATGGGAAGGACTGTCGTCAGCAGAATCGGAAGCAGAGCACAAACGGGTCGCAGGAGGCGGTTCCATAATCATTCTACGCCAAGGGCCCGTACAAGGGATGGGTGCATGACTCTCGTGCTGTTTTGTTGGTTCGCTTGGTAGCCTTGCGAGCGCCAAACGGCTTCTTTCCGAGCTTATTGTGGCCCGTGTTTGGAGGACCAGCAATGAGTGCCTGAGGCTACAATCGTTGCTCAATGTCCGAATTCGGTGGACCATCATCAGCAGCACGCAGCACGGCTTGCACGTTCCAGTAGAGTTCGATCCCATCAGACGATTCGCGGCCAGAGAAAGCTTAGGTTCTGAGTTGGGCGACACTGCGTAGACAGGAGGTTATACTAACACTACCGGGCTCGAACGACAACAAGAGCAATGGCTTCATGCCAGCAGATTACTAACTATATATACAACTCTAACTCCATTCAGTAACTATATTATAAGTATATATCAGGTTGAGATACCGGAAAATGGTGGCAGGACCTGAGTGAGCCAGGAGCCCACCTCTTCGTTGCCAATGACTTTATCCCAGTCATCGATCAGATGCAACTCTCGACCCGTGATGAGTTTGTTGATGCGAGCAGCTTCTTCCTTTGTCGTCGAGTCATTGCTAGAGGTCGAAATAGTAGTCTCGTCGACTATGCCACGCTTGACTTTTGCATATACCGAAGCGTAAGGTGGTAACCCAGGGGCTGCCTCGCGCTCCTCAGCCGAGAACCCACTGGCTTCGAACGTGAACTCCGGAGTCTGCAGATACGTCCAAGCCGGCAACTTCAGCTCCTCGATTCCTTTCTGAATCTCCGGCAGCTCCATGTGTTGCTCGTCCAGGATCTCCACATCAACCCCTGCGTCATACATCTTTCCAAACTCTTCCTGCACGGCATCCATGAAGACCTCAGGCTCCAGCCCAATGTTAGCAACCGGCGAGCTCACACTCTCCACCCCCCTCGCCTTGATAAACCTCTTCGCCGGACTCCTCAAATACGTCGGTATAACCTGCAGATTCGGACTCTGCAACAAACAAGTCCCATGATGCATCGCCCGTCCCCTGGTTAACTTATACGCACTCCCCGACACCTTCAGCGCCCTCGGGCCTTCCTCCCCCTCTGCCACGGTGAACGGCGTCCTATGCGTATCCCCCGGATCCACCGCTTTTCTTTCCGACCCCTGGTCAAGCACGATATCATGCCTCTCGTTCACCCTCGCTCGCTCAACGCCTAGGGAGCGCAGCGCCCGCACAACCATCTCAGCGTGCTTGTCGCGGGAAAACGCCGTGGAAGGACAGGTGATGCTCCAGTTCACATTCCCCTCATCATGGAACACCGTCCCTCCTCCACTCCTCCTCCTCACCAGATCCACACTCCCCAGCGCAGGTGGCTCAGTCTCAATCCCTACATCCCTGTTTCCCGCCTTCCCCGTCCCTCTTCGCGCGGCATTCAACAACCCCAAGTTCACTTCAAGCCAAGGGTTCTGATTCCGCCCGATGACGATGCATGGTCGGTTGATGTAGAGGAAGAGGACGGTGCTGTCGGCGGGGGATTTGACGCGGAGGTGGTCTTCGAGGGTGAGGTTCAGGAAGGGGTCGTGCGAGCGGGAGAGGTAGAGTTGGGTTTTGTGGGAGGGGGAGGTGAGGCGGGAGGGGAAGGTTGAGGAAAAGCGGGTTGATGCATGAAAGATATGGGTTGCCCGGAGGGCGCGCAACGGTGTTGTGAGGCCTCTTGAGGGCGCCATTACGATGGCGGTTGCAGCATGAGAGAGTTGGGACGATCGACAGATGAAGGAGCAGAAATGACTCGCGCTAATCGCAGTGCATGACTCGGGTCGGCATTTCAGGATGCTCAGCAACAGCGATTCACGTGGAAGGCAACGCCACGGATTGAACGCGGAGCGATTCTTATAAGTTTAAATACTTGCAGAAAGGATCGTGTGAAGGATGTCGCAAGCTATCTATCCACGATATTGCTTCAAGGAGAGTGGTAATACATGTTCCGTGGATTCCAATCCTCATTATGATCTTCTCAGGATATCGTTAAGAGCCCAATGTGGCATGGCTATCATCATCAAAAAGTCCAAGATAAAAACTCAAAAAATCTCCGCATCTATCATTCGGCTCAGGTATGAGTCTGAGCCCAGGCACTCCCGGCCATTCTGACGCCAGCACCGTTCACTCCAGGCTCGCCCTGCGCCATGGCTTGTCCCCGTGGCTGGGGTACATTGTTTGCTATCCTAAAGCCGTCGCGGGTGAATTGCTCCCACTCATCGGTTCCTAGAAGCGCATTCAGATCCATGGGTCCACTAACGTTAGACGCTCGCAGCGGAATGCCCTGGCCCGGGAAAGGTGACCAGAAGATCTGTTCCTGGGGAGCGCGCGACGCCGGATTCTGGGCATTTTGTAGATGCGCTGAAGGGTGTATGGGCGGGGAGAAGGCGCCGGCATACGTGGTGGGCGCTTGCTGTGCGTCTGACACGTTCGCCTGGAACATAGAAGCGTCCATGCTTGAGCGACTCCGTGCGTAACTGGTGTGGCTGGTTGATTGATAGCCGTCGCTCAAGGGAGTCTGCGGTAGACCAGAGTTTGGTCTTAAGCCTTTGGTATTGTTCAGTTGACGTTGCACCTGTGCTCCAAGATTGTCGGTACTTGAGTTGTAGCCGGGGATGAAGAACGAGCCGCTTGCTGTCGGCGACGTCCATTGAGAGCTACTGTCCTCATACTTCTTAGCCCTCTCCGGTAACGCAATGCCCCATTTCTTTGCCAGCGATACGATGATACGGTTGCAGCGTACTGCAAAGTAGTGATTGGTGGATATAGTGTCCAGATCCTCAAGCCCTTCGCTAATGTACCTTGCTGCTGAAACGGAAGGTAGATCAACCAGATGGATTGTACATGCAGACAGAAGAACGTGGCAGAGGGTTATGCAGCCTCTCCTTAGGCCGTAGATTTGGCGATATCTCGAGACCAGATCAGATATTTGTGTCGCACATGACGAACATATCTCGCGTGGACGGACGCTAGAGTTCATCAAATCAACCTTGAGAAAGGGCCGAAAGAGGTGGAGAACGCAACAATGGTAGAGCATACTGTTTGGTGATCAGTTTATGCGATCTAGTCAAAACCACGGACAGACACGTACTGAAGGACCAACACATGAGGGAGGTTGCTACGCTCGAGCTGCAAGCACTCTGGCAAACGCCTGTACCAGTCTTGGTATTTCGAGTAACAGTCGAGCAGTCTTCTGCTAGTGAAGCGTTCGCGTGGCGCATAAAACATGAAGACGTTGTCGTTCACAAGCTCGGACAACAGGCTGAACTGTTGCAAGAATCTGTGAGAGTAATTCGGTTGTTCCATCTCTTTGCCAAGAGAGAGATTGCCCTCCACATATGGTTTCCAAGGAGTTGCATCAACAGTGTCGACCAGCGACGGCTTATCCAAGTCAATCGCTGCCCTAGGCAGCTGCGATATGCGGCCTATGCAAACGGACCAGACGCTGCAGGATGTTAGCGAATGATGGAGTCAGAGTAACTCAACGATTTCCTTACGTGTCGGCTGTAAAGCAGCCCCAGAAAGTAATCTTCCTGACTTCTATTTCGGATGGGCTGAGCTGCGTTTGCCCGGACGTGGAAACTGAGAGATGCAAGCCAAGCTCCAATGCCATACGAATCGATCTACCTGCATACTGGAAGCCTGAGCTATCTCTTGAACATGCAGCTTCACGTATTGCCATGATGGAAAGCGCCTGCACAGTTGTCAAACACGATGAGTCGTTCTCATAAAGTAGTCGTCGGGCCTCAGCAAAGAAATGATCTCCAGCCGTCCTTGAATCTTCTGGCATAGTCCTGGCCGCTGGTCTGTCCGAGAAATGACATGCTTGGGCGAGTATGGCATTGACCAGCAAGGGGCTGCAGTACTTTGTCCTTCCTTTGGCCATGTCATGGAGGAAGCACTCTTTGGAGAACATGATGTAAAAGGGATGCGCCCAAGCAAAGTAGAGATCGAGCAGGTGCTGGATCAGTTCTGTATCTCTTGTCACTGCGGTCCATGACCCAGGAAGATGGTCGTTTCTGGCAGCGGCGACTCCGTAGTGCTCGTCTTCTGGCACCAAGCTGAGACTTGACGTTAAGCCATACTGGCGGCTTGTACCGGCTTCATTGATTGACGGCTTCCGCACGATGACGGAAAGGTCGCTTTCAAGGTTGGAGGTATCAGCTTTTGCTGGGTTGCGTGACAGTGTAACGTTTGTCTTGAGAGACTCAGCAAGCGCTTCAATGTTTTCGTCCGACCGTATCTGCTGAACCAGATCCAAGACCTCTGCTTCGGGAAGCTCGCGGAGAGAAGTGATGATGACAGAAAGTGCATCGTTTCGTTCAGCCGATCGCTGTCGAGGATCTTGCTTTAGCGCGCTCTTCCGGCGAGCCTCGACATCCGTGTCGTACTCGCATTCTGTCTTGTAGACGGCAATACAAGTGGAGCATGAGGGTAAGCCTCCGTCACACTTGGACTTTCTTTTCCGACAAGGTCTGCATGCCGAACTGATGCACCTTCTCTTGTTGCTTCTGCCCTCTGTGCTCGCCTCTGCAGTCCGGTTCGCGTTCTTGACCTCGTTCTTGGGGAGGATCTGGCGCATGTCTCTGTCTCAGGTCGCTGTGATGGCGCCCCAGCTGACTCGTGATTCGGTATGACGGCCACTACATAGCAAAATGCATCGCACTTTTGCTTAAGCAAAGAGGAAGAACCAATGGAGAATGTTTACTCGGCGATTGCGAACGTCCAATTGCACAATTCGAGTACGCGATGGATGTACTTCTTCACCACAACTGGTACGCCAAGGCTTCTGCAATCTGTTCTGTGAGAAATAAACGAGAGAATATGCGAGGCCCTGCCCGGATGTGTATATAGATCAGACAAACCCACAGATAAGCGCCGGGTTGGAATCTACGAGGCCGTTTGAGGATCCGGAAGATGTGCGCTTCAAGGGAATGGGGAGGGAAAGGAAAGTCCAAGATACGCCAGCGGAGAGGCTTCCGAACGGTAGAAAAGTGTGACACTCATCACTCAGTCTATCTCGCGTGGAAGCGGCAGCTGCATCTTGTATGGGGGTGTCAAGGCTGGGCGATGATCTGGACTAGCAGCGGCGTGCGGCAGGTATATTTGGTGCATAATATACGTCCAACGAGATTGTTGACGTCTTGCCCCGGGGGGCGGCGATGATTGCGAGTTGCGTTCTGGGCCACTTTTTGTCGCACATCGAACGAGGATCTAGGGTCCAGCAGAGACCAGATCGTGTGCGCTATGCGGCCTTGCTTCCTGTCACGCCGGCGCTCCCACTGGGCCAGGCCCGCTTACCAGGAGGTCGCTCCGACTGGTGAGCTTCTTTTTCCACCATCGAGTCTTTCCGGCTGGCGTGCCGATGAGGAGGGGGAACCGTGAGCACACGCGGTGGGAGGGTTCTGGAGAAGCGTGGGTTTGTGGAAAACAAAACAACAGCTTGTCATCGACAAAAGACTGTCTGAGAAGGAGGTTCGATTGCTCCTGTTGTTCAAGCGCGCAAGAGGCGATGCTGCTGTCCATTCAAGAGCCTCGCGCTTGTCTCCCTTCGAAGGATTGCTGGGGCTGGTTAACGGAGTACGGAGTAGAAACTCCTCGTCGGATGCCGGCCCCCTTTTGGCGCTTCTCACGTCCCCATATCTCTCGCGTTCACAAACCCAACTCCATCTACTATTCAGGGTGTAACTGGTTCCAGCTACCTTAGCTGAGATGGCCTGAACGTTACTCCCGTCGGAAAAGAAACCTTTGGCACGTGGAAGCCTCGTGCTAGGATAAAGGCAGATCCGGTGCTCGCTCAGCCACAGCGGACACCGACGCACCCGGCACCCGTCACGAGCATGCGGGTTAGCGAATCGTGGGTGCGTTATCGCTTTGAATATCAAAAGTTCATCACGCCAGACGCTCTCTGAGCTTCTGGTAGCAGTATCGAGGAATCTAGGGCGTTGGGGAAATATGTTACAAGTGTTCAAATCTACAATCAACCATGGCACGCTTAGGCCACAAGAAATCACGGAATGGTTGTGTCCAGTGCAAGAGGAGGCGTGTCAAGGTACAGTCTCGCCCGGTGAGGCACAAAACACTGTACTGAGACGGGCGACAGTGCGATGAGAAAAGGCCTTGCTCCAACTGTGTCCGTCATCATGCGCCTTGCTCTTTGGTGCACGGATTGAGTGACGTTGTGGATGCGGCTGCTGCCTCTCCATCATCACAAAATGTACGCCCCTATTGCGTCTACGACCCTCCCAGACACCATTCACTTTTCTGACAAAGATTCCAGCAAACCCAAAATGGCACTACTCCAGCAAATTCTGCACAGGAAAGCACCAGTGCAACAACATCCCCCAATCCAAATCCACATCCCAATCCAGATCCACATCAAGCGCAGCCCACAACTTTCCTTACGCCGTCCATCACACCAATCGTACCTCCACAGCTTCTTCTAGACCTCATGGACAACGAAAACCCCTTTAATGTGTTGAGCACCCTCATCAGCGCCAACAATCCTTCACGGTACGATGATTCTTGGCGCCTGGATCTCGAGTTGATGCACCACTTCGCAACGAGCACCTCCTCAAGCGTATGCGTGCAAGAGCACCTGAAAGACGTCTGGCGGATCGAGGTACCCAAGCTTGCGTACCAGTCTGACTATGTGATGCACGGCTTGCTCGCCATTGCGGCTCTCCACCTGCACCACGTCCGTCCCGACCCTGCTCGATCCCTTATGGAGACGGCAACTCGACATCTGAACTCGGCACTGGAAGTATTTCAAACGCACCTGCCGGCAATCACACGAGACAACTGCAACCAGATGTTTGTTTTCTCCCAGTTCGTCGCAGTGTTCGTCTTCGGCAACCCGCACAAGCCTAGCGACGAAACACCTAGCGCAGTCATCGACGGACTAGCGCAAATATTCAGTCTGAGTCGGGGCACCAGGGAGATCGTAACTTCAGCATATAGCTGGGTCAGGGATGGCCCCATGGGTCCCCTTCTGCTTGGCAACGACTGGCAGCACCGCTCGCGATTGTCCAAGGATCTACAGGACCGCTTCGATCAGCTCCAGTCGATGATCGGCTCAGACGACGACGCCGAAGCAAGAGCCGCATGCCATGAAGCGCTGATTGAGCTGATCGCGTGCTTTCAGATGGTTTTGTGCGAGCCAGAGATGTGGCCCATGAAGGGATCAGACGCCGTTCCCATGATGAGACCCGACTGCGAAGCGGGAATTTGTGTCATATGGCCAAACAAAACTCCACCTCACTACCACAACCTTCTCCTCCAGCACAGGCCTATTGCCTTGGTTCTGTTGGCCTACTACGGAGTTTTGCTTAATTGCGACTCCCACCATTGGTTCATGGGCGACTGGGGCATCAAAATCGTCAAGGCTGTCCATGCGGAGTTGCACGAGTCCATGAGACACTATGTGCAATGGCCTATGAAATGTGTGCTGGAACTGGGCAACCCGCACAAGGATGCTAGAGCCATACCAGGCGGCGCGTAGGGCGTGCCGTTCTGGATGAGCTTCCAGTGTCCCAATGCGGGATTCTACCGTCATGCAGGCTCCCACGGTTACACTGGCTTCTAATCTTCGGTTCTGCATTGCAGGAGTTTGGGTCGTTGGATAGCGGGAGCGTTTGGGGGAGAGACAACTTGTGTACATGTAGCAATGCAGTCAGAGTGCGCATACGCACACGATGAAGGCCCTGTAGGCCTCAACAACGCCGAATAAAAAAAATGTCAACCTCTCTGCTCGGCTTGAGATGCTGGAGTCGCGCGTCAAGATTGCATGCATGTACCTGAATCCTACGGCCTCATCTACCAAAGCGTGTAGAGATGCAGCGCGGGGCATTTTCGACTTTATTTATAGATCCGCGTTAACGCAGAGTTGGGCAGATAGTCGGATCGTGAGAAGTGAGAGATATACCAGTATCTTCCAGCGCCTCTGGCAGCAGTGATTAGGGGAAGATAGCGTAATCGAGACTGATGAATTGGCCATCGTATTGCAACCGTTGGCCCTGAAGAATCTGTACGATACCGTACCGCCCAACGTCCGAGAGAAAGATTGTGCGTTTAAAAGGCCGTTCGTGTCCTCCGCAGGTGGTGCTTGGCACACAGCCCTACCTCTTACCTCAACCTGCAACGTCCAAGGTACTTGACGCTGGCTGTCGTCCTCAACCTCACCTTCATCTCCTGCTCAAAATCAGCCCGATAGCGGAAGTCGGCTCACGCAGGGACTGCTGGATCCATCACGCCGTCGGAGCCGAGTGTTTACCGCTTGGCTGAGGATTCTCACTTGCTTGCACAGCCCGCTTGCTCCCGATCATTGATGACTAGTGGAGGGTCGTCAACGAAACAGCCATCATTTGTATTGCGCCTACTTCCACCCCACACTACAACGTCAACCGCCCTCCGCAACCCAAGACTCGTACACAAACAGCTCATCTTTAACTTCAACCATCCTTGTATAATACGTCGTTGTCGTCGACATGAGCGAGTTGCCCGCGCAGCCAAACCTGCGAGTTACTGGTACGTCATGCGGTCCCGTTGCTCGAGGCGAGCGAGCGTTGTCTGACTTACATTGTGTAGTTATCGCTGCGGATGGACTGTACAAGAGAGATGTCTTTAGTAAGTTCTCTATAGTCTACTATATAGTCATCAGGGCTAATGGTGCTCTAGGATTTCCAGATCCCTTCGCGGTCGTCACCGTCGCGGGGGAGCAGACCCGCACCACCAGTGTGATCAAGAAGACGCTCAACCCTTACTGGAACGAGAGCTTCGACCTGTAAGCATGCCTTCAGATTCTACATATAGAAAGGGTTGTTGACCATATGTGTTTGCAGGAGGGTGAACGAGGACAGTATCCTGGCGGTACAGATCTTTGACCAAAAGAAATTCAAGAAGAAGGATCAGGGTTTCCTCGGCGTCATCAACGTTCGTATAGGCAGTGTGCTGGACCTTGATGTGGGAGGTGATGGTACGTCTCCTAATTTGAGTCATCACAAAGTGAACTGGCTAACGACTACTTCGCTGGCAGAGATGATCACCCGCGATCTCAAAAAGTCGAATGACAACCTCGTCGTTCACGGAAAGCTGATCCTGAATCTCTCTACTAACCTCCGCAACCCACTACCTGCTGCTGGACAGGCAGACGGACACAGCAGTAGACCTTCCATATCAACAACCCCATCCGTCATCAACAACGCCGCACCTCAAACTCCCATTACCCCCAACGGCGCTGCAGCATCCACCACAAGCCTGCACCCAGAGACATCACTTCCCCTTCGCCCAGCACAACCAAGCCCTGCACCTTCACGGACCCAAACTATACCAGCTGCACCCGCAGCTGCACCGGCTGCCCAAATGAATGGAACCTCGGAGAGACCTACTCGAAACTACAGCGCATTTGAGGATGCTCAAGGGAGGTTGCCGGCGGGATGGGAGAGGAGAGAAGACAACCTGGGTAGAACCTACTATGTCGACCACAACACCCGGCAGACCACATGGGTAAGGCCATCCACGACCGCCAACGCGAGCGAACAGCGGACGGCTATGGAGAATCAAACGCAGATGGAGCGTACCAGACACCAGAACCGCATGCTGCCAGAGGATCGAACCGGCGCAAACTCGCCCAGTTTGTCTGATCCGTCACACTCTCCAAGCCAGGCCAACGCCGTTTCGATGATGGCTACGGGAGCTACTACCGCTGGAACGGGAGAGCTTCCATCAGGTTGGGAGCAAAGGCACACTCCTGAAGGTCGCGCATACTTTGTTGATCACAACACCCGGACCACAACCTGGGTCGATCCGAGGCGCCAACAGTACATAAGAATGTACGGTCAGAATGCCAACAATGCAACCATCCAGCAACAGCCGGTTTCGCAGCTCGGTCCCCTGCCAAGCGGCTGGGAAATGCGCCTGACAAACACAGCAAGAGTCTACTTCGTGGACCACAACACAAAGACCACTACCTGGGACGATCCTCGCCTGCCCAGTTCGCTCGATCAGAACGTGCCCCAGTACAAGCGTGACTTTAGGCGCAAACTCATCTACTTCCGATCTCAGCCAGCACTCCGGATCTTGTCAGGACAGTGTCACGTCAAAGTCCGACGATCTCACATCTTCGAAGATTCGTATGCCGAGATTATGCGTCAACAGCCTCCGGATCTGAAGAAGCGATTGATGATCAAGTTTGACGGTGAAGATGGGCTGGATTATGGTGGTCTTTCTAGGTGAGTTGCGTGGACGCTTGATTTTCTAGAATAAATTACTAACACAATCGCAGAGAGTTCTTTTTCCTTCTTTCGCACGAGATGTTCAACCCCTTTTACTGTCTTTTCGAATATTCCGCGCACGACAACTACACGCTTCAAATCAACCCTCATTCTGGCATCAACGGCGAGCATCTCAACTACTTCAAGTTCATCGGGCGTGTTGTGGGCCTTGCAATCTTCCACAGGCGATTTTTGGATGCATTCTTCATTGGTGCCTTCTACAAGATGATCTTGAAGAAGAAGGTCGTAATCCAGGATATGGAGGGTGTCGATGCCGATTTCCACCGCAACCTGACATGGATGTTGGAGAACGACATCACCGATGTGCTGGACATCACCTTCAGCACAGATGACGAGAGATTTGGAGAGACCATTACAATCGACCTGAAGCCTGGTGGACGGGACATTCCGGTGACCAACGAGAACAAGAAGGAGTACATTGAGTTGATAACAGAATGGCGAATCCAGAAGCGGGTCGAGGAGCAGTTCAACGCTTTCATTGCAGGCTTCCACGAGCTCATTCCGGCTGATCTGGTCAACGTCTTCGACGAGCGCGAGCTCGAGCTACTCATAGGAGGAATAGCCGACATCGACGTCGACGACTGGAAGAAGCACACCGACTACCGCGGCTACACTGAGAATGACGAGGTTATTCAGTACTTCTGGAAGTGTGTCCGCTCGTGGGATGCTGAGCAAAAGTCACGTCTTCTACAGTTCACCACAGGCACATCTCGTATCCCTGTCAACGGTTTCAAGGACTTGCAGGGCAGCGATGGACCGAGAAGATTCACGATCGAGAAGTCTGGCGAGCCTACACAGTTGCCCAAGTCCCATACTTGGTGAGTAACGTCTTGTTCTTATGATGTTCGAGCCATCTGCTAACAGTCTATGACAGCTTCAACCGGCTGGATCTCCCACCATATAAGACTTTCGAGGCTTTGAACCAGAAGCTCACCATTGCTGTCGAGGAGACGGTTGGTTTCGGCCAAGAGTAAGGACGATTTGGAGTATTTGGAGGATCCAGCAAACTCTTGCCGCGCAGCACACCAACTGCATGCGTTCACTTGTGAATTCAATTCGAGGCTGGGGAGTCTGTGGAGAGCATCATGCTATCAATGTTCACGTTGGATGTGACAAGGGTTCAGAACGCCTATGCCACGTCATGCAGCGTCACCTGTTCGCATAAGCAGAGCAGTTTCGAGAAAGCCACAGGCATGAAATCGTTGGACGAGGCTAAGAACAAAGCGTCCACCTAGGGTTGCCACTAGAACAGCATCCGCTTAGTTGATTGTATCGGTAGACATCGAAGAGCCTGTTGCCTCTTCGTTTGAACGTAGAGTAACAGTTCGTCAGAGGCAACAACGGGGTCCTTTGACAAGGGCTGGTTCTTGTTGATAAGGAGAAGGTAAAAATGGGTGGCATCCATGTCTGTTTTCATTATTCTTTCGTCATGTGAAGCTCCTTTCCAACTCAGTAGCATCACATCACCTTCCTTACCCCGCTGTCGTATGAAGGATTCGATATAGGAGCATTGAATGGAGTTCAGTTCTGCTGTTGATCCAGGCCTACATCTCCATATCCCCAACTGATAGTGATGCGGCCTATGGCTGATCCTACCAGCTGATAGTCCCAAGCTCCCTTGAGAGGCTCCATGTACCTGGGTCCCTTCCCAATGTAGCTGACCCTATATAGAGGGGTCATAGTTTGAGCCTCCAGATGCCTCCAAAGCTCGCTGCCTGCTTGTCGGTCGTTGTTCCTATTGGTCGAGTCTCTTCCCGTCTGTGAAGCCCCTGAGCTCTATCACCTTGCTTAATCCTTGGCATGAGGCTCACATCGTTATCGTGATTCACCTCTCCTGATACCCCTCGCCACCCTCCTTAAGCGATTTTTACTATTCATCACAGCAAAAGCTCCGCTCTCCTCTTCAACACCTTACCCTCCTGTGCCTCAACAAGCTCTTACGCAGTACGATTACTGGTAACACAACACTCACCACAAGCACTAATCTTGAACCACTCGGGCCGTTGTATCAATTGGGAACACAATTTTGGGCTTCTCAGGACATCCTCGGAAGCTACTACCTCACTCCGAGCGTGCTCTTCGGTACACTTCCAGCGCTTTTCTGAGGATCTCTTACAACACCGTCATTTCCTGCGTCAAGCGGTGCTTCTTGAACGACTTTTCTTGGTACCTCCCCCGTCTACCGCTTTCCCTAACGACATCTTGTTTTCTCTACCCAGCATATCTCACCTCATCATCACAAAGACCACATTCAGCAAAACACTAAGCAAGCACGATGGGATCACTCAACCGCACCACTCCGTTCACTTACTTCCCCTCACCAATCCCAAAGGAAGCCTACCCCACCTCTTCCGCCAACGTCCCTCAAGCCCACGGAGGCCCTTCAACCACCACCCCTGTCAACGCCCCTGTCCCCGTCATCCCCGTGGCCACCTACGCCACGACCTCCCACCCCCTCCCCCCCTCCGCAACCCCCTACGACATCCTCTCCCACTTCATCTCAAAGCTAGTCTCCTGGATGTCCCCTCCCCCCGGCTGGCCCGCCCTCGCTCACGACGTGGTCTACCAGCCAAGAGACGAGATGTTCCTGAGGAGAGAGGGGTTCACGGATCAGCATTTGAGGTGGGGGGTTAGGTGGTGTATGCGGATTCAGGATGCTGTTAGGGCGAGGATTGCCCTTTTAGAACGAGAGCTGCGGAGGCTGGAAAGTGATGGAGAGGAACAAAGGGAAGAGCAGAGGGAGAGAGAGCAGGAGAAGAGCAAGGAGGAGGGGCGGAGGGAGTTTGGAGAGGAGCTGGAGAGGCAGAGGGGGAGCGAGGAGGATAGGGAGGTTAGAGAGGAGGCGATTAGATGGAGGACGAGGGTGGAGCTGATGGCGGAGATTATGGTGGTGATTGGGGAGAGGGATGAGTTGTTGCTGGAGGAGAAGAGGGTGAGGGAGCGGTTGGAGGCATTGAGGAAGTAGAGAGGGTTTTGTCCGTTGTTTGCTCTTGGTTTACTCTCTTCCTTTGCGGTTTGTCTACTTGGTGTTTTGGATGTTTTACTGCGCCGTTTCTGGCGCTTACGTGAAGATACCCTTGGTCTGTGTTACCGACTTTGTCGATTATCGTCATTACTACGAGGACAAGCTAGGCGCATACCGGGTTAGGCTGTAGGCACGATTCCCTTCCGTTCTATTATGAGGTTTCCAATCATTGTGTAAATCTTCTTTTCATCATCATCAGTACAACGAGGATCCTGTACGTCCGTACTGAACATGCCTACGTACACCACGAGTAAGAAAGATTGTTCAGAGTTCGGACGTGAGGATTGTGGTACTTGGTACTTGAAGAGAGACAACAACAGTAAGGGTATCAATAAGACCTAAGTGGATTTAGTAGACTACAGCTCGTCCTTGTACGTTTCCTCTGTACCCTCTGTAGAACCTCCGTTCTCTCCTTCTTTCGCCTTTGCCTCGTCGGCATCAGCCTTATTCTGTCCTTCCCCTTTGGCTTTGCTGTCTCCCTTCTCTCCCGCCTGACCGTCCTTTGCGTCCCCATCCGTTTCCTCTTCTTCCTTCTCCACATCAATGATCCCCCTATACGCCCTTCCCTGCGGCGTATCGACCACCTTCAGCTCCCAATTCTTCTCGCCCGCCTGCTTCTGAATCTCCTTGACGAACAACTCGATCTCCTTTCTGCTCAACTGCAACTTCTTCAACTCCTCGTCGCTCATTCGCTCCCCTGTACTCTTAGCTAACGTACCCAATACCTTCTCTAAGCCCTTCCCACCGAGGATCGCCGTCTTCTCGATGACCTTACCTTCAGTCCCTACAAGCTTCTTCGCGCCGACTTCCACACCTCCTATGATCGGGTTGCCCTGCTTTTCGGAGGTGAACAACTTGCCGGACTCGATGGCTTTGTTGGCAACCCAGCGGGGCATGTCGCCATCAGGGACGACTTCCTGGCACGTGATTGCGTGCGGTTCGTCTTCTTGTACAGGAAGGAAGGCGACGTCCTGGCACAAGCGCGGAGTATGCACGATCATGAGATAGGAGCATGTGGCTATTTCTTTGATCATGAAGATACGGTCGTTGCCTTGGTTGTTGCAGTGGAACTAGTAGGGTGATTAGTATGTCGTCCGATGAACATGTGGATAGAACATTGCTTACCTGGACTTCAACCTTCCTCTCCTTCCCCGTGAGATCACACGTCGTGCCACCACCGAGCTTCTGCACCAAATACCTCGTCTGTCCACTCGTCCTACTCTGCAGAACCTCGACTTCCCCTCTCGGCGGCTCCTCGTCATCGCTCACTTTTCCTTCTCCCTTCTTCCCTTGATGTGGAAACATGCCTAGCGTGTAGCTTTGTACTGACGGATCCGGGGTGGGAGGCCACATCGGCACACCCTTCCCCGGAGGTAGTTGGTGGAACTGCTGAACACCATCATTGTAACAGAAGCTATAGGACCACCACCCGCTGATGAAGTAAATGCAATTGCCCTGCATATCCTTCAACAATTCCCAGCCACGATGTGTCGCCCTAGCTAACTCCTTCTCCTCCTCCTCTTTAGTAAGGGTGGCGTTGCTGTCCTGCAACTCTTCTGGCTCCAGGATAGGAATGGAGCATAGGTAGCGCTTGTCGCCGAGCCTCATGAGATTGTATGATTCGTCCAACTCGTCGCCATCGTCATCGTCCGGTTGCTCCCGATCGCTGTGCGCTTGGGTTGGGTCGTGCTTGGCCAGGGCCGCTCCGTTCGTCTCTGCTGCTTGTGCTGCCGCTCGTATCGGGGTCCTTCTGATCCGAGCTGACTGCTTCGATAAGGCGTACTCCACCTGCTGCTGCGCATCTTGTAGGGAGACGGGTGACTCTGAGAATATCACTTTGTACTGCAGCACGACAGCGAATCAGCGGAGGTTCCATCTAGACCGAGGGTGAAGCGTACCTGAGGGAAGGCAAGTAGATCATCGTGGACGCTAAAAGCATGCTGCGTCGCCAGCAGCACGCGAAAGAAAGCAGGAAGAGCCCAAAAGGATCTCATTGTCAGCGCACTGATTACAACAGCGACTGTTACAAGGTTGGCGATTTGCCCTGTGGATAGCTTCAATGGCGTTTGATGTTGTTAAAGCCACATGTTCCGACAGATGCGGCAGGAGTAACCGGTGGTTCACGTAGCAAGGGTAGCGGGGCGCTCTAGCGCAAGGTACGGAGTTGAAGGGGGCTTAAAGCTCACCCAATCCACTACTGCGACTGCACAAGACGAGACGGTAAAGCAATGTAAATCATTCGTGCTGCCGTCCAGAGTTTGGATTGAATTATGCCGAGTACATCATGCTAAAAGTTCCGTGCACCGTTGGCGGTTTCCTTTCTATGGGAGATTTGGCCTTCAAATATGTGTTTTGAGTTCTTATGACATTCCGACAAAGCACGAATGGGGTATACAGGGTAAAGTACAATGAACAACTCCTCTTGAAAGGGTATTGAGATCCTCAGTGAACCAGCACAACCGGCTTCCCCTTCTCCCACGCCTCAATGCTCTCCTTGATATTGATCCAATACCTCAGCTTAACCGCCTCCGACTTCGCCGTCTCCACGTCATCCGCCTTGAACGCCTCTTCCAATATCGCTATACTTGTCTGTATTCTCTCATCATTTGCCTCCCTCAGCTCATCCAAATGGTGTTCCTCCTCAGCCTCCTCAATAAGTTCACGTGCCTCCAAAACCTCCATCAGCAGCTCCGGGTCCTCCACTTTCGCAGTCTCGTCTTCTGCTAGATCGATACCACGCAGTGATAGTAGGTACTGCGCTCGCCGAAGGGGGTCTTGCAGGGTCTTGTAGGCTTCATTTATCCGTGCGGAGAGGGCCTCCGCTCGTCGCTTGGTCTCGGGCGGATGCCGGTCGGGGTGTGCTTCAGCTTGTAACCTAAGAAACTCATTGCGCAGATTGCGCAAGTCTACGGCGAACCTCCCTGTAGGAGGCGGGCCTTCAGGTATTGAACGTGGGAAGAACTCGTAGTGTGTTTGGGGCGCTATTGACTCGCGCGATCGCCTCGGTGTCGTGGAAATGTGTCGACGTTGATTTGGCCGCTCGTCTTGCGGTCCTCGCGTAGATTGCTGGCAGAATAAACATATGCTACCTGTACCCGCTCTTCGAAGTGGTGCAGAGGCGTGCGAAACAGATGCTGTGTCCGCTAGAGCTACAGAAGCTTGAGCGATGCGCTTCATGATAGGTATGCTTTTCTATGTTCGTGGCTCTTATGCTAAAGGAACGGAAGGCTCGGAGGATGGATTAAAGATCCTAAGGTGTCGTTGTATGTAATATCACAGTTGTCCTTGGGCGAAAACAGATGAGCAGAAGGTAGCAGAAATGTTTGGCTAGATTCGGCTTTGAGATCAATTGCCAAAACGTCATGCCAAGCCCGATGCTGCCACTCGGTCCGCGCTCGTCTCCGATACACGGAGCTGTCTCCTGAATCCAATAGTACAACAACAAGCGCTTATAGTGCCTCCATATCATCCCTGGCCCACAACTTGACGGTGCGATCATGTCCACTGCTGCATATCCATCGGGCGTCCTGAGTCGTATCTACGCTTAGAATGTTGCCCGAATGACCCGTCAGCGTCTTACACAGCGCCCAATCGTCTGCAGAGAAGATCTTGACATTCTTGTCAAAACCGCCGGACACGAAGAAAGTTCCCGCCTTCTTTGGCTGGAAGTCTCCCTTCTCGTCCCGTTGCGGACCTTGATTACCAAGGGGCGTACCGGGACCATCCAGCCCCTTGAACCACCTCAAATCTGCGATACCGCCCGTATGCGCTCCCAATGCTGCAACTTCTCTGACTGCCCGTACATCCCAGCACTTCGCAAAACCGTCAGCAGATCCTGTTATGACCCTGTGACCATCTGCACCCCAGTCCAGAGCATATATGGGCTGTATGTGACTGTCCAAATACATGACCACCCGTCCTGTCCTTAAATCCCATATCCGACCTATGCTGTCCAAGCCTGCACTAGCCAATAGAGAGCCGTCTGGGTTGAAGCTGACGGTATACACTTCCCTGGAGTGGCCCTCTTGGAGCAGAAGCTCTGTGGTTGTCGCGACGTCCCACAAACGCCATGTCGTGTCGAAGGATGCTGAAGCTAGATATCGTCCGGAAGGATGAAACTCTACCCGGCATACTCTACCGCTATGGCCAGTGAGCGAAGAGACAGGGGTGTCCTGTTCTAGCGACCACAGGTGTATTTGGCCTTCTCCACCTCCGGAGGCTAGGTTAACTGAACCTGCTGAGACCTGCGTATCTACAGTTGATCCCGGATACCAAGCGATGCCTCCGACCCGATCATTGTGACCTCGCAGAACAACCTTCTCGTCAAGATTCGGGACAGACAGCAACTTAATGCCTCCGCCCCAGTTCCCCGCCGCAATTGTTTGACCATCCGGAGAAAACCTGGCAATGCTAACCGGTCTGTCGCCGGCTAGTTGTGAACCGAACAGATCCCACCCGGCCAAGCGCTCCTTTATAGCTTTCCGATGCTTCACGTGTGTTCTAAGCGGTATCGTCGACTCCGTCTTCTGCACTGTGATACGTTGCTTTGCCCTTGGCAGCGAATACCGCGCGATATCCTGCCGCGCCTGAAGCAGCTCTTGCATACCCTCCGTGTAGAACTCCTCATCCGCCTCGCCCTCTTTCTCCCCCTCTCCGTCCTGCATCAGGATGTCCCCTTCCGCATCCTCCCCATCCACTTCAGCTTGCTGCATCAGGAGCTCCCTGAGTCGATCTCGTCGCTCCGCCGGTCCTTCGCCAAAAAGCGTGATGGGCTCGCCCATTTCCCGCAGCCGGGCGCGGACGCGGTTGTCATCTGTGGGTACCGCTATTGCGGCAGCTCGACGTTTGCGCGAGAATTGTGAGAGGATTGCGGATGCTTTCTCTGAGGGTACACCGGTTGCGCCGGTGGGCATCATGTAATCCCGGTCAAGCGCTGTACCTCCATCAGTAGTGTCTCCTGATTGTGCGATCAGACGCCCTTACGGATACTGCTAAGGTCGATGCCCATGTCTTCATCCTGTTCCGACCACCATCAGCCATGATTTCTTTCCTGCTACATCGCTCCATCATGTGCCCGCCCGAGGACTGTAGCTGAGTTTTGTCCCCTGGTGGAGTTTGTGTGAACATGGTCTCATGTTGTATTTTGCGCAGAGTATGAGAAGCTCTTACCTCAGGCTCATCCTGCACGTACGCTTGCCGCGACGGGTGCATCATCTTGTCTGAATATGTACTGAGCGATTCGGCTCAGATTAGTGCACTTGAACGGGTACAGCAACAGGGCAGCTTTGCTGAAATCAGTGCAGTTGCGTTTCTGAACGAGAAATAGCCAAACGCGATTGAAGTTTCATAATGTCAAAGTGTTATGAAGAGCGCATTGAGATCCGCATGTCAAGCTCGAAGATGTTCAGTGTCGGTCGGAAAAGCTATGTTCCATGCGGCCGCAAAACTTCAAATCAAGGCCTGTGAGCTTCCAGTTCATTAATCCACTCTCCGCCCAAACTGTTCACGAAACTAGGGAGGTTGATCTCGTACCCTCTATCGTCTGCTCCAGTTCTCCTTACTCCGAGGTTTTGGAAGCGATGAAAGCGAGTGGAAGCTGAAATTGCCCGCGGTCACCTCTTTCGCTCAATATCACAGTCCTCAGCTTACTGGACGAGGGCTGAAAAGGGTAGTCCTGGAGGTACCTTTCGTTAGTTCGTCTTCATACACTGTAGATTATCACACACACTATTCAAAACAAACGATGCAACAGCCGCAAGTCGCCTGACGCACGGATTAGTGATCGTGTTGTCAGTGTTTGACCTGCATAAGCACGCTTTTTTGGCCCGCTGGTGCTACTTTAGGGGCCGGACTGCCTTGTACCTCGGGTTGGTTCTTCTTTGCGATCCTGCGTAAGAGAAAAACATAAACCGTCCGCTTCCATGTATAATTTCTATCATTCTGCCAAACCTCATCCCTCTTCGTTTAGTTCGAATACCGCATTCTTAAATCTAACAAGCCGTCTCCACCAAGCAACTGCTCCACAGATTAAGCAAGATGTACTTCTTCCTCCTCTCAATAGCTGTAGTTCCCATCCTGTTCCTTCTATACATGGTCTATGTATCACCTCTTTCACCTCTCTTTACGTCTAGCTTCCGCTGCACCATCTCCTTTCCGCCATACTACCTCGTCGGTTGGCGGGTCGCCTTCCTCGTTGTGGTCATCTTCGTGAAGTCGGTGTTGCAAGATCTGGGAGTTCTACGGTCGATGCTGCCCAGCCGCATCACGCAGTCAACTCCCGATACCCTCAAGATTCCAGAGCACAGCCTCTATATGCCCTTCCGCATCCGAGAGCAGGAGGTCGCGAACTTCAAGGAGGTTACAGGCAAACCTGCTGGAGGAAAATTGATGGTGCCGCAGCTGCTGACCTTCTTGTCGGCGTACACCGAGGCTGCGGAATTGTTGCTCGTTACTAAATGGACTTTACCGATGAAGCCACTTGGCGGCGTTAAAGTACGTACGCGCTTCGAGCTACTGGTAAATCCAGACCTGGTACAGCCGGAGAAGCTGGTTCAAGCCAAAGATATGTACATCGTCAGCAGATTCATACCTGACGGCAGGGTCGTCAAGCGCGGACTGGAGTATGATAACGAGTCGTTATTGTACATGAGTCTGCCTGGCTCGGATGAGCCTGTACCGGTATTCCGACACATTATCGTTAACATGCACTACATCAAGTCTGCAAAGGGCGTTCAAAGACCCTCTGGATACACCGGCCAGTCGCTCGACGAAGCTCAGGCGAAGTACCTCAGGGAGCCGTTCTCCCTAAGCTTTAACTCGCCTACGAAGTGGGCACATGTCAGCAAGGATTGGAATCTCATCCATGTTTCTGCAAACTTGGCTAAGTTGTTTGGGTTTCCCGGGAAGCTTGCGCAAGGGGTCTTCGTCACAGCGAATGCTGTTACTCGACTGGTCAACGAGGGCGCCTTTCCTACAGACATGCTTGATGGCTCTGGCGGGAATGTTTGGATGGACGTGGAGTTTAGGCGGCCTGTGGTAGTTCCTGCAAAGTTATCGGCAAGATACACGTACGGCGCTGGGAGTGATAGAAACGTAGTAGCATTTGAAGTGATCTACAAGGAGAAAGTTGCAGCGGAGGGAAAGGTTGGATTCCTAGATAAGGGGAGTCGGAACACTTGACAGCAAACGAAAAACAAGCGGAGGCACTTCAAATCAGTTCTAGAATGCCTTTTGTAACCTTGTTGTAATGAGCAGAACAAACCTGAGATTTGCATTTCAATTGTTTATTCGTTCTGGCGAGCTATGTCACTGTTACAGCTTTTCCTGCACGCTTGTTAAGCGCCGGTCGCACTTCCTTTCAGCATCTGTACTGTGCTTTTCTTAGAGAGTTCCAGACTCAATAAGATATCCACCATCCACAACAACAGTTTGTCCATTGAGGTACTGGTTCGTTGTAACGAACATGATGGCATTCGCCATATCCCTGTCGGCCCCGGGCCTTTGAGCTGGGATGTGCGCATACTTGTCCTTTGGAAGCTCGCTCTTTTGGTTCTCGCCCGACTCCTTAGCAGTCATTTCTGACGGGAAGACACCAGGTGCGATGCTGTTGACCCGGATCTTCAGACCTGCTGAAGCGATCTCGGTAGCCAGCATCTTGGTGAGGTGGATTGCAGCAGCCTTGCTCGCATTGTATGAGAAGTGGTGTTGGCTCTTCTTGACCAAGCCGGAGATGGATGTGATGTTGACCACGCACCCTGAGTAGCCTTTCTGGTGCTCGGTAGCCTTCTGCAACATGGGTAGGAAAGCGGTGGTGAGGAAGAAGATCTGACCGACGTTGGTGGAGTAGGTGGAGGTCCAGTCAGAGAAGTCGGAGCCATCGGCATTGAAGAGGTTGTCACGGAGTTGATCGGCGCTCTCGGCTGAGGTCTCCATGGTTGAGGAGCTGATGCCAGCGTTGTTGATCAGCATGCAGAGGCATTTTTCCCGAGATTCAACTTCCTTGACAAGCTTCTTGATGGAGTCTTTGCTGGTGATGTCGCCTTGAAGTGGGATGATTTGACCCTTGATGCCCTGGTTATAGGTCTCGGCTACGCGGTCGAGTTTCTCTTCGGTTCGGCCGACGATGTAGACTTTGGCTCCATTGACGGCAAGGGCTTGTGTGATCACTAGAGGTCGACGGTCGTCAGCGTGTGTTCTCCAGATAGAGCAGTTTTACTGCACTTACTGAGGCCGATACCCGAGCCACCGCCGGTGACCAATGCCACTTTGTCCTTGACATCGAACAGCTCAGTGAGCTGGAAGGCCTCATTGTTGTGCTCATGGGGGTTGGATGAAGAAGCCATAGTGTGTGATGAGTTCTCAGAGGAGCTGGAGAATGTGTTTTGAACAGTTGATTGGACTTGCTTTGCAATTTCTGAAAGTCTTTCGGTTGACATGGAGTCGAATTAGTGTTTCACGAAGGCAGTTTGAGGGTCCACTGTATAAGTACGCTGAGGCTATTACACGTCACTATTGAAAAGTTTTGGCTTGTGATGTCAACCCCACTCGGTGCATGTAAGAGCGGAGCACCTTGCTGGCAAGCATATAGTCCCGAAGGTAAGATCGGAGCTTTTTGCTGGTTTAGTGCTTTCGAAACTCTTAAAGCATCACTTGTTGCAAGCAGATGTCAGTTCACGATGTACCACCCAGGAACCGAAACTCCAGAGTATCACCTGAGCACTTGAGTCAAGGCCTATCACTCGATCTCTGGGTAAGGCTTCAAAAGAATGGTTCCCCGCCTGCTCCTATCACTTTCGGAACTGTCGAAGAATCCCATCCGGGCCATGTTTGTTACCCCGCCATTCGTCGAGGTCGGTGCGGGAGGGACGCCCCCGAATACGTCATGGCGCAGCGGTAGGGCTGAGTGGGTCGTGGGGATCTGGATTTCTGTGCTCCACACGTCATGTCAAACTGTGGCTGGTGAACGTTTCCTCCCTTGCCAGGCTTCCAGCGCGCTTTCGTATGTTTCCCATCATCTTCAGTTTCGTTCTAAAGTCTGTTACTGGTTCCGTAATGGTCACTTCGTGAATTATAACTACTGTCCTCGCCAACAAAATGGATATCCTGGCAAACCTGCTTCCATCCGGTAAGGCGGCGGAGGGTCTGAACCTTTCGAGTCCTGGACCAGAACATCCATCAGGACCACCAAAAAATGGAGAATTGTCGCAATCAGAGAGAGCCTTTCAAGCTGGGCTTACGTTCCTCTCAGGCGCGACTGCGTAAGACCTGTTCTCTATCTTTGACTTTTAAAGCAAACACTGAGCACGTGCTACTACAGCATTAACATCTCCCAACTTATTGGGGCGCCCCTGAAGCTGATCAACGAAGAGTACTATGACACTTACATGGCATTCACTAAGCAGTCTTTCGCTGTCTTAGTCACTGCGATCACGCAATGGTGGTCTCCAACCGTTGTCAAGGTCAGCGGGGATGAGACCGTCAAAGGGCAGTTCGCACAGGCTGCAGACGGTAGCTTGAAGTGCAATTTCCCACACAGAATTGTTATGATGGCAAATCATCAGGTGGGCTTACAGAGGACAGCTACTCATGCGCTACAGTATGCTGACTCCCTATAGCTCTATACTGACTGGCTCTACCTGTGGTGGATCGCTTACACCAACGGCATGCATGGACGGATCTATATCATCCTGAAAGAATCCCTGCGCAAGATCCCTATCATTGGATGGGGCGCTCAATTCTACAACTTCATCTTCCTAGCCCGGAAATGGGAGCAAGACAAAACCAGGTTTCATGAACATCTTCAGAAGTTGAACAATCCCAAGGACCCCATGTGGCTGCTTATCTTTCCTGAAGGCACCAACCTTTCTTCGGTGACCCGCGAGAAGAGCAGGCAATGGGCTGAGAAGAATGGAATCCCTGATATGAAACATCAGCTGTTGCCACGTAGCACGGGGCTGCAATTCTGCTTGCAAGAGCTGCGCAAGACTACTGAGTGGCTTTACGATGTTACAGTTGCATATGAAGGGATACCGTAGGTCTTGCCATGGTATGCTGCCCCAAAGATCCACCCGCTAACGCTGTGTAGACCTGGCCAATTTGGCCAGGATATCTTTACCTTGCGCTCTTCATTCTTTGAAGGTCGACCTCCGAAGTCAGTGAATCTGCATATCCGACGGTTCAAGGTTTCAGACATACCGATCGACAACCACAAAGCATTCGATGTCTGGCTGCGGAATCGATGGACGGAGAAAGATCATCTACTAGAATACTTTGCAAAGCACAACCATTTTCCTCAGGAAAAGCCGTGGGAAGTACAACAGGCGGCCCTCAAGACCGGAAAGACACCCAAGACGCATAAAGCGAAGACGATCGAGACAGAAATCAAGTCCGGCAGCTGGGAAGAATTTTTGTCAATCTTCGCGCCCGTGATTGCACTGATCACCGTCTTGTTCCTGTTCTACGGCGGCAACAAGGAATCTTTCGAGAATCCCAACGGGCCAGCAGTACAGCGGCAACAAATTGCTCTGACCAAAGAAGCACTCCAACCTAAGGATCCGTCGAAACAGAAGCCAGTAACAGAATCGAGCCAAAGAGCAATAGAGAAAGCAACAGCCGAATTAGCAAAAAGCTTCACAGCCAATGCACCTTCGTCCGCAGGCTCGACACCAACGAAGGCGACAAGCACGAATTGGATTGGGTCGGTGAAACCAGTAGGCACCAAATCGACAGCGCCGTCAGTCGCAGGATCGACCACCTCGCCGAAGCCGCAACGAAGGCTGTCTATAAGCAGTCTCCCAGCAAACTTCAACCAACTGGGTCGGAGAAACTCGGCCCACAGTGTACAAACACTACCTGCAACAAGAACACAGCCGCAGATCGTCGCTCAAAGAAAATCATCCGTCCAGCCAACTACAACTACCAAGAAGGCGCCCGCACAGACTTCGGCCCAAGTTCAAAAACCTGCAGCACAGAAGACTAGCACTGGAGCAACCGCACCACAATTGAAAAAGCCAGCGGCGCCTGTGACCCAGAAGCCATCAGCTGCTCCAGCGCCTGTAAACGGTCAGCAGAAGCCTGCGGCACCACAGAAGGTTGCTTCTAAAGCGCCAGCAGTACAGAAACCGGCTGCAGCTAAGACTTCCAGCCAAGCACCTTCCGTACAAAGGCCAACACCGCAGAAGCCGGCTGGAGCTACGAATGGAGCTGTGCGGAAGCCAGTGGTACAGAAGACGAGCACAACAAACGGGGCGGTCAAGAAGCCGGCCGTAGCCAAGCCAGCGGCTCAGGACGGACCACCAAAGCTCGACGTGAAGAAGCCTGCAGCAGTCAAGAAGCCAGCGACCATTCAGCAACCTAAGAAGCCTGCACCCCCTGTGAAGGCTCCTCCCAGCACTAATGGTGCCGTTAAGCCTCCTGCTAAGATAAAGCCTGCTGCAACGACCAACGGGACAACGAAAACTGCCCCGAAGAAGCTTTGAAAGAGAGAAAAGATATAAAGTGAATTACGATTAACGAGGTGATTTAGCGGGCGTAACAAAGAATTGGACTGGGAATACCCAATGTGTATAGTTATGGAATCAGCAAAGTAAAAGCTCTCGTCCCATTTGAAGACTCGCTAGAGTAAATGAGAGTGCTGGTGATCTGCTTCGCAAACAGGGTTGTCCAGCTTGGTCACGATACACTCACATACTAGTGATAAGACTAGACCTTCAGAATCATTTTCACATCCCTTACTCAATGCTGAATCGTCCACTCGAGGTGTTGATATTGGACCCTCTCCTATACAAAGATCGGAAGGTCTACCCGGACCCACCGTGGGAAGATCTGCGCTGGGGTATGCGCCACACAACGTCATTCAGTGGCTAATGTAGATCGGAGTGTCCAAGATATTTGGATGTTACATGGATGAAACCTAGAGGTAGAGGCACAATGTAGACATTCAATTTTCCGCTTGACTGCAACGACAATTGTACACTTCTTGCATTCAAAAGGTGAGTTCAACTATCTAGAACATTGTGGTCCAGGTTACTTATCCTTACTAGAGCTGTATCTAAGCGTGCTGTAGGTTTCCTGCAACACATATTCAAAATGAACTTCATCCTAGGCCTCCTCCAACCGACAATTGACTCGGTCATCCAAGCCGCAACCTCAGCGGCCGGCACCTTCGCCGGTGACCTCATCATCGGCGCGGGTGACATGATCGAGAACACCGGTCGAGGGCTTAGCAACAAAGTCACAACCACAGTCGACGCCTGGGGCAACACGATTAAATCGTACGGCGGCGTAGGAGCTACTCTGACGACGCCAGCGGGGCAGACTGTTTCGGCTATCAAGAAGGGTACGGTGAATGCTCCAGGGGCGATTAGTGCTACGGCGGCACGAGCGGGTATAGCGGCGAAGAACTCCCTCCCTTCGGCGCCGACGTCGTACACGCCGTTCGGAGGGACCTCTACCACTAAGACCGTCCCCAAGTCACTCACAACGCCCGCAGTTAAGCCCCTGCCGAAAGTCTCGACGCCCGCAGTCGCCTCAGTAGCACCGGTAGGCAAGAGGATACCCACCGTAAAGTCGGCGGGTCACGCACCGATTGGGACGAAGAAACCCATTCCTGGGGCTCCTAAGCCTGTAGGTGCTGCTAAGCCCGTGGGCACGGTGACGCCGGCGAAGAAACCGGTGCCGGTTGTGCCGAGTGCGGCGAAGACGAAGCGGGCTGCTGCTGTACAGCCGAATATTAAGAAGACGACGCCTATTGCTGGGAAGTAGCAAGATAGAAAGGATGTCGAGATTAAATTAGGACGTTGATGAAAGCTTGTTGACGTGTGACGACCAAGCGTTGTATACAATATGTGTCAAGGTTCTGTTTGTTGGAGTTTACCATCTGTATTTCTACATACTGGAAAGCAACACGCAGTTTTCTATATCAAAGCTAGGGTTCCAAACAAATCCCTAGCCTTGATCTCTTCGGACTTTCTTAGAATCGTCCCAGAGCCGTCGTACGCTCTTAAAATTGATTCCACTACACTTCAATCTTCGTGATCCCTGGCTGAATGCTCTCCAGCTTTTCGAATACCTCCTTGGTAATCCTCCGTTGTAGGTCCTTACCGTAGTCACTTTTCACACGCTCCCCTTCGTCCAAAGGAACAGTATCCATTATGTAACGACCGTGATACTCAGGGCCAAGGTTGGGGTCGACCGCATGAACCAACGTCCTTCCGCCGGTCTCGGTCGACCTTGCCATCAGTGCTTGCATGACACTCATGATGGCCCTGATGACTACGCCAAGATCGTCACGGAATATGTCGCTGTAGCACGCTCCCGGCGTCATGTAGTTGATGATGACGTTAGACTCCGGGCATACTGGACTTAAACGAGCCATCTCTCGTACGAGGAGGAGTAATAATAGTTTGCTAGTCCCGTATCTTTGAATCCGTTAGCCAGATAAGGAACAGTGCAGACTGCAACTTACCGATCGCTCATATTTGCCACCTCCTTGTCATTCAAACTCCCCAAGATCGTATCCCTCTTCCCATCCTCCTGAAACTTTGCCACATACATGATATCACTCCCCACGAAGCTCAACCTTCCCCTCAACCCTGTCTTCCTTGCACTCTCCCTCAGCTTCGGCAGCACAAGCAGCCCCAGCATTACCGCCCCAATCAAATTCACCTGCACATGGCTCTCCATCCCATCAATCCTCCTCCACTCACTCGTCAACATCCCCGCGTTCTGAATCACCGCATCCAACCTCTCCAACCCCTTGACCCTCTCCCCAAACGCCAGCAAACTCGCCGAACTGCCCAGATCCAACTCCCACACCTCGATCCTCTTCCTCGCGGCTTCTGGATCCTTGACGCCTACGAGGATCTTCTCCACGGCGGTCTCACCTTTGGATACGCTGCGCACGGCGAGGATGACCTTGCCGCAGTCTAGGTTGACGAGGTGGCGGGCTGCTTCGAGGCCGAGGCCGGTGTTTGCGCCTGTGATGATGACGGTTTGGGAGGTGAACGAGGTGGTGAGCGGTGGGATAGTGGTAAGGAGCTGCGACTTTGGGAATTGGTAGAACCAGAAGCGGGCGGCCATTGTGTTGTAATGTATGAAACGTGACACGAGAATTATACGGCAATGACACTCTTTAGATGCAGAGGAGAGAATTGTAGAGATGCTAAGAGCGATTGTCTGCTCCAATGTTCAAGCGACAGAGTGCAGTTACACGAGCATGATATAGATGCTACGGGAAGTCCAGAAAGCCGGGCTCCGTACTAGGAATGACCTGATTGTCGGGTTTTCTTGGCTCTCTATAACGCTAAAGGAGGACGGACATGAAATTTACCAGTGAAAGAATACTACTTCTACGCGCGCTTGTGCGCGGGTTCATGCATGAACAGCACCATCCTGCGCAATCCAGGTTACCTTGAAAGAGAATAGTGCGGTTCATCTCATATCCGTGTTCATTCTTGTCTGCCCTGATGACAAACCGTCAGTGGGCATTGCCTTGTGGGATTCTTGGTTGGAAGCAATCACGTTGGAAAGGTGTGGTCATTTGGTTGTTGTCGTTCGTATCGGACCAGAAGTTTGCTAGCGGCCAGTAGTCAACGGACGAAAGTTCACGGATCGGAGTTGAACATCCACAATTTCATGAAGCCTTCGGCCACCTCAGAACAATTTTCGGGAACACGGTTGCATATTCTTCCGATGCGCACGTATGGTTTGAGCCAGCTGGATTCCATGGCCCTGATACGCATAAGCATCTATCTATACACGGTGTACACGCAGCGCATGTGGCAAGGCCTTTAAAAAGCCATAGCTCATCCAATCGCACTACCTAGGTAAGAAAGCGCCGAGTCTGCCCCTTGCTCCCTTGCAAAGTAGATTCTATCGAAACACAACACCGAATGTGTAGCGATGTAGCCAATGGTGTCCTATCCAGCAATCGCTGATTGTAGATCGCTCAAATCTATGAGCATCTGGGTCTAATAACGCCTGTAACCGCCATTCTGATTTCCGCCACGACCTCCGCTGCGGTTGTCATAGTTATCTCTTCCATCTCTTCGTTGGTAATCATCCCTTGGATACGGGCGGTAAGAGTCCCTATCCTGACGCTGCTGACCTTGCCCATGGGGAGCACCACCCTGAGGGTAACCAGGGAACTGCATGCCCGGAGGAGGTGGAGGATAGTAGCCACCATTCTGATAGCCTGCAGGCGGCGGAGGTGGAAACCCACTAGCCAGATGCGGTGGAGGAGGTACCCATCCGTTGACTGGTGGCGGTGGGAAGCCAGGGGGAAGATTGCCGGCGAACTGAGGATTAATATGTGCGGCAAAGGGATTGGGTCGGTCATCGTATCTGTTTTGCCTGTTATCGTAACCATCGTTTCGATTGCCAGGGCCATTGTTGTAGCCTCCACGGGGACGGTACGAATCATCCCGTCTATCATTCGGAGCGTAACTGATGCGGCGACCTCCATTTTCGTTGTAGTCATTGCGAAGAGGCACTCCGCCGAACGATCGACCGCTACGAGATGCTCGGTTCCTAGTTGCTTCTATGTCGGCTGAATCGAGGACTGGTGGGTTGAACTTGACACCTCGAAGCAGCATTGACTTGTGGCTATTTTTGAATTTCGGCATCTCATAATTAACACTGCGAGGGTTAGTAAAAGTAGAATCCATGACACACGAAAGAGCTTACCTGATGGAACGATCCTCTTCGAGATCGGGCATACCTTCGCCAAGAGGGTAGACAAGTGAGCTAGATGGGATGTAGGCCTCGTTTTTCTCAATCTTGCCAGCTAACCCCTCGCTGGTTCTAGGATTGATTGATAGTTTAGGAGCGCCCTGTTTTTTGGAATAGAAATTGACAGCAACGTCTTCGTAGAGCGGGTGTTGAGTCGAAAACAGGAGCACGTCATGCCCCGGAGCGTTTCTTTCGTGCTCCTCATCAGACAACAGAGGGTACTTTGTGTCCATCGCAGCAAGTAGCTTCTTCTCATCAATAAAGGGCAAGATGGCGACACCCTGCCAGGCGAACTTCTTCCCGTTCAGATCAATAGGGAAATCCTCAGGATAGAAATGGACAATATCACTATCCTCATCGGTCATTAAGCTCCTGAAAGGAACGGGAATAGTGTGGTTTGAGGCGGCTGGCATGACGCCCATAAGCTGCTCATAGGGGCGGAAGGGTTTGCCCTTCTCGAAGTTGATCTCCATATCGGCAATATCGACAAAGTCGGCAGCAAAAGGGGCGTAGTGGTACGGGTAGTACCAAGTCCAGGAAGGACAACCCTGGAAATAGTACAACAGCACCCATGCAAGACCCTCAGTATAGGCTCTAGCCACTTGGTGGCGGAACTCCAAATCCTTCGGGTCAACCTTGAACTTGGCTTCGTAGTATCTGTCTGCATATCCAGGGCTCCATAATCTGACTTCATCCTCGGGCTCCTCAGGCTCCTCTTTGGGCGTCTCCACATAGTTGGGCGTCTTTCGGCCCGGAGTACCAGCTTCTTCTTCCTCCATCAGATCTGCTTTCCTCTTCTTGAGGGCCGAAGGTGGAGTTTGCAGGTTTAGAGCATCGCTATCCGTATCTACATTGAGCTGACTAATTGGCTCACTATCGGTATCCGTTGGTGTTTCGGCAGCTGAGAGTGATTTACCCTTTAGCAGGCGTTCCTTTAGTACTGCTGCTGCGCTCTTGTTCGCCGTGTCAGCGTTGCCCTCTGCGTTCTTCCTCATAATCATATCGTGAGTAAGTTGACGAGCGGCCTTTGTAGAGACGTCATTGGGATTGAAGCTTGGTAGATGATCAAAGTTCTCGACAACCTTGGCGTTCTTGCGCCGAGGTCCTTGCTGGGCGTCACCAAAATCGCCCTCGTTGCCATTACCGTTGGCTCCGCGCTTCTGTCGCTTCCGTGATTCGGCCTCCTGCTTCCTCCTCTGGTCGGCCGCTTTTCTTCGGTCATCTACTTGCTTTCTTCGTTTAAAGATGGAATCCTCCTGCTTGGCCAAGCCTTGCAGAATCATTTGGGCTCTTTCGAGATCCACCTGTCCATCCTTGGTGACATAGCCACCCATGATAGGTATGCAGTCTCTCCAAATGGCGATCAGAGTGTCGATACCTTGCTCCCTGATGTCCAAACTAGGCAAATGCGGCAGGAAGTCATTTCCGACAAAGAAACACATGAAAACCCAGTCATCCAAGGCGCGCTCAAGATCGAATGGAAACGGCTGGTATGGAACTTTCATCTCTACTTCAAGATATTCGCGAAGTATAGACACGTGAAGCCAGATGAAGGGCTTTTGCACTGCACCTTTCTGCTTCTCATCAAATTCGCCGGTCTTCTGCTTGACCTCTCCAGTGCACGCTTCGGCAAAATGTCCCGGTTGACCGCAGATTCTGCACGTCTTTTGCTTACCCTCTTGGAAAAACACATCCTCACGAAGAACCCGAAAATGAGGCTCATGTGTTGCAAGACCAAGCATGATGAGATCAGCATCCAAGCCGTAGATAACATGTCTTGTATTGGGGTCGTGCTGTGGGGAGTTCCTCTGCGAGCGAATGAACTCCATGATCTTGTGCTCTCCTTCGCCGGGAACTGTGGCATCTGATATGATGATCTTCACTTTCTCCCAAGCAGGATCGGTATTGAGCTTGTATGCCACCCAATACCGTAGAGCCGCGGCAAGCAGACCCATAAAAGGCGTTCCGGGCGTGATGGCATTGCTATCCCATGTCTTCTTGGGCTCGATGGCTTGAATTACGTCTGCAGGATCGCCCTTGGCCGCATTTTGTTTTTGCAATAACTTCATAAATTCAGCGGTCTTCTCGTCCTTCTCCTTCGCTTCTTGCGCTGATCGGAATCGACGTGATCGTTGTTGGTTCATCTTGGCTCGAGGTGCAACACCATCTGTTATACTAAATTAGCATCTACATCGATAAAATTGAGACTCGACGTAAGAGGAAATGTTCCCGTACCCCCCTTGACGACGTAGTGGCATTAGGTGCAGTGCATCCGTCCCCAGGGGAGCACGGTATCTGACCACATATTGTGGTGGACATACCGACAGCGATCATTAGTAGCTTCCGTGGCCGAACCATATTAACTACGCGATCCGTGTACTTGAAGATCTCCAACATCATCTCCTCCTCCGTAGCTGGTGGAGGTCTGTCCTCTGGATGTGAACAGGGATGGACGATACCGTTCATATCCAGATACAGATTATCCATCTCCTCTCCATTCGGATTTGGTCCGGTAGTGTCGACAGGTATGTATTCTCCCTCAACTTCTCGCGGCTGCTCCTCAATCACACCAGAGATAATCTTGGGGTATTTTTGGGAGAGCCATCGGAAGAGCGCCGGGACACCCATATTGGCGATTCCTTGATAACAGAGTCGGAGCCGTATGCGATGTCAGAACTGAGCAAAGATTCGTCGTGCTTTTGTCGCCGAATAGGAACTGCGCTCCCAGTAAAACCCTCGTCAAGCTGTTCAGACCTAGAACAACTGCGCTTTCCACCCGTTCATACACTCCAGAACTGCTGAGTAGTCGATCAGATGAGGATCGCGATTAGCGCAGAGCAGTTCCTTCACCAGTCATGCCTAGGCTTCGAAAAAAGAAGTTTCAAAAATCGCCTAGGGCAGACAGAGACGGTATTGCGCTAAACCAACATTGCCAAGAGTCATATGCTTAGTCATGGACAAAGTCCGGGGAAGCAGAGCACAAGGGGGCCTCATTAGCAACACGTTGAATCTATAACTGCGCTCTAGCTACCATTGACGCAGGTGCATCCAGAAGAGCAAAGGGAACAATTCCCTTCGATCGCGTTGTACGAGATATCGCCATGCCTGTGCCTTGATCACGTACGACTCCAAAACAATGCTTCGCATGCTGGAAGCACAAGCTCCGGCCAAACAGACAGCTACCGATACTATCAATACTCTCAGCAGTCGGCTATCGAGTGCAACATTACTTGAAGACAGGCGCGCCGCCATTCTTGGGCTCCGGAGCTTCGCAAAGGAATACCCGGCATCTGTTGCTTCTGGTGGACTCCGTGGCCTCATTAGCAGCCTGACGAAAGATGCGGACGATGTCGACACTACCAAAATCGTCCTGGAGACGCTTCTTATGCTCTTCAACCCTAATGAAGACAGCCCCGAAGCCTCGGACGATATAACTCTCTGGCTTGCAGATGAATTTACAACCGTAAGCATTCTGTGGTCTCCTACCTACCTCGTACTGAGCTTATGTTAGCGTCAAGATAACATAACCATCCTGCTGGACCTTCTCGAAACTCCAGACTTTTACCCCCGACTATACGCTCTCCAGCTACTGTCCGCCATATCCTCTGCTCGACCTGAACGAACGCAGGAATGCATCCTTTCGGCGCCGCTTGGTACCACCCGCTTGGTAGCTACACTGGACGATCCCCGGGATGCGGTCAGAAACGCAGGGCTCGTGATCCTGACAGACCTGACAACATCGTCAGTGGAGTTGCAGAAGTTGGTAGCCTTCGAGAATGCGTTCGAGAGGATATTCCGGCTTGTGGAAGCAGATGGTTCACTCGAGCAGGGCGGCATCGTTGTGCAGGACTGTCTGTCTTTGCTGGCCAACCTACTCCGGGGTAATCCTTCGAACCAGTCCCTCTTCCGTGAGGAGGGCAGGGCCAGGAATCTTTCCCAGCTATTGCCCGGAGGACCCAAGGCCAAAAAGTCAAAAACTCAGGAGGAAGATGACGACTGGGTGAGCCCCCAAAAAGACAAGAACATCTGGGGTCTTTTGGCCGTCATCAGGATGTTTCTTGGCAAGGGTAATGTAGGTACAAAGGCAAATCAAGATGCTTTTCAAAAGCACGGTTTGTTACAGCAGATACTCAATCTCGCTTTCGAAAGAACCGCCGAGATCTTCATTCGGGCAGAGGCGCTCCAGACCTGTGCTGATATGATCCGAGGCAACTCCCGACTGCAGGAAGGGTTCGCGCAGCTGCAGGTTGCAAATGTCACAGGCCAGGAATCTCAAACGAACGGCGATGCCAAGACGAACGGCGATGCTCATGTGTATGTGATAGATGGTTTACTGGACCTTGCTCTGTCTGTACCCTCAGTCCAGATGTTTGACGCACGGTCCGCGGCTGTCGAATGCATCCAGGCATACTTCTACAACCACCAACCTATCCGCCATCACTTCCTTCGCCGTGCCATTGATGGACATGTCTCTGGCCAGGACGAGACAGCCAATGTGCTCTCAACGCTGCTTACTGGGACTGCTGCTCCATCTTCTGATCCGTACCGGATATGGTTCGCTGCAGTAATTGTCTTTCACTTGATCTACGAGGATGCAGAAGCGAAGGGTCTTCTGATGGCTGTCTCCGAGGGGGATGCTGCAAGTGGAGAAGAGGTCGTTACTTGCATTCAGTCACTCACGGGCAATCTATTGGCAAGCCTGCAAACTATTTCGGATGAGCGTATATCTGTAGCTTATCTTCAAATACTCTGTGGATGGCTATTCGACGACGCCCGTGCAGTCAACGACTTCTTGAGTGAGGGCAGCAGTGTGCAATCTTTGGTGCAATGGGTCACCAAAGCTTCCCCACAACAATCGCTACTTCGGGGACTCTGTGCTATTTTGCTAGGTATTATATATGAATTCTCGACAAAGGACTCTCCGATACCGAGGCGCACACTGCAGCCTGTCCTTGTTACGGGCTTGGGTCGGGAACGCTACAATGATGCTATTACACAGCTTCGACAGCACCCGCTTGTCCGAGACTTTGAGGTTCTGTCTCAAAGGGGCGGGTCCGCTGCGGGATTGCTTCCGGATGTCTACTTCGACGCGGTATTTGTGGACTTTCTCAAGGACAACTTCAATCGCATTAGGCGTGCTATTGACAGAGACCCCGGCATTGAGATCTTGCAAACCCAGGAGGGCGTTGATAGAGATCTTTTGGATTCAATACGGACGCAATTGCAAGAGAAAGAGCAAGCATTACACAAATTGCAATCTGAGATGCTCACTATGGAGAGGCAGCTCAATCAAGAACAGGCAGAGAAGAAGAAAATACAAGAAACGTCCGCATCGGACTTCAACCGGATAAAGAACATCAACGAAGCACTGCAACGCAACCACGAAGCGGATCTCCAGAAGCGGGATGCCGCGAACCGTACAGCTATTGAGAATCTTAGGGAGCAACATCGCCGGGAGCTCCAGAATATGCAGAACGAACTTCAAAGACGGCAGCAGGATGCAAGCAATCAGATTGCCAGCGTACAGAGACAACAGGAGGGGAGAGTGTCGGCTCTGGAGATTAGATTAAAAGAGCTGGAACAGGCGAATGGCCGGATTGGTGAAGAGCTTGCGTCGGCTAAGCGCACCATTGATGGATTACAAGATACGATAGGGCAGCAGAAGTTGCAGATCGCAGAGCTTAACATCAGTAATACTGACTTGAGTCAAGCGCTGGAGCAAAGCAAGAAGGAAACCGGATCCTTACAGGGCCAGCTGCGTGAGAAACAAGAGTCCTCAGTCAAGGCACAGGAAGCGCTAGGCAAGGCCACAGCAGAGGCTCAGCAACTTCGCGAGAGTGTCAACAAGAACAATAAAGAGCTAGAAGTGCTCCGAAAGACCGTTTCCGACAAAGAAGTGGCACTGGTAGAAAAGGAGAGTGCCAGGAGCGCTGCCCAAACTGAGCTGGATGATTTGCTCATGGTACTTGGTGAGCTCGAAGACAAGCGATCAAGGGATAAGGTATGTGCAGCTGCCATTGATACATCAAAAGTCGCTAAAGTCTTCGTAGAAACGACTAAAGGCTTTGGGCGAAGAGATTTCGGATGACGAAGACGCGGAAGACGATGAAGATGAAGACGAAGACGAGGGAGAAGAGGCACCAGAGGAGGAGTAGCTCGTCAGCATATGTGCATAGACACTCAAAGCTATCTGTACAATGTAACAGTAGAAAAGCGAAAATGATTTCCACACAGTGCTTCCAACGCTGGTGACAAAACGCGACCCCTGTCAGGGTCTGACTCACCGCCTTCAAGAAAATCCATGCCACTTCCCACCGCTTTGACAACCACCCCACCATAGACTCGACTTCTGCCAACGTTCGCTCTCAACACGCGACCACTTCTGCCCACGAGGCGCCGCAACCATGTCGATGAACTTTCCCAAAGAGGAGGAACGCATCCTCGCGCAATGGCGAGAGATCAAAGCTTTTGAACGACAAGTCGAGCTCTCCAAGGGCCGGAAACCCTACACCTTCTACGATGGCCCGCCATTCGCGACGGGTTTACCCCACTACGGGCATTTGCTGGCCTCGACTATCAAGGACATCATACCGCGATACTGGTCTATGAAGGGCTACTACGTCGAGAGGCGGTTTGGCTGGGACACTCATGGTCTGCCAATCGAATATGAGATTGACAAGAAGTTTGGCAAGTCGGCAAAGGATGTGGTTGAGGAGTTTGGTATTGAAAAGTACAACGCCGAGTGCAAGGCCATTGTTATGAGATATGCAGGGGAGTGGAGGGAGACTATTGATCGGTTGGCAAGGTGGATCGACTTTGACAACGACTACAAGGTACGGCGGTTCGAGTACGGAAGCTAGGTCAGGTCTAACATTGGTGTGCTCTCTTAGACGATGGATTCCACATTCATGGAGTCTGTGTGGTGGGTCTTCAAGGCGTTGTTCGACAAAGACGTAGTATATCAGGGCTTCAGAGTCATGCCCTTCTCCACGGCGCTGCATACGCCTCTCAGCAACTTCGAAGCACAACAGAATTACAAGGATGTTCAGGACCCTGCGGTCGTAGTGACCTTCCCGCTGTTGGACGATCCGAATACGTGCCTCCTCGCATGGACAACAACGCCATGGACACTCCCGTCGCATACGGGTCTTGCGGCGCATCCCGACTTCGACTATGTCAAGATTCATGATGAGGCTTCGGGAAAAAATTACATTCTGCTGGAGGCGCTGTTGAGGACACTATACAAGGATCCAAAGAAGGCAAAGTTCAAGGTCCTTGAAAAGATGAAGGGCAAGAAACTGGAGGGTTTGAGATACGAGCCGTTGTTCCCTTACTTTTACGAGCAATTCAAAGACTACGGTTTCCGAGTCTTTATGGGAACGTACGTTACGTCGGATAGCGGTGTAGGCATCGTCCACCAGTCGCCGGCTTTCGGTGAAGAGGATTACAAGATTGCAATGGAGAACGGAGTCATCACGGACAAGCGACTGCCTCCCAATCCAGTGGACGAAGCTGGATGTTTCACCTCAGAGGTTACGGATTTCGAGGGCCAGCACGTCAAGGCTGCTGATAAGGCCATCATCAAACACTTGAAGGGCACTGGAAGGTTGATCGTCGACAGCCAGATTATGCACAGCTACCCCTTCTGTTGGCGATCTGATACGCCTCTCATCTACCGCGCTGTTCCCGCCTGGTTTGTCAAGATTTCTCCTATCATCCCGCAGATGTTGGATGGAATAGACAAGTCACACTGGGTTCCCAACTTTGTGAAGGAAAACCGCTTTTCGTCATGGATTCAGAATGCTCGCGATTGGAACATCTCCCGGAACCGATACTGGGGTACGCCCATCCCTCTCTGGGTAAGCGATGATGGGAAGGAGGTTGTTGCTGTGGGTAGCGTTGAAGAGCTCAAGAAGCTGAGCGGCTACGAAGGCGACATTACCGACTTGCACAGAGATAAGATCGACAACATCACCATTCCGAGCCGACAAGGCAAGGGCACACTTCATCGCATCCCGGAAGTTTTCGACTGCTGGTTTGAATCTGGAGCGATGCCTTACGCCTCGCGGCATTACCCTTTCGAGAACGAAGAGACATTCAAAACCGGGTTCCCGGGAGACTTCATCGCCGAAGGTCTGGACCAAACCCGAGGCTGGTTCTACACCTTGACCGTTCTTGGTACGCATCTTTTCGGGTGTCTACCATTCAAGAACTGCGTGGTAAACGGCATCGTCCTTGCGGAGGACGGAAAGAAGATGTCCAAGCGGTTAAAGAATTACCCCGATCCGACTTTGGTCATGAACAACTATGGTGCTGATGCTCTGCGCTTGTACATGATCAACTCACCCGTGGTACGAGCGGAGCCGTTGAGGTTCAAGGAGTCAGGAGTGAAGGAAATCGTCGCCAAGGTGCTTCTACCCTTCTGGAACAGCTACAACTTCTTCGAGCAACAAGTGGCCCTTCTGAAGAAGGTGGAGAATGTGGATTACAAGTTTGATCCGCACATGGAGGAGACCAACACTAATGTCATGGATAAGTGGATTCTGGCCAGCTGCCAGAGTTTGCTGAAGTTCGTCAACCAAGAAATGGCTGCTTATCGCCTATACACCGTTGTGCCACAGCTGTTAGGCTTGATTGACAGTACAACGAACTGGTACATTCGATTTAACCGCAGGCGGTTAAAGGGCGAAAACGGTATAGACGATACGAAACATGCTCTGAACACACTTTTTGAAGTCCTGTATACCCTCTGCCGAGGCCTTGCACCTTTCACGCCTTTCTTGACCGACAACATCTACCAACGCCTCCTACCGTACATTCCAGAATCATCAAGAGGCGAGGATCCGCGCAGCGTCCACTTCCTAGCATACCCTGAAGTTAGAGAAGAATTGTTTGATGAAGTTATTGAGCGGAGGGTTGGCCGGATGCAGCGGGTCATTGAACTCGCCCGCCTCTCCAGAGAGCGTCGGGACGTGGGTCTCAAGATTCCTTGCAAGACGCTGGTGGTCATTCACCCAGACGCAGGATACCTCGAGGATGTCAAGTCGCTTGAAAGCTACATCACCGAGGAACTCAATGTGCGTGATTTGATACTCTCATCTGATGAGGAGAAGTACAATGTGCAGTATTCGTGCGATGCGGACTGGTCAGTCCTGGGGAAGAAGCTGAAGAAGGATGCACAGAAAGTCAGGAAGGCAATGCCTTCTCTGACGTCTGACCAGGTCAAAGGTTTCCTGAGTGACAAAGAGATGGTCATTGATGGTATCAAGGTCGTTGAGGGCGATCTTGTAGTCAAGCGTGGCATTAAACAGGACGAGGCATCCAAGAACCTCGAGACCAACACAGACGACGACGTTCTCATCATCCTGGATGTCCAGTCATACCCGGAGCTCTTTCAGGAAGGTGTCGCCCGAGAAATCATCAATCGGGTGCAAAGATTACGAAAGAAGGCCGGTCTTCTCCCAACGGATGATGTAGGCATGGAGTACAAGGTGGAAAGCGACAAGAACAATATTGGAATAGAGCATGTGTTTGAGGCGTACGGTGGCCTTATAGAGAAGACGCTTAGACGACCGCTGGATAAGCACGTGGTCACAGAGTTCGAAGGAGAGATACCGCAGGACAAGAAGGAGAAGGTCATCATCGAGGAGGAACAGGAGGTGCATCATGCTACCTTCTTATTGAGGTTGATCAAGCTCGAATAGAGTACTTCTTGCTTTCAAAAGATAGAAGTGTTTGATGTACAGGGTCTCTGACCTCAAAGAAATAGTAAAAGTTGGTTCTTGCCGTCAAAGTATACCTCTGAACGCCTGCAATGCTTGTAGTGAATACATATGAGTAGTAGACATCCAGTCAGGACAAGCCACCCACCCCGTATTCCTCATGACTTCTTTCCGGCCGCTTTCTATTATAGATCTTTTAGCGATGAGGCTAAAGTAACGACACAAACTTGTTCTTACCAGATAACAGTCTTTCAGCCGTAAGAATTCGGTGAGGCACTTGTCCTTATGGACGTTGTTATAGTCTGCGACGATGCACTTGCCGTATGCGGCGCCCTGACGAGCCATCAGCAAAACTACCTCATGCCCCTGGCAGTGGACCGTGAGATCGTACCTCGGCGGAGCATCTCCCAACGGCCTGCGCAAACTTCTCGATCGGCCTTGTCCTTCCTGGCATGATTCTGGCTGGAGAAGTAGGGGCTAAAGGAAGGGCTTTCTTCTCGAATTCGTTGATGCTGAAGTCATTGACGACGCTCGGACCATTTGCAACGATTGGCCAGCATTGTTCGAGAGCAACTGACCATTCCCCGTCCACACCCAAACACACCAATCTGTTGCTCTGCGCGCTTGAGCTCTACATGCCCAAGACGCGACCTTCTCGTGTTTATCCTGCATAAATCCTTACAATTGCTTCTATCACTTAGTAATTCCAGAAAGATACCTCCCATCTCTACGAATGCCGCGCCTATGTCCTGGGAGAAGCGCGCGACTCGACCTAACCTCGAATGCCCTCTTCCACCACCGATGAGCTTCCGGTACTCACTGATGAAGGTTCGCGCAGTCTTATCTCCTCCAGGATCCAGTATCTAACATTCGTAGATGTCGAGATCCTTTACGCTATCGTCAAAGCGGCGCAAGCCTCTGCCGACCCTCCCTTCCGAGCTCTCTTCTCCGCATACGACGCGATCCTGCCGCAATATGGCATCAACCCCGATCACGACCAGGTGTACTTCCGGTTCCTGCTGCGCATGGGCAGTGAAGAGAACGGCCATGGCTCATTGTACCAGCGCTTTGTTACACTGCTCGACAAGCTACACATCCAGATCGAGGTGCACGAAGACTCGCAGGGCGCTGCTCTCGAGGAGATTACAAGAAACTTGGACGGTTTGCGCATGGGCTCTGACGGAATACACAATAATGCGTGTGCATCGAGGAGCAATAAGACTTCGAGACGGGCCTCAATTGCATCGGTGCAACCACCCACCATTCCGGAGGAGACATGGCGGAGTAGGAGCTCGGATGCGTCCCATACGCGAGAGCGGTCACAAGCACGCGTTAGAACGAGGCCTTCGAGTAGGGCGACTGATCCTACGTCTGGACGGTCCGTCTCAAGGGGGCCAAGAGCACGGCAGTCGTCCCAGCAGCCCGCTAGAGGGAGGGTGAGCACCCAGTCAGTAACAGTACATGATAATCGCGTTTCAAACCCTAAACGACCTAATGGACATGCATCCCACGGGTCGAACGGTCACCATGCTCCACGAATGCAGTCGATTACTGGATTGCCATACAGGATAAGCACAATTGATCGAGAGGAGACCCAAAGGAGCGATCAAGATCGCCAGCCGATGGAAGAGGAAGACCCATATGGAAGTAGCCAGCACCAGCCTTCAGAAACCCAGATGAGCATTGAAGCCGAAGCTTTCGACTACCAGCGCAGCGTAAGGGCTGCGCGCTCCTGCTGGGCTCAATGGCGCGCCAAATCCTTGCATATGCGCCAGATGCATCACGCAGCTGAACGGTATGATCAAGACATACTGAAACGCCAAGCAGTGGAACAGTGGCGCGTCGCTCTCCAAGAAAGGAGACAAGCGGCGGAGACTGAACGATTCTTTGACCACATGGAACGACGAGCGGACAAAGCTCGTGATCTGTTCCTACTCACAAAGGCGTTCACACATTGGGCTAGGAGCGCGCTCGACGAGATTCAGCGAACGTCAGTGGCCCAGAGGCACATCATCCGTTACAAGTACTTCAATGCTTGGCTGGAGATTACGGCGGTAAATGAGCTCAAGGTTCGACGACAAAGAATAGGGACATACTTCAATCTTTGGCTGCGGCGAACGATCGATTCGAGAGACACCCAATATCAAGCAATTACCCACTATCAACGCAATCTAGCTCAGCGGGTGTTCTGGGACTGGTTCTGGAAATTCTGCGAGCAGCGCGCTCCAATCTGGTCAGCCGGACGGTCGAGGCGTAATCACTTCATACAGTGGGTTCAGAAGACGAGGGCCTCGCAGCAACAACAAGCTCAAGCAGAGCACTTCAGGGCTGGAAGGCTGGTACGCCGCACATTTTCCGCATGGATCAGCCGGCTGCGGGCTGCACACCAGGATCGTCTCAGAGCAGAGCAGCATCAGAAGGTTACGATCACTAAGAAGGCTATCGCAACACTACACAAATGGACTCAACTTAGCCCACCTTACAGGCAGCTCACTAGCTCAGTAGATACTGGGATCGCTCGTACAGCACTTACCGTATGGGCGAACCGTATGCAGTCGGTACGGCGGGCTGTTGACTTTGACCGTTTCCGCCTGATGGACAATGCTTGGACTACCTGGAATGACAACCTGCGATGCCGAGAATTGAGAAAGAAGATTGACGAGAGGCTGCTCCTTCAAGCCTTGTACAAGTGGCTTTTGGCTGAACGATGTGAACTGCTCAAAAGGATATCAAAGGCTAAGCTGCTTCGCACATGCCTAACGAAGTGGGCAGCAAAGGCAAGATCTGTCGAGGGAACGCTTGTTGTGGCTGAGGACGCTCTTAGAATCCGCAGCAACGGTCGTTGTCTACGGTCGGCGTTCCACCTCTGGCGAGAGGCAAGTCAAGAGCAAGTTCGACAGGAGGAACTGGCCATACGGTTTCGGAACCCCCGGATTCTGCGTGGTCCATTCGAACTTTGGGCCGCTAAAATGCAGCAAGTTGCAAAGCTGCAGAGATGGGCAGCAGATGCCAACTTTTACGTCCTGTGTTCCGGCACTCTGAAGAAGTGGCAAGCTAAGACTGAAGCCACTAGGCGAGCAAAAAGACGTGAGGCCTATTCCCTAGTTAGGCGCAACGCAAAGAAGAACCTGGTTCAGCGATTGTTCCGGCACTGGCATGACTCCACAATAGTTGTTGTGGCTATGGAGCAGCAAGCGGTCCGAAGCCATGCTGACAGAATCCGGAATCAAACCTTCACCATCTTCCGTAACTGGCAGATCGTCGCTTCAGACATGGCCCGCCTTATAAACCAAGCCCATGAAATCCAACATCAAAAACTCCTTCAGCGCGCTTTCGAGCTATGGCTACAAAAGCACAACCACATCCGCTCTCTCGACGACCGCGCTGTGGGCTTCCACACGGAAGCCCTCGAAGCAACAGCAGCACGTTGCATGCGCAACCTGAACTGGCGGCTCTTCCAAGTCAACCGGCAAAACGAGACAGCCATCGCCCTGTACCACCGGAACCAGGACAAGCACTTCAAAAACATGCTGCGCTACTGGGCTGAACGCACGGTCTCTGCTCGACAAGCTCGCCAGCTCCAAGCGCCCAAATCGCCAGAGCGCGGAGGCGTGGCCATTCCAGTGTTGAACGCACCTGTGGAAGAGGAAGATGAGGAAGCCATGACCCGCGCGGAGGACTGGACAGCCTTCGATGACTTCGAACTCAGCGGTTTTTTAGGCGCTAACACTCCGCTGCCGGGCTATATGCGTACGCCGAGCAAGCGCGGTGTGCGGAGCAGAGCGAGGTTTAGGACCGGTGGTAGTGCCACCGTGTCACGGTTACCGGCGCCGGTGATGGGTGAGTTTGAGACGCCGATGGTTACGCCTTTTCAGACGAAGTTGAGGGAGGGGCTTAGTGGGGATGGGCGTGGAGTGGGTGGACCGGGGGTGATGAGTGTGGATAGGGGACGGTTTGGGGGGAGGAGGTTTGGTGGGGAGAGGTCGGCGGCGTTTACTGGGTTTGAGGATATCCCTGAGCATGCATCTAGGGAAGAAGAGGGGCTTTGATTTGTTCGGTTTGCGAATGTATGTTTGGAGTTCTTGGGCTTGGTTATGATTGGATGTGAGATACCCTGTCTGTTTTGGGCTATTCTTGTCAGGTGTAGCATACGGTTGGTTCAAAAGAAGCAAAGTCCAATTATCCGACTGGTTACGCAGTCCGTGTTCAACCACTACTCTTAGCACTTACATGCCAAGCCGGTGTTGATTGCCTTAGAGGTGCACCAGATGGACGCAACGGTCCACGCTCTCATGTTCTCCAGGCTGAAGTTGCCAAGCGTGTAACATCAGAAGCCAAGTTTTGATTATGCAGCAGTACGTACCCAAATTTTGGACCTGCAATGGGTGGGGCCGGAATCTCATTACTTCACCAATAAGTTTATCCGTCCCAGTGGCGACTATACCGAGAAGTTGGCGGTCTCGGCTGTCTGTAGATGCGTCCGTATCGTCAGATCTGAGGAACCGTTCACAACCTCTCAAGACGATTACATGAGCACTTTGCATTTTCATGTGATCGAAACTTATGTCCGCTCTCGTGTTGAACTCCTCGTTTCAGGATGACCTTTTATGTCACGTATGCTGTCAATGAAGCGTGCTGTTTGGGTTTCGATCATTATCACTCCATCAGTCCTACCGTTTGACTACCAGTTTTCATCATGACATCTTCACGAGTCTGGCTCATCACCGGCGCGAACACCGGCCTTGGTCTCGAGCTTGCACTGAAGTGCTTGCAGGAGGGTGATAAAGTTGTTGCCGCCGTACGAACCCCTTCCAGAGCACCCGATAGTCTCCGGCGCGAAGATGTTGCCATCATCCCATTCGATTTGAGCTGGTCGCAGGAGCGCATGAACGAGTTCGTCAAGAATGCCGTTGATACGTTCGGACGGATTGACGTCGTAGTCAACAATGCCGGATACGCTTACATGGGTGCTGTGGAAGAGACAGTGTGAGTCCCAAGCCGCCTTATTCTGCAACTACAGTTCGGGTGTTGACAGATATCCTTCACAGTGACGAAGACACCAAAGCCCAATTCGACACAAACGTCTTCGCCATGCTCCGCCTCATCCGCTCCGCCCTCCCGTACCTCCGCGCCCAACACTCCGGCACAATCATGAACCTCTCCTCCATCGGCGGCTTCCACGGCTTCGTCTCCAACGGTATCTACTGCGCCACCAAGTTTGCCGTTGAAGGCTTCACCGAGGCTCTAGCGGGGGAGGTTGCACCCTTTGGCATCAACTGCGTGATCGTTGAGCCTGGGTATTTCAGGACGAACTTCTTGGCCAATCCGAGTGCAGGGGCGAACCTAGCGAAAGCGATGGATGTTTATGCGGGGACGCCGGCGTATGAAGCGAGGGCTGCGTTTGAGAAGTATAATGGGAAGCAGCCGGGTGATCCGAAGAAAGGGGCGGCGAGGATGTGGGAGTACGTGGCTGGAGAGGGGGTGTTCAAGGGAAAAAAGCGGTTGTTGAGGTTGCCGCTGGGGAGTGATACGGGTGCGCAGATGAAGAAGTATGTGGAGGATTTAAAGATGACGGTGGAGACGTATGATGAAATTTGGAATAGTACGGACATTGTGGAGAGAAACCGAAGTCAGGCAAGGAGAGACACGGTGGCATAGTAAAAGTGACAGCGTGTTGACTGTTTCTTTTGTAGGGAGTCTTTTGATTTTACTTACAATTGAAATTTAAGGTCTCTTTCCGACACTCACTCTTGCGGTGCAGTCGGTGCTTCCAGCCCTCGCCGCGTGCTCCACTAAATCTGAATGCTCTGATCTTCTGCTACCATGCAGACGTACTGCTGTTCTCTAAACTAGATGGCCCTGGATCCTCATCAGCTCAGGCGGGTCGCCGATGTTGGTTACTCATCTCCGCCGAACTCGACATCGGTACAATGGGAGGTGGCAGTTCCGCCGCAAAAGATGAAATTGTCGGTACGGATGTGGATAAGACAGGAACACGTGCAGGGTAGTGCAATTACTTACTTTAAGCATAAACAAATGGGATGGATCGGCGGTCAGTGCCAAGACACTAGACAATATCCGGAGTTTATGGTCTGACCTTCATACCTACCGCAGTTTTCCTTTCTGCTGAGGAATTTTGCAAGCAATGCCATGCTATCTGACTTACAAAATGATACTTCAGCATATAAGATGTTCTCTGGTGAGGACGACCGCGATCGATTACGCGAAGTTCACGCACGGATACGGTGACCACAGCCAGATCACGAGCTAGTAGTGAGCAGAGTATCGTGGCGAGTTTCCTTTGTCTCGTGCATGGCTGGCTTTCCGTATCAACACAGTACCGTCACAGCACTCCTTTGTTCCAGTAAATCTCGACTGGTCTCTTGTAGAGCAGTGATGTATTGCCCGCATGCGTTCTCTTATCGAGGATATTCAAGCTCGGAATGCCTTTCCCACATCCTGCTTTCCTTTGCATTCATCTCCTCTCCAGCCTATAAGACTAGATCGCAGAAGACATCATGAGCACCATCAACATAGGAACCCCTTTCGAGTTGCTCGGAGACGTACCGGAGGCCATAGTCGAGATACCCGCAGAAGTGCCACGGAGCCTGCGCGATTCCATCACCATGTCCGAAGACGCCTTTCTACAAGCGCTTGAGAACGAGAACCCTCTAGTGGACATCCAAGATCTTTTAGCGAATCATGAGTCCACCTCCTCGGGAAGCAGCATCTCGCCAATGGTTTCCAGGATCAGTAACTTCCGAGTGGCCAGATTGCCACGGTCGAGAGCAATCATGAAGCCGACAGGACGAAGGCAGATGAACAAGCGGAGAAAGCCCCAGACGAACAGTCCGCTCAGGAAACAACTCGAACTCGCGACGCTAGAAGACAGTCTAGTGCGTAGTGTGGTCAAGTTGAAGATAACCGAACGACCAGATGCCGAGACGGACACAGCTAAGGATGTCAGCGACAACATCAGCAGTGATAGCGGTAACTCCATCCAACAAACGCCTGACATGGTAGGACAACCTCCCAAGGCATATCCGCCTAGCTTGTACGGATCACGAATCGTGGGCGGACAGCGCGCAGATACTCCAAGACGTACTGTTGTGCAGAAACGAACAGCAGATTCAGCGCCCTCTATGACACCACGTGCGTCTACGCCCACGAAACTGGGTTTGATTTCGGAAGTCGGGGTGCCTCTGTCTTTTGTCAACCAGAGAGCTCGGTATGTCCAAGGGCCCATAAGGCTGCTTACGCCGATCACTCAATCCAGAAGCGGAAGCATCGCCAACATGGAGCTATTCCACGGTCTTCTAGGCAGCCAAGATGACATGACGATAGGAAAGACCACGGAGGAGTCAATCGTGGATGACATGGTGGATTTCTTTGAATCATTCGGGTTTGCTCCCGTCCAATATGGCGGAGACAACTTTTGGGAGCCTCCTCCCGACCGCAGTATGCTTCCGTTGCCCATGCCATCGCCTTTGGCAGCCACGCTAGTGCTTGGTAAAGGCGAAGGCCGCAAGCCGTCAAGCGTTAGGCCAATCCCTAATAGACAACCTAACGGACATGTCCTCACCGGAAAGGCAAAGTTCAAGCGCATCTTTTCCACTGCATCTTCGCTCCTGTAAGGTGGGTAGACCGATTGGATCGATCCGTCACATACTCGTACAGCATGCGCACGATATCATGTTCACTGGTTAGACCGGACAGGCTGAAGGCAGAGCTTCTGGCCACAGATGGGGCCGCCGTTGTTGCCCTGAAGGCCGCATCGTAGTTTCAGCCTTGTCTCAACCAAATGCCCGTCTCTACTGTGGGCTGTTGTGTACGGTAGCTGGTACAGCGCGCTCCAAGAGGTGCGTAGGAGTGCCCTTAGCACAGCAGATACAGGCGCAGAGATGTGCCTTGCTCGTCGTGGGAAGTGCCTTTGTTGCTTGCTTGGAGTTGACCCAAGAACAGGCGGAACTCGAGGAGCAAAACCATTCTCAAGATCGATTCTTCCGGAATCCCGGTAGCCTTGCTTCCTGCTGTCTTTGACCGGGCGATGTTACGGTCATCTTAAGCTTCAGGTCCTCCGTAGCTGCATATTGGGGCAACACAAGTCGAATCAGCAGAGGCTCGTGAGTGAGGCGGACGGTGCGAGACAAGATCGGCAAGTCAAAGTGGATGAGGAGGGCAGGGTGTCCGTATATAATTCGTCGATGCCTTGCATGTCTCGGCGCACTAGCTGTTGAGTCGAATTAAAACGATCGAGACCATGACATGGGGTGTGTTTTATCGTGACCATGTTTGCTTTTCGCACCGTTCCTTCAACCTTGGCCGTGCCAACGCATCATCCACATAACTACCCCAACCCTCCTCGCCTCGATTTCCCATCTCCCATCATCTCCTCATCTTCTCGTTCGCCTCGAAAACTGTGATCGACCCTCTTGTCATTGTCAAACGAAAAGGACATTCTTGCCGCGTAGGTACAGGCCATTGCAGCCCTTGAGCGATCAATTGCTAAACTATACTATAGTATTGGACCGTTACCACCCAGGTTCAGCCTTGACAGCGAAACGCACGGATTGTACTCGTTTGCAGTGGTCAGTGCCATGACCATGGGAAGCAGTCCCAATCCCATCCAGCAATGGATTGCATCGGAGCAACAGAAGCACTGGCGCCAGTATTCGCACCAGCCTGAAACAGTACGACAGCAGCTATGGGAGGAGCAGAAGGAGACATTGCTGTTCCAGGTCCAGCAGAACCTGGAGCTCTGCAGCGTCCCACGAACCATGCCCATTACCAGCAATATTGGCTTTAGCACACATGCTGTACGGATACCGTCCCAGAACATGTTTGCCTGTGCTAATGTTGTTGCCCTAGCTTCTGCAACATGCACCTTCGATGAGCCGAATAGAAGATCTCACGATGGCCTCAACAATATCCGCACCTGCTGCAATCCCAATGTCAAGGACTCAGTCGAGCGTCTCCAGCAGCAAACGAGAGCGACCATTGGATCAGAACGAATCGAGCCGGTCGAAAAGGCACCAAACATCTCGACACCTTTCGATACCTACCAGGACCTCCCGTACCGAATCTCATCCCCCAGCATACATACTCAGCACTTCTCTCGACAGTTCGAGCTACCTCCCAGGCTACCAGATGCCTACCGTAGACGAGAACGTCGTCGAGTACAGCCCCGAAGAGTTCTTCTCCAAACTGTCGAACGAAAGCAATGACACGACCACGACGCCTTACAGCCAGTACCTGTCACAACCGCAGCCCCATCAACTTGCAATCTCGCCTCAACAGTATCAGCAACAGTGGCCTGCACAGATGACCGACTTTGATCCAGTCAGCACTCCGACAACGGCCGGTTTAACGTACGGTTCTACCTTCGTTAGCGATATGAGTCGTCATGGTAGCATTGGAGGCAACTCCTTTAGCGCCGATTTTTCTGAGATGATGCGATTGACCTCGCACCAGCCTTGCGTTTCCGAAGTCAATGTTGAAGAGCTATCGTTCAATGATACTCCTTTTTCGTATCCACAAGCTTCTGTATTTCCTGAGATTGATAAATCTCATTTTCTTAGCCATGCTGGCGGTGTTGTGAGTGATGATTCTCCCCAGTCCTTTCTTTCTTCCACCTCTGTTTCCTTTCCCCTTGCAAGATCCTCAAAGTCCGAGAAGGCTTTGTCTTCTGTTTCATGCCCTGTTCAAGACATGGCTCGTACTACATCACAAACAAGCGATACCTCAACATCATCAACGTCAGCGCGTAAACTCAAGGAGCAAATTGCTCGAGCTGCTGCACGTCCTATCGTACCAAAGCTAGCAGTTAATGATGCTGCAGCCACCGAGATAAGTAATATGTCTCGACAATCATCATCAGATTCGTCCTCATCAACGAATTCATTCTGTGCTCAATCCGCAGATGGTTCAACTAAAGACAAGGCAGCCATTGCTAAAGCGCCCTATGTTCGCCCACGAAGAGAGAAGTTGACTTGCGAGCTGTGTCCACAACTGCCACAGTTTCGTGGAGATCATGAGCTCCGACGACATCAAATCAGACTACACACCCCGACGAAGACGGTTTGGATATGCGTCAATGGCTCAAAAGATCCCAACTTCCTCAAGAACTGCAAGGCTTGCAGGAAGGAGAAGCAGTACAACGCTTATTATAATGCTGCAGCGCATCTACGCAGAGCTCACTTCCACCCACGTGCAAAGGGAAAGAAGATCAAGGGTGCAGAGAAGCGGGGCGGCAAGGGGGGCGGCGACGATCCTCCGATGCCCTACTTGAAAGAAAAGTTCATGAAGGAAGTCGTCGTGGCAATCACTCTGTCAGAAGAGGACGGTTTCGATGACGGTTCCGACGAGTGCATTGACGACAATTTCGAGGGCATCGTTGGCCCAGACAGCACTCCAGAGGAGGTTTTCAACTTCAGTCCTTCAGGCTTGAGCCCCCGAAGAAACCAATATCCGAACGATTACTCCGCCAATCTTAGCACTGGGCGTCATGACTCTCTGCTCGATGAGACCGACTACACCGATACTACCACGCTCGACCAAGGCTATGCAACAACAACGTTTTCGAACCCTTTCGATCTGACCTCACAGTACATGCTAAGTCAAAGCAACGTCATGTTCAGTGATTCGACCAATGTCGATGCTGATAATTTTGAGTTTGATGCATTACTCATGCAGTAGGTGTAACTGTGAGGTCAGGTTCACCAATGTATAGAAGTCCCTTTCTTCACATATCACACACTGTTCTTGTATTCTGTTTCTTCCCTTCCCTTAAGTCTTATGTCTTCCGTTCTCAACATTTCTCTGTCTGCCACTTCACCGCATTACATTTGGTCATGATCTTGCTTATATACACCTCGATGCAGCAGCATCGAAGTTTCTCTTCCTCTATTCCTATGACGACCTTGATGATCATATCATACCTTTCTTAGTCTGGGCGCAGAGGGTTATGAATTCTTTTCTAACATGTTGTAGGAAAGGTCAGCTTTCTTTGTAAATCACATGTATAGTTCTTAGTTCATGTACGATAACATCCTGCCTGCCTTCTCATGACATCAGCAATGAGAACAACCATTTACCTGATCCAGAAACTTCACATTTGGAAAGGGGAAGGAAAGTAAGGTACGCGATATGATTGAGAGTGCAAGTGTTAGCGGACACTGGTAAAAGCCTTTGCCGTCGCTCTTCCGATACCAGGCTCTTGTTGTATGCCTTCGCGGCAAAGAGCGACATCAGTCTCGTCAGCCAGAACAACCTGGAAAGCTATGAACCATGCGTCGTTGTCCGAGTCTGCCTAAACGCAGATCAGAGCGGCTCTGCTGGCCTAACGTACGCTCGTTGCCACTGTCACGCGATCAGTGGAAACCACCATGCTTTGCCCCTGCAGCATAAGCAGAGGAAGTAATTAGTGAATTCTCAATTGCAAGTACCCATAATACCCATACTTCATGACTCTAAACTGCAGAGCCGTTGATGTTCGCCAAGAGTGGAGCAACAATCTCTGGCAAATCAGCGATTCAAGAGCATCAACGCCCACCCTTCTATCGGGCGGACCCTTCCGCTTCAGTACAGCTTCAAAGCTATCGCAGCTGGTCCCGGACTATGCTCCTGACACATTGCGCCCCGAGCTGCTGACAAGACTGTTTCCCTCTTCCACTTGTGAAAACTACGTAGGGCGCGGGGCTTGTGACTCACTGCGGTCTTGTGCATTCTTCCTATACATAGCTAGCCATCCTCCCATAAGCACTTCCTAAAACTTGGAGCCGCAGTAGTCGGCTTCCCAACCATGACATCAGGTGCGTACCCTGCCGTGCTTGCACCCCGCCGCTGCCAATCGCCAGTAACTGAGCCCTATGTCGAACAGCAAGAGACGCCTCAGCTCCACAATCGCCCTCACACTCGCCTCACATTGGGCCGTTCCGTGTAGGGACGCAGCACACACTGTCAGATGAATCCCCAGAGTACCCCGCCTCCGAACAAGACGGTGATTCCGAAACACCCAGCGGCCAGCAAGATGTGCGACGAACAAACGGCGACCAGCATGATGGCGCTACTGCCCACAATGCATCAGGCCTCGAGCTCGAGGACGAGGAGGAGGGTTTGCTACCGCGAGACAAACAACGCCGGACTGCATACTACGACTACACGGCCGAAAAGGCAATGAGCCACCAAGAAGCCAAACAGTTCTACCAACGCCATCAGGATGCCCTGGGCAGTGGCAGCTGGTCTCAGGACGGATATAGCCCGGTCATACGGGCGAAGACTCTGCCTCCCAATGTTTTCATGGAAGGAGACAGACTCAGTCGTGCCGCAAGTCTGAGGTCGGAACCACGAGGGTTTGACAGCGGTCATCCAAGAGCTATGACAAGCACGGAAGGGTACAAATCCACCATACCTGTCGGCCTGGCCGATCCGAACAAGCCAGCCGGAACCGCGCATGTTCAGACTGCCAACCTGGACAACTTTGACCCTCATCGACCAGGTACTGCTGACAGTAGGGAGCAAGCGGCACTCCTAGCAGCGGACAGAGAGGCGCGGGAACACTCCAAGCATCCGGGCTTACCTCATGAGTACAAGCCGTTACTGGAAACAGAGGGCATACATGGTGCTGGTGCCGGCGTTGGAATAGGCAACGGCGCAGGCGGCTTCGCACATGCGGATGCCACTGTCACCTCCGAGCTCAACGCCATCTACACGAACATCCAGCGCATCCTAGACATACGACACAAATACATTAGGTTGTCATTGCAAGGCCCCGAGGATAATCCCAAGGACGAGTCAGGCTGGAAGATCTATCCACCACCGCCGATACCTGTGTGGGACGACCGAAAGGAGCGTCCTGGCGTGAACAGCATGACCAACAGCGGTATCCTGCCTGAAGGTCCGGCTTCGGTCGTTGAGGAGCCGCCCAAAAAGCAGCGAAAGATGGGTCAGGACATTGGATCAGACTTCGACATGGACGAGCTTCTGCCGTTGCCTGACGCCTCGGAAATGGTTTTCAGATTGGATTCCTCGGGCGTGTATCAGGTGTACGAGACGCAAAAGTCTGCCGATGCCGACACACCCATCATCAATATACCTACCCTGCGCGAGTACTATATCGATTTGGACCTGATTCTCAATGTATCCTCTGATGGACCTAGCAAGAGCTTCGCTTTCAGACGGCTGCAGTACCTAGAGGGCAAGTTCAGCCTCTATGTTCTGCTGAATGAGTACCAGGAAGTGGCCGACAGCAAGAAGGTGCCTCACAGAGATTTCTATAACGTCAGGAAGGTAGATACGCACGTTCACCATTCAGCTTGTATGAATCAGAAGCATCTTCTGAGGTTCATTAAGAGCAAGATGAAGAAGTCGCCAGATGAGGTCGTCTTGTTCCGAGACGGGCAGCATCTTACCCTAAGAGAGGTGTTTGAGAGTATCAACCTTACAGCATATGACCTCAGTATCGACACCCTAGACATGCACGCACACAAGGACTCTTTCCACCGGTTCGACAAGTTCAACCTCAAATACAACCCGGTTGGTGAGTCAAGATTGCGCACTATCTTTTTGAAGACGGACAACTTCATCCATGGACGCTACCTGGCGGAGATCACACGGGAAGTCATCTCAGATTTGGAGTCCAGCAAGTACCAGATGGTTGAATGGCGCATTTCCATCTATGGCAGGACGATCGATGAGTGGGACAAGCTGGCGGCTTGGGTGGTGGACAATAAGCTGTTCTCACCCAATGTCCGCTGGCTGATCCAGCTACCTCGTCTCTACGACGTCTACAAATCCACGAATCTGATGGAAAGCTTCGATCAAGTTATTGTCAACGTCTTCCAACCGTTGTTCGAAGTGACAAAGGATCCAAGCAGTCATCCCAAATTGCACGTCTTCTTACAACGAGTCATCGGCTTTGACAGTGTTGATGATGAAAGCAAGGTTGAACGGCGCTTGTACAGGAAGTTCCCCCTTCCTAGGGAGTGGAATACAACGCAGAATCCGCCCTACAGCTACTGGATTTATTACCTATTCGCCAACATGGCTTCATTGAACATGTGGCGTAAGCAGCGCGGCTTCAACACCTTTCTCCTGCGACCTCACTGTGGTGAGGCTGGTGATACGGACCATCTGGCGGCTGCTGTGCTCTGCTGTCACAGCATCAGTCACGGATTGTTGCTCCGCAAGGTGCCGTTGTTGCAGTATGTCTTCTACCTGGAGCAGATTGGGATTGCAATGTCACCTCTCAGCAACAACGCACTTTTCCTTGCCTACGAGAGGAATCCATTCCTGCAGTACTTCAAGCGTGGACTCAACGTTTCCTTGTCAACAGATGATCCTTTGCAGTTCGCTTTCACGAAGGAGCCGCTCATCGAGGAATATGCCGTGGCGGCACAGATCTATAAACTCGGTCCTGTTGACATGTGCGAGCTCGCTAAGCACTCCGTTGAGCAGAGCGGCTTCGAGAGACAAATGAAGAGGCATTGGCTGGGAAGGGGCTTCCATCTCGCCGGCGTTGCTGGCAATGACATGGCGAAGTCGAATGTACCAAATATCCGTGAAGCCTTCCGTCATGAGACTCTGGTGCAGGAGTTAGCCATGTAGGTCCCGTCCCGTTCATAACACACTTCAAGTGCAGGCTGACATTTCAGCAGGATTGACCGCTACACGACTGCTCCATCGTCGGCCCTCTCGGCAGCTAACCTCCCCGCAACCGCTGCGCCCTCCGCAAACGTCACTCAACCTCACTCACCTACCCACACACAACATGCAACCGGTCCTACCTCGCCCACTGCTTCCATGCAAACCGCTCGTTCAGCCACCAACATCACCGAAACCGGCCTTCCACTTCCCAACGCAGCCCTTCACTCACCCACCTTCCCTGCCCAAGCGGCGCGCATCCCAGGTAACTTCTCCGCCACGGATCTCCATGGCATGGCACAAGACCGCTACAGCAAACCGCCTACCCGGCAGTCGTCGATGATAGTGGAGACACCAGCTACGTTGTCACACCAGAACTCGATGAGCCAACAGCAAGCGCAGGCAGGCGCAGGGGATATCCATATCGATGGATACGAGCCAAGAATGTTTCCGGGTGTAGTCAGTAGGAGGAAGACCGTTACCGGGCTGCAGAGGCCGGGTAGTAGTAGCTTTTCGGAGAAAGACGCTGATATGGCGGCATTGAGGAGGCAGGGAACTAGCCACACAAGAGATGGGGATGTGGACAGTGAGGATGACGATGATTGATGGAAACAAGGTATTGAGGATAAGAGGGGAATGCTATGATATGATAAACGCTTACCTAAGGTCCGGGAGGTGTTTTGATGAAGGATTAGGCGACGGCAACCCACACTTGGATAGACAAGACAGATTCTAGTGCACGTCATCAACAACACCATTTCTTTTCAACCAGAAACAGGCCAGTCAATGTGAGGAGCTTCTGACTGAGACTGGTTCAACATCTAGTCCACCCTATTAATAGTAATTCTACTATCCTAAGTTGCCCAACTTAACGCTGGCACCCTTGAATAAATCTTCCTCTCCATGGTTGTGCATATGATCAATGTAAGAAATTCGCAGACAGGGGTATCATTCTGCCCGCGATAGCAGGCTTTGAATTGCAAACGCTAGAAGACAAGTGAGAGAGGGATTGACGACGGCGAGTGCAGTAATCGCCTACAGCTCGTCCAACTTCCGCAGAACCGGATCCTCTTCTGGCCGATACTGCGTAACGGAAGTCGTAAAGTGTCGCGGCATAGCCCCGGTTCTCGTATGTATATTCTCCAAGATCTCCTTCACAGACTCCGGCACCGGCGCATCCTTGATATCCTTCCACCTCCGCTGAACCATCACACCACCCCCATTCCCATCACCCTCACTAACACACCTGATCACCAAAACAACCAGCACAATCCCCAACACCGTGCCCAAGATCCCCCAAAGGATCTTCAAATTCCGACTCGTCGCAGCCTCCCACTCCATCTCCCTCCTTCCAAACATCTCCACCCTCCCCCTCGCCTTCTCAAGCCTCTCGCTCAGCCGTCCCGCCCTCTCCCTGCTCCGTCTAACCCTCCCTTCCAACTCCCCGATCCTCCTCTTCTGGCCCTCAAACCCGCCGAACCCTTCTATCTGGCCCTCGACTTCCTCTTGGAGCCCCGCGGCGTCGGCTTCAAACTCCCCTCCAACTTTCTTAACCAATAGATCCAACTCCTGCAATCCGGAGACTGTAGACCGGAGCACACTAACCTCCTCAAGGATGCTATAATACACATCGTCCACCTTCCTCGTCGCCTGGTGCGCCTGCTCACTTAAGGTATGTAAACTCTGCCGCAGTTCCTCATCGCGCCGTTTGGCCTTTAGACGTTCGCGCGCGACGTCTTCGAGGCGGATGAGGCGCGGACGAGAACCCTGGGACTGGGACTGGGACTGCGGGGTTGGGGAGGTGGTGCGGCCGAGGGTGCCGGGGCGGGCGGCGTCGCGGGCGTTGCCTCCGGCGCTGCTGTTACTGTTATTGGGGGTAGTAGAGTTGTTGGGTTGAGCGGAGCCCCGACGAGGCTGGCTGGAGGTGTCGCGGTCTGTGCCTGCTTCGCTGCCAGAGGCGGCGCCGGAGCCGTTATTGGAGGTGCGGGATTGTTGCTTCAGCAGGTCGGTGAAGCTCGAGGGTGCGTATTGCTGCACCGCGCTCTGGACCGTGTCGCGGAACTGGTGGTGGTGGTGGCTGTGAGAGCCATCGCGGTGCTGGTAGCGGTGGGAGAGGGGGTTGTGCGAGCGGCGGTCTTTGGAGGTGGTGTTGCGGAGTTGGGAAGAGGAGGAGGATTCGAGAGCGGAAGTGGTGGAGGTGCCGGCAGTGAGCCGTGGATGGGCAGTTGCGGACCGTGGGATGGGCTTAGGTCGATCATGAGCTGAGGACCGTAAAGGGTCGATGTGTTGGTACGGAGAGTAGTTCATGGTGAGTTGTTGATGGTTTGAGACGAGAAGGTCGAGCTTTGGCTTGAGGTGCGTATGACGATAAATGATAAGACCGACACGTGAAGATGTCTGGTAGGGCTAAGTGGAGCGTCAAGCCTCAAACTAGAATGGCAAAGACGCACAATGTACCAACAGTTCAGGACTAGGGTCTTGATTAAGACTTAATGTCGATAAATGACTGCGCTATCCTTGGAACCAAGTACCGAGCAGCGCAATGTTTCCGTTGCCCTGAATTAACTCAAAAGAGTAGTCTATCTATGCCACCGTCTGTACGAAGTGGGTATCGCATCCAGCAATGCAGAAGCCAATACAATGTATCATCCGTAGCCATTGGCTTGAAGGCTCAACTAGCCGCCCTTCCTCATGTCCGCAAACTCAAGATGGTTGCTTCCGCCCTCCATGTCGACATCCCTATCGTCATCAGAGCCCTGGACTTCCATGGAGGATCTGTCAACCTCCCGAGTGCTGGATGTAACGCCTTCGAGATCATCCTTCTGCTGTTCCGATCCTTTCGCGTTCTCTCGTTCCACCTGCGCATCGTTAGTGTTCAACGTAGAACCAATCCCATCACCGTGCCAGGCATCATCGGATTGGGTATTTTTCTCCATATAGTAAGGGTCCGCTCCCCATCTGTCATCATCCATATGCTCGTCTTCGGGTCGAGGTCCCCAATTCTCGTCGTATGATGGAGGAGGTTGCGAGTAAGGGTCTTCTTGTTTGAGCTTCCAGTTTGAACTCTGCGCGTTCCCGGTCTCCCATTCGCCATTCTCACGTGCTTCTCTCACCTCTTGTTGAAACGTCTCAATGTCTTTGCTCACGAAAGTCTGCATATACTGTCAGTCTATGTACCCACGTCCGTGAAAGCTCAAAACCCTACCAGGAGCTCCTTGGGCACAGGTTTACGCTCGCTCTCGTCGAATTTGACGCTACTGTAGACTAAGAGCGCCTTGTTGTTTTCGTCTCGAGCTCTCTCAAGTACTTCGTCTTCTTGGATACGCTATAGAAGTAAGCAACTTGATGTTGCGGCCATGCAACACTCCTGCGTCTGGCTTACGGTTTTGAGAATCTTTGCTGAAGAGGTCTGCTGCTGGTAGTCGAGCCTCCACCACTCCCATTCACTCTGCGCGTTCGGATCTTCATCGCTCGAGCGAACCTGGATATAGGTGACGCCAGGTTTCGTCGCTACACCGGACAACCTGTACAGCTCTGTCGGGGGATCGCCCTCTTTGACGTTAGGGTCTTTCAGGAGATATTTCTCCTTCTGTATCTCATCAAAGATTCGATCCTTCTGGTCATCTAAATCTACGGAACGTCAGCAGTGACCTTAAATAAGTATCTGGAGTGCACACTTTGAAGCTTTTTCTTGATGCCTTCCTTTGCCGATTTCAGCTTCTTGACCATCTCTGGTTCTTCCGGCTCATTGTCTTGGGACGCCATGACGGTGTCGCCATCACCTTCTTGGATTTGGATCAGGGGCGGCTCTGGTTTCTTTGTCATGCGCATGACAAGTGTCATGGCCGCGTCCAGCGCTTTGTAGACATCCGTAACCTTCTCATCAGTGTCTGCATTGCGAATCGTCTTTAAACGAGCTTGCTGGTCGAGGATCTTGGAGATGTCTCGATGGAGTTCCTGTAACCGCTGCTTCATGGCAATGGCCCTCTGCTTGTTCGCCTCAAGGTACCTGTCCGCATAGAATGCAGCAGGGACCTCAAAGCCAATACCTGAGTCCGATGTCCCGTTCAGGACTTGCATAACAAGGACGTCGGCCTGCTTCCTGATGAAGGCGTCCTCTTCGTAGGTAGCGCCCCAGACTAGTCGATCCAGGGCGTCATATAGGGTTCTTGGGAATCCATAGGGGTCTTCTTCATCTTGAATATCGAACTCGTACGTTGTCTGTTCGACTGAACTGCCTGATCCATCGTGACCGACGACGCAAGTCTCAAAAAGGGTTCTAGGTGCTTCTGAACCGGTCGCTTGACAAGCCGCACGAGTCCAAGCGTCCAAAAAGCAAGCAATCATCCCTGGTTGGGAGCTCTCTTTCAAGGACGGAATGTCGCTTAGTGGCTCTACGGTTCCGTAGGATCGGTTGCTGTGCTCATAAAAGGCCATGAGCCTTTGAGCTTCTCTGAGGACAGCGTCACTGTTGTCTACTGGTGTCTGGACGCCATCGATGATGATGGAAGGCTTTGGGATTGGCAAGCCTTGCCACCAAAACTCCTGGAAGCCGTAGTCCGCCAGCACCGAGTCCGGGAACAGAAGCGCGTTGTAGCTCACGGAAACTGAAGCCAATATGGTGATTAGGTTTGGCAAATATTCGTGCGAAGGCAGCGGCTTGAAGAAGGCGGGTTCGTATTCTAACCTCTGTCGATCCAAGGCCGGTGCATCCGGGATAACCTCTTTGGCCGTCGACCCTGAATATGTCAACGCCCATGAAGAAGGATCGTAATCTTGCCTTGTAGCGGGGCCGAAGTAGGGCCTGTTCTCGTCATTACCTGCTACCACACCCGTCTGCTGCTGTGAGTCTTGGAGAGACATAGCAATGGCTCTTTTCATGTCCTCGTCTTCTTGGGAAAAGCCTTGTTGTGCGTTGCCTGGCAATAGCCATTAGCCGGGATACTGCATTAGATTGCACTTGTGGTAGGGAGCACTCACCTGCGCCTCCTCCTGTGTGGGCTGATAGCAACCCCGATGCTGTGAGCTGCTCCGTCTGGCTGACTCGGGACGGAGGCCTGGTTGGCGCGGTGACGTTGAGGCTCGACTGGGCGTTGCCTACGCCATAAAGCTCGGAGACTGGAGCATGGTAAGCTCTCTTTCCTCCTGTTCTTTCAGTGCTGTAGACCTACTCCCAACATCCTCCTGCGCCTCAGGAGGGGGGCCGCCATGCTGCAAGGTACCAATCAGCGAAGGAGGAGTGAGCAGTGAAAAAAATGCACATACCTGGAACCATAAGTTGAGCGCAGCCTCTTGTTTCTCGTGCCAGGAGCTACCAGTCTTCACGCTCTACCTCTAGTGAGCTTCTCGTCAACTTATTTTGAAGAAGTATTTCGAGCGTGGCCAAACTGACTTTTATGCAGCGAATTGCAGTGGCTCGGTCTGCATTCGTGATATCGCAGAAGTCTGACACAACTGCCGGGGGCGGATCCATGCTGGGTGCTGTGTTCTTGCGGCTGAGTACAGATCTTTCGTCGATCTATCTGTTAGAGGCCATGTCCGCAGGGTGTCTATGCACAGTTGGTTGGATATTGTGGAAGAGTGAGCAGGGACACCTGCAGGTCGTTTGGTTGTGAAATTATGGAGGATGCGGTCACTTGATGAAGCTTCTGCATTGGGCAAACACTTTGAAGGTTTTGCTCGATAGTCATTTCCAGATTCGTCAAGCACTCACGAGGTTCAGGTTGCCTTGACAGGCGTGACAGGCTGTCGATAGAAGCAGGGCAACTGTTGGAAGAAGGATGTGAGTGGACTGATCGAGCACGCGCCGAGCGGATTTAACCTGTTTTGGAGCAGTGTTAAGTCCGTCAATGTTGTCATTGTCGGATTCACGTTGTGGGTGTCTGCTCAACAAGTTGTACTGTGTTGCTTTACGCAGATGGTAATGGATTGAGTAGAAAACGATAAGTGCCACTGCAAAAGGCAGCAAAGAAGGATACCTAAGCCCAGGGCAAGCGCGACCCGGAGCTTCTCGTGTGACATCGCCAATTGATGCCAGATAACTAAATGGCCATGGTCCATAAGACCCTGCGATGCCAGTAATGCAAATCCAGAGCGCCATGCAAATGCCTCAACGCAGTCTACAAAAAGTAGAAGAATGCCAAACGCCACGCTGTAGGATATGAATAAGGAGAGGGGTCGTCACTGCACCCAACTAGGCAACCTGAAGAGCTAGCGCACCAGCCCTGAGAATGGACGGTTGAGATTGATGGATCAATCTTCCTCATCGTCGTTGCTGCTGCCATCCCCTTCATCAAAATCATCCATCTCTTCGTCCGAGTCACTGCCACCAAAGTCATCCTCGGCATCAGAATCTTCCCAAGACATCAGGTATTCCTCCTCCTTTGTCGTCTTGAACGCGTCCGAGTGGGTGGGCATGACAAAGTCCTCCGGGATGTCCTTCTTCGCCACTTCCAGATCCTTCTTGACCCGCTCCTTGTACTGCGCAGGATCCTTTCTTAGCATGACCCCAGCGTCAACATTGGCAGGCGAAGAGACCTCAGCATCGTCCAGAAGAGATAGGATGGAGAGCAGGACGGTCTCCACTCGTTGTGCAGGCGACCATCGTTCCGCTGCCAGCTCGCCTGACATCTCGTCGTCACCCGGAGGATGTAGGATGGAGATGCAGAGGCGCCCATCTTCGTAAATGTTAGGGTGGAAGAGTGGTCGTAGGAACCTGAAGTCTGGTGGAGAGTAGGGATAGTTCTTGGGGAAGGTCATCTTCGCTTTGAAGTAGCCGCCGTAGTAGAGGGAGTCGGGATTGAGAACGATCAAAGCCACGTTCCATTGAAAGACGTTGTCGTTGTCCAACTCGATGTGTGTCCATGGCTCCTTTGACAGGGTCTTGTACTCGTTCATAAGAATGCGTTCAGCCATCTTGAGTGATTGATGATTGAGTGTGCGAATAAACAGCAGAGGGAATTGTTGCCGCTCGCTTCAACGATAAGTAGTTGCGAAGGTTTGGTCAGTAGGCTGAAAGGCGAGCGTGACTGATACGGCGTTGGTTCTCAAGGGCGCGATGATGATCGTGTGAGCAACGCCACTAAGTCTGAGGTAATGCGGCCGCGAGTGACCGTAAGCGCTACGTCTTCCTCCGGTTGCAGTAGGTGAAGAGGCTTCGTGCAGCGGTAGGAGAAAAGAAAGAAACACACTTTGTAGGTGAGACAAGCAGAGGAGATTGTCTTCGACTTTCAACGAATTAGTCATGAACGCTGGGGTTCCAATCTGGTGCTGTTCAAAAGCAAGTGCACGATGAGGGAAGCCCAGCAAGGTCGCAAAGGCACCAGGTCGGTCCCGGCCCGACCCCCACCGACGCCGCCGTTCCAGACCGCTCAGGCAGAACCCCGACCTCCCCACCGCTTCCCGTTCAGCTCACGATACGGGGGAAGATGCATTTGCTCGTGTCACGCAATTCAACTTTGACAGCTTTCTTAGTATCGTGCCTAGATCGGGCGGATATCTCTGACCGAGGTCTCCTCCTCAGCTGAAACTTTGTTCCATTCTAAGCAACTGGGCCCCTAGTTGTGTTCACAAGCCAGCTGTGACAGACTACGTTTGCTGAGGGCTGTACAATGCATCATATTGTTGCACCAACAGAAAGATGAAGAAAGAAGCTGACTGAACATGAACAATCGTATTGATGCGAGGCTGCTCTAACACTCAACTAATAACCCTCGGCAACGATACGCTCGTTACCAGGACGTGCTTTGCTGATGCATTCCCAGAACCCTCGGTGGAAGCAGTCACCAAATGCCTGGAATTAGGCGGTAAGGAACAGATGCTCTTTGTTTCTCGAACGCCTGGCCATACTATTGATTGTTAGCAACCGTGACACAAATTTCAACATCTATAGATATCTTACCCTTTCGAGGCAGTACTTGTCCAAGATTGGAATTGCTCGAGAACGAAAGTCATAGAAGAAGAAACTGCCAATGGAGATTCCCCATATCCAGCCAGCCGCAACCATGGCGTATCCAGCGCGCCAAAGCGTGTACCCGCCGTAGTTGATGTTGAGAGCAACAGAAAAGAGTCCGCCAGCATAGGGCTTGCCCTTGTTCGCCGGATCAGACTTGAAGATCTTCCGCTGGATCTCTGAGCACTGCTCGAAGAAGAGTCCAACGGCGAAGATGGTAAAGCCAATTAGGAACGAGAGCGATTTGATTGGAGAATTCGATGCATTTGATGAGAAAGCCCAAAGAGAGAGCAGAGTGTTGACACTGTTGAAAACGGTATTGAAGGTGGCAATCATGAAAGCCGCAACGACTGGCATCTCCTGCTCTGAGGTGAAGCTGACCCAAATGATTTGCTTCAAGCTGGTTCCTAAGGAGCACATGGACATAGCGAGGTAGTAAGGGGGAAGACCGAGGATGAGACCTTCGTCCTGTTCTGCGACCTCATCGAGCTTCCCACCGAGACGTTTGATTGTGGTCCTGCCCCATGATGTCACCAGCATGTACTGAAGGTATACATCGAATGCTCGGAGGAGGATAAACATGACAGTTCCAACTGGAGTAGACTTCTTAACTCTCGAAGGGAAATCAAGGTTATGTGCGAAGGAGTTGGGCACTTCTGATTGTCCCATCATGACTTGAGATGCGAAGAGCACGGGTTGTGAAGAAATTAATTCGGTGAAGCTTCGCGTAAGTGAAAAGAGTCAACGAAAGCAAGAAAGCCTTGGTATGCTTCAGGTCGAAATAACACAATATGCTACAGGTTAGTTCGCAGTCTAGCACGATTGGAGCGAATGATGAGGTCTGATACAAGTTACTGTGGACCGGTCCCGTCTACTCGGATTCGATCCGGATGAACTGCTGGTCTTTGCGTTATAGCTTGTTCGATAGCTGACCAAGGCAGCTGCATCGCTATATGCACACCACGGCAGTCACCTGGCGTCAAATCTTCGCTGAACTCAATCCCTAAGAAGAACAAGGAGGAGAAAGAGTACCACAACAAGGTCAGGTACCTTAGATCCCGGGATGACTAGGGTAACCTGCATGACTCGCGGGACGACGGCCGCTAACCACATGCTGTTGTGGCGCTGCCGTTGTTGGGTTCGGCCCAGATGGCACGTACTTGATACAACAAAGGTGTTAAACGAAGGGAGTCATCTCGCAACGTGCAATCGATTTGGCATGAACAATTGTGCAGTCTCCGCTAGCTATATCGTTTCGAAAAACACTTGCGATATGGCGACAAGGCTTGTATGCGCAGATGTAAGGTTGTGATGTCAATGATATCATCGGGGGAGTATTGCACCGCGTCTTGGGACATGACTTTGCCGTAGTAGTACAGATACCGTCTGTGCTAACGAGTCCCTTATAAAGGACGGAACCACCGCTACCGGATGGCGGCTTCGTAGTACCCGGAGCATGTACAGGTAGGGTGACTGTCAAATCATTACTTAGTGCCACATACTATTTCTTCTGATTACTTGGCTTTGGTATACATGTTCATATAAATCCCCTAAATCTGCGATGGAAAGCTGACATTCCTCTTACGCCCAACATCATGTCACGAACACTTCTGATAACAGGTAAGCCCGAACCAAGTTCTCTAAAATTGTATTCACTAACACTTCGACACAGGCGCAACAGGCAAGCAGGGCGGTGCGGTGATCAAAGCCCTTCTTTCACAGCCGACACCAACTCCCTTCCGGATCCTTGCTCTCACGCGAGACAAAAACTCCAAGCAAGCACAACGACTTGCATCCAACAAAGCAGTCACCCTCGTAGAGGGAACCCTCAACGACTGCCCCGCGCTATTCAAAGGTCTCCCGGAGCAGCCCTGGGGTGTCTTCAGCGTGCAACTACCGCTTCCCTCAGCAGAAAGCGAGGAGAGGCAGGGCAAGGCACTGGTTGACAGCGCTGCGGCGGCCGGCGTTAAGCACTTCGTATATACAAGCAATGAACGCGGGGCGAACGGAGAAAATGATCCGACATTCGTTAAGCATTTCATCTCAAAGTACAATATCGAGAAGCATCTGAAGGCTGTAGCAGAAGGACAAGGCAAGGATGGCATGACATGGACAATATTGAGGCCGGTTGCATTCATGGAGAATCTGACGGATGATTTTCTGGGAAGAGCCTTCGTGGCTATGTGGAAGTTGAATGGGCTGGACGAGAAGCTGCAACTGGTAACAACGAACGACGTGGGGAAGATCGGTGCTGAGGCATTCCTGAAGCCAGAAGAATACAAGAACAGAGCGATATCGATCGCTGGCGACGAACTTTCACCAAAAGAGGCAAATGCCATCTTCAAGGAGGAGTTCGGCAGGGACCTTCCTGCAACGTTTAATTTTCTGGGAAGACTTATAAGACTCGGTCTAAGAGAGCAGCTGGGAGACATGTTTGATTGGTTCAAGAAGGACGGATTTGCAGTGGACATGAAGAAGATGAGAGAGGAATATCCGGACATGGAGGACTTCAGGTATTGGCTGCGAAACTCTAGCCAGTTCAGGAAGTCCTCCTAGGTGACCAAGATGTATTTCTTCTAGATTGTGTTGAGAGAACATCTTATAGCGGCGTTTAGCGCAGGAGAAACAGGTATTGCTTGCGAGAAGTGCTCCTTCAGAAGTGCTTAAGGTAGCGCGTGATTGCGACCTGGTGTATAGGGGGAAAGCTTAGCATGAAATGGACGTCCATTTTTTTGCGCAGAGGACGATGAGTTTTCTTGGCTGCGAGCGCATTGCCGCATTTGGCGTTAGTATACAACGGGACGGCCATGGAAGGATTAAGATAGTTCGAGACAATGAAGCGATGAGACATCTAAGTAATTTTTTCAGCTATGCAACAGCAGTACTTGCCGTGAAATGACTTAGTCAGGCAGACACTCATACTGAATGGTCAGTCAACTATCCTGTTCCGATGGAGATGCTATCGCCTACCTGATGTTCGACAGTGCAACCTGAACGTTGACAGTAGAACTGGTAAACGCACGGACAGCGCGGCAGCGCATGGCATGCATCGGCGATCAGCAGGGGTAGTATGGTCCATGCTTCTGCCCTTTGTTAGCTTCCGCAAACTTTAATGACGTCCTTCAACGTCGACGGGAGTTCCTTCACTCCGAGAAGGTTGTTCTTTCAGCATCCGGAGGAAGGATGTATACGGACATACGCCTGCCCGGACGGCTCGCGCAAATTCAGGTGTCCGTGATGTGTTGCCCGGTTGACTCCGTGATATGCTGTCCGTTCTACGTCTCTCGCTATGCTGCGGTTGAGAACATCCGGTATCCGGATGTGATATCGTACTTAAACATCATCTCGAGCCTTTCCTGTCCAGAAAATATCCCTTGTATCCTACAGCTTACCCTTCAAGAAACTTAATCACTCTCCTGTTCCTCAGCAACATATCTCTCTCCTCCATCTCATACCCAATCTACCATAAACGCAATGGGCTTCCTCTACTCGCAACTCTTCGTCACTCCTCGTTACCCCAATGGCGACTTCACTGGTCAAACAGTCATAGTCACAGGCGCAAACACCGGTCTCGGCTTGGAAGCTGCAAAGCACTTTGCACGCCTCAACGCAAGCAAGGTCATCCTAGCATGCCGTGACACTACCAAAGCCGACACGGCAGCGAAGCAGATCGTTGCGGAAACCAAATGCTCCAAGGAAAGACTTGAGATTTGGCAGCTTGATCTCTCAAGCTACAAGTCTATCCTTGCATTCGCGGAGAAGGTCGACGCACTCCCTAGGCTTGATGCGGTTGTTGAAAATGCTGGTATGTGGCAAATTCCTCCTGATATGGGGCAGTATAACTGACTTCTCCAGGCATCGTGACTGCCAAGTTCCAGCTCATGGAGAACAATGAGAGCTCCGTCCACGTCAACGTGATCGCTACCATCTTGTTGGGCCTGCTCGTTCTTCCCAAGCTGCGGGAAAGCGCAAAGACTTACAAGCAAGACGGCCGTCTAGTGCTCGTCGGCTCAGAGGTCTACATGTGGGCCAAGTTCAAGGAGGGCAAACAGCCCGGATCCGTCTTCGATAACCTCAGCAACCCCAATGCCTCCGACATGGCTGATCGCTACAACGTCTCCAAGCTTGTGCAGCTCTTTGCCTATCGCACATTCGCCGCCCAGTCTCCGCCGTCTGCTGAGTCTCCAGTCATCATCACTGCGCTCACGCCCGGCTTCTGCAAGAGCGAGGTCTTTAGGGATGAGGGCTTGCAGGCGAAGATTATGAGGATCATGCAATCGATCATCGGCCGCACCACCGAAGTCGGTAGCCGAACGCTTGTAGATGCTGCCTCCCTCCAGACACATGGTCGTGAGGCCCACGGTACTTTCCTGTGGGACTGCAAACCAACGAATCCCAAGGGGTATGTGACCAGTACCCAGGGCCAGCAAATGCAGAGGAAGGTCTGGTCTGAACTGGTGGAGAAGCTCGAGGGTGTTTCTCCTGGTGTTACCAGCGTGCTCTTAGGAAAGAGCTCCTGATGTCTCCTTGTGATCACCATGCATATGGCGGCGTTCCATTGTTTAGCTTTAGAGATACTCGACATGGTTTAGATGGTACAATTCAACGTTTCCAACATCATAAAGTCTAATTTTCACAAGGTGAAAGGGTGCCTGAGTCATTGCTTGAGATAGCCTGCAAACGAGGAAGTAGAGAACCTCCGTCAGCTCGGACATGGTGCTGTACGTATGGGTAAGTCAGCGTATTGGCACGGCATGAGGATGTGCAGTATCACATGCATCCCGTCCTCAGCAGACATAGAACAACTACGGCAGCCTTCAAGCCCTATGCTCTGACTACAACAGGCGTATCTAACTTGGTATCATCCCGCAACAAAGCTCCTTTCGAGGTACTTATTGACCTACAACCTATGACGAACGTAATATGTGCTCTTCACTCCTCGGGTTTGACGAAGAAATGCTGGTCGAACGGACATTCGATGTATCTATAGATTTAGATTAACACGTGGTTCCTTTCACTCTGGCATCGTGTCGTACTCTCCTCCAATACATGAACTCATCCATGCCAGAACAATGAGAGTATAGCGTTGCTCCACTTGCACGGCCTTAAAGAGTATCTGAATGTGTGAACCAACAGGGAGCACGTGCTCGCTCCCTCTACCAATGCAATAATCCTTTTGTGAAGGGTTTTTAGCCAATCGAATTCCTGTATTGCAGTAGATCCGTCCTAGCAGGAGACATTTCCCTTTGTAAGAGAGGCTTGGGTGCTGCGGGTCAAGATCTGAGATCAAGACACACCGGACTGTCAAGCTCCCGAACCTCCAGGGCTCTACTACATGGGTGGTCCGCTGCAGGCAAGATCCATGCTGCTAGATCCGGACTGGCTGCGGGTCCTCCCGTTACAGCTCAAGTCAGGGCGTGGTCTATGCACCCGCTCCGGCCTAATACAACCTCCACACCACGTCATATCCTCAACCTCACCAAGACCTTCTCATCTGAAAAAAGTGTACCCACTTACTGTACATCCGTGTTCACGGATATTCGAACACGCCGTGTTCTGCTATCTATAAATGAGTCCGTGTCGCATCGGTCGATCTCCCGCGGATGGTCGTGGATCCGTCGAAGGTAAGGACAGTGAGCCTCCCGGCACACGGATATGTTTGCAGCGCAGCGTTGTCCCATCTGGACCCGGGAGGTGAAGTCTTGGTAATGAAGAAAATATTCTCCTTTTGCAGTCAATGTTCTCGGGACAAGGCCGTTCCAGCACCCGGATATATTGATCAATATAAGTTCTCTAGGTAGCACCATGAATAAACTCCTATCGTCAGTGGTGTCTAGTTCCTTGCATTTCTCTACTCCTCTCTCAGACTCTCCACCATCCTCGTGCACAGAACGAAAAACATCTACTGCTGTTCGAGTCTTGTCATCCTGAACAGATCGCCCTGGTCATTCAGATAGACAACCTACACAAAGGGTTCTCCAAAGAATTCCAAAGCCGTCGTCAAGATGTCATCAGATACTCTTGAAAATGTACACATACGCGAGAAAGTGCGACCGTTCGCATCTACAGATACCGCTTCCGAAAGCACCATCGAAGAGGAGTACCCCTCCAAGTTGAACCTCTTAGTGCTCATGTTGGCACTGGTCCTGGCCATGTTTCTGGCCTCCCTCGATATGGTAAACAGAACTGCGTCCTAAGACGCTGGTGTCGCATGCTGACGGCAACTAGACAATCATCGCAACTGCTATACCAAGGATCACAGACCAGTTTCAGAGTCTAAACGATATCGGCTGGTATGGTTCGGCGTTCTTCCTCACCGTTGCATCATCTCAATCGACCTGGGGTAAGATTTACAAATACTTCGACCTCAAATGGGCTTTCCTGAATGCCATCTTTATATTCGAAGTTGGTAGCTTGATTTGCGGTAAGTACTCGTTGATTGTCCTTTCTATTTTCAGCAGACGCTGATGGAGCAACGGCAGCCGTCGCTCAGAACAGTACGACCCTCATTGTTGGACGAGCCATCACTGGCCTCGGTGCCTCAGGTGTCCTTGCTGGCTGCTACTCGATCATCGCGTTTGCCGTACCACCGGAACGACGACCTGCTTTCAACGGCTTCATCGGTGCGACATACGGCGTATCTAGCGTTGTTGGACCCTTGATCGGAGGAGCCTTTACTGATAACATCACATGGCGGTGGTGGTAAGTAAAACGCTCTTCCTGCTCGGGATCAGAAGCTTACAACATTGTAGCTTCTACATCAATTTACCCATTGGAGGCGTATCCGCTGCGGTCATACTCTTCACTTTCAAGACACCCAAGCACTCCAAGACTTCGGAGACACTCAACGCAACCCTGCTTGAGAAGGTCAAGCAGATGGACCTGCCAGGATTCTTCACTGTGCTGGCCGCAGTCATCTGCTTGCTCCTTGCTCTGCAATGGGGTGGAGTTCAGAAGGCCTGGAAGTCGGCAGATGTCATCGGCTGCTTCGTAGGCTTCGCATTGCTCTCCATCCTGTTTGTAGTCATAGAGTACTATCAGGGAGATCGTGCAACGATGGTCCCCCACATCATCAGGAAGCGACTCGTCATCGTCGGATCCGCTTTCAGCTTCTTGTAAGTAGTAGCCGTTTGGAGATGATCAGCACATGTCAAACATGGAGTGCTAATCGAGACACAGTATCGGTGGCGCTTTTTTCCTCCTCCTTTACTATCTCCCCATATACTTCCAAGCCATCCAGGGGACAACAGCAGCACAGAGCGGTATCCGAAACCTGTCTCTCATCATCGTCGTTAGTATATTCACAATCGTATCCGGCGGAGCGATTACGGCCCTCGGTTACTTTGCACCATGGATGTTCGGAGGTGCAGCCGTGGCCACTGTTGGTATTGGCCTTATCTATACCTTCGGGATCGGTACTTCAGCAGCCAAGTGGGCCGGTTACCAGGCGATTGCTGGCATCGGCATCGGAGCAAGCTTTCAAGTACCCATCATGGCTGCTCAGGCCTTGGCTGACCCAGCTGATCTGGCCACTACAACCGCAATCCTCATGTTCTTTCAAACCATGGGAGGCGCCTTCTTCGTATCTTCGGCGCAGGCGGCATTTACGAACGAGCTCGTCAAATCTCTGCAGAAGAATGTCCCGCAGCTAAGCCCCTATGAAATCATCGCTGTTGGGGCAACGGAGATTAGGAAGGTCTTCCCTCCGGAGCTGGTACCTGGTATCCTCCTCAGCTACATGGACGGTCTGAAAGTGGGGTTCATCCTTGCTGTCGCTCTTGCTAGCATCGCAACCGTCATAGGTTTGGCTACGCCTTGGAAGAGCATCAAGGGTCACAAGCCTGGTGCTATGGCATGAGAAGTGTCCGCATGTTGAATGGCTGCTCTGGCCAACGGAATGTTTCGCATCTCAAGTTAGAGGCGCGTGATTATAGGTATCATTGGGCGGCGTCTTTGGTGTTCAATGACTCTTTTCTGAAGCATAACTTAAACGAGCGACCGGCTAAATTGAGCATCCGCATATGGGTCCTCCAGGCACTGTATAAGGAGTTTCTATCACTAGGTGGGTTCGTTTTGCAGGTCTCAAGTAAAGACGAATTGCCCGTACGTAGCATTAATGTAATCGAGACAAATGATTGGCTTACATTTTACGAAGAGCTCATGCGACGATAGAAAGTTTCTGCTCTGAAACAAGTCAGGCTGCTGTCAGGGTTGCCATGGCAACACCGGCATCGTCCGCTCGTAAACATTAGTGACGCATCTCTACTGCCCTCCGTTTGACAGGGTCCACAGCTTTTCCGAGTTTAAAAAGCCACAATCCCACCTGCAGGTACCGCTGCATCTGTCAATCTTGCCTTGCATCCTGCACATCCGTTCTGTGGAAACTCCCCGTCAAGCACAAGTCCTGCAGTACTACCAACATCTACTGTGCTCGCTCCCACGACGCTACCTACACAATCCCCTCCTGGTGCGACATCAATCTCCGACAGTCAACAGTGCTTTTCCTCCGCTAGCATGTCTTCTCCATCTATCCTCGCGGACCGCGACGCAAACAGCATCATGTCTCAACCCGCACAGCAGACCGAGGCCGCAAAGCCAAAGTCGATGGAATACCACAGACAAGCCTTCGAGGCCCGCCTCAAGAGCACTGCGTAAGTCTTCCTGCTCGTTGTTCCTTTACCTAAAAAGAGCTTGAACCAGAGGCTAACAATCACACAGCAACCAGGAGCACACCTACGTCTCACCGTCAGATAACATCATGAGCCCGGCCAGTCAGAAGTTGAACGCGTACAAGAACAGGCAGTTTGGCAAGGGGTAAGTCACTGTTCCCTTTATGCAGACAGCTTCGGAAAGGGAAGATCAAGTTGCTAACGACAAGGGCAGGATGAAGGGCCAGAGTCTGTTTGCCAAGGCTAGTGCGAGGAATATGGAGAAGGGCGGTATGTTCGGGGATGTGCCGAAGAAGGAGGAGAAGGTGGAACAGTCGGAACAAAAGAGTGATTAGAGTGAGTGCGGTGTAGAATGGCATCGAAGCATGACTATATGATTGGGTATGGTGTTTGGGATGGTTTGGGGAGGCATTGGCGTTTTGAGTGGACAGTCTCGGCTTTGACGAACGGGGTCGTACTGGCTAGGGGTACTTGAGGATCCATTCTATGCTGTACCACTACATGGGCCGTTTCTAAGGAGATTGGCTCCTTAACGATACTCGGCGTACCTGAAAGCATCTTCTACCATCGTCCACCAGTCGCGTCATTGAGTTCACCAAGACGCCCGGATTGTTATTACCAGCTACTACGAGTTGAATATCCTGCTGTAAAGCATCTCATGCCGTCCCGCCCATATCTCCCCCGTAGGCCAGACCAATCCCGCCTCTCCCACATCCCTCTCCCAGTTACGTTCCACGCCATCCCTGATCATTGCCTGCAATCCCGGACTCCCCAGCACAGCCTGCGCTTGATAGGGTCCCAGCACGCTCGCCCGCACGGCCGCAGAGAGCAACGCTTTAGCATGGTTGAAGAGGAAGACGTAGGCAGATTGCTGGAGGGTTAAGGTAAGGAATGCAGGCGAAGTAAGGAGGCCCCAAAGGGGTGGGTAGTGTCCATTTGGAGGCAGATCCCACGACGTTGCGTTAGGTGGGGCAGGCGAGCGGAGAGCGGTCGAGAACTCCAGAAAGGCCGTCTGCGCGCTTGAAACCGTCTCTCCCTTCCCGGGTGTTGATTGCTGCACTGGCTGATGTTGCTTGAAGCTCCGCTCCCAGATCGCTAGCAGTGCTTTGCCTTGCGCGACGCTTGCCCGCCTGGCAACCGTACAGACGGTGCTTGCGTCGTAGTCATTGTCTAGGTCCCATATCCGCTCTGGATGCCGGTAGCCAGCGAGGACGTAAGGAAGCGCCGAGGCCGCGATGGCGGCTAGTGACAATGGGAGGAAGGTGTTGAAGCTTCCGAATGGCGTCTTTGGGTGCGGATGAAGAGCGGAAGCGGTCCGGTGGTGGGCTAGGTAGGACTCAAGACCGCTGCTGAAGGCGAACGACCCGAGCGGTAGGGCGGAATCGGAAAGGAGGAGGAGGCTGTGGGATGGAGAATCGAGAGTCAATGCTAGATTCGAACTGACTGAGCCACTGGTCTTCATCAAGAGTTGCAGGGCAAGCGTACCATTGTCATTGCTGGGTGACAAGACATCTACCCGGTCATCCTTGAACCCGTTGATTGTGCCATTCTGGCTCCCTTGGCTGCTGTTCAGTCGTGCTTTAGCGTTCCGAAGGCGCTCTTCAAGAGTGTCAATCTCCTTCTGGATTGCACGACAATCGTCTGAGTGGTTCATGGAAGCATATTGTCGACAGCATGAAGATAAGTCCCCCGCATCAGCAGTTATCGCAGGCTCTCCCACTTCAGGCTAGTCACACCGTAGGACGCGGCACATCGGACCATAGCAAGAAACCATTCATCTCAATCATGTTCGCTGTTTCGTAGCTCATGTAATATACCGCTAAATATATACAAAAAGGAAGATCACGAAGCACCTATGCACCGGTCCTTTCATGATCCATCAACCTCCCCAAGGAGTAACCACGCTAGAATGCACTGAAGCCATCAACTCCACGCAATGCAATTCAGAAAAACAAAAAGCAGGCCTCGCTCCGACGCTCGTATTGATAGAGGTGTCCCTTTCCGGCGGGGCAAGCCGATCGCTGAAGGCTCACAAGGTATCCTTCAGAATCTCCTTCTGTGCCGGAGTCAAAGAGGTTGGGAACTTGATCTTGACACCAACGATAAAGTCGCCCCGTTCGCTAGGCTTCTTGCTCTTCGGCATACCCAGGCCAGGGAACTTCTCTTCGAAGTTTGGTGGTGTTGGTCCTGCACCCCCTACAGGAACTTGCTTTCCGTCAATAGTTTGAACGGTGCGCTTCCAGCCGGTGAGCGCCTCCTTTAGGTCGATCTCAACGGTAGCACGGATGTCGTCTCCATCGCGCTTGAACAGGGGATGCTCCTTCTATGAAACAGTTAACATCCTTGTTATCCAAGACCCGCCGGGGGAGTTACTTACCTCAGACACGATAAAATGTAGATCTTGCGTTCCACCCTCCACTTGGTCTCCCATGTTGGCAAACTTGATCTTGCTTCCAGCCTTCAGTCCGGGCTTTATGGGGATTTCCAGAACCTTCTCCTGCTGTGATTGCTTGCCGGTGTTTTGATCGTAGGTTTTCCGTGTAATCTTCATCTTCTTTGTCGTGCCTTTGAAGATTTCTTCTAGTGTGATCGGCAGTTGCTTCTCTACCACTGTAACCTCGTTGGTCGGGGCTTTACTCCTGCCCATATCTCCATATCGCGAACTTCTAGCTCTCGAACCAGTGCTGGGCCGACCACCCCCCATACCACCGAAGCCCCCAAACCCAGCAAACGGATCGTCGTCATCTCCTCCCCCTCCCATTCCAGCCCCTCCTCCACGCAGGAACTCGGAGAAGATGCTTTCGGGATTGCTGAAGCTGAAGCCTCCACCGCTACCACCGCCCCCTCCTCCGGTTGAGAAATGGAACGTCCTAGTACCTCCACCAGGCATACCTCCACCGAAGCTCTGGAAACCACCCGGAAATCCTCCGGGGAAGCCGCCCGCTCCGCCCGCTCCTCCCATGTCTTCCGGAGGAGGGGCACCGCCGCGAAGGAGGAATTCGAGACCGAATTGGTCATATGTCTTGCGCTTCTCAGGGTCTGAAAGGATTTCGTACGCTTGTGATACCTCTTGAATTCCACGTTAGCTATATCTTCCATGGCTGTGCGGGCTAGTGGACTTTACCCACCTTTGAACTTCTCTGCAGCGTTCGGGTTGTCCTTGTTCTTGTCTGGGTGATACTTTAAGGCACTTTTGCGATATGCCTTCTTGATGTCGTCTTGGCTGGCGTTCGACTTGATGCCTAAACCAATCGGTCAGCGGCTGTATGTTGGATTTCCGAACACTATCGTGTACATACCTAGTGCATCGTAGAGCTTGGTCTCTGCAACCATTTTCGAAGCAAATGCGTAGTAGATAATTCCCCAAGGTAAGATATGTGAAGAACTTGTCGTAGGTTTGGCTTATAGGAAGCAGCTGTGGTCAATCGTTCGACTCAGCTCAAGTCGTTAAAGGTAGCCCAGCGCTGCGCGTGGTGCGGAATGTTGAAAGCGAACGGGTGGCTATGCAGGCAGTTGATATTGATTCGACAATTGCAACAAAGGCAAAATGTAAGATTTAAGCTTCTTTCACGGCGAGTCACTAGGTTACAAGCGTTGCGGACAGAAGAGTTGTGTCTTTTCGACTTCGTGATTCAGCTTCGAGTGGAGGCCTCAGAACTCCGGTGACGTATGGAAGCTTCGGGAAGCTTCTGCCTTCTGCTGTGGGAGAGACCAGGAACAGCACGCGACCGCAACGGTGAGTTGTCTTACATGTCGCAAGCGCTTCTGGATGAGGAGACTGTGCAGCAAAGACATTGTGCCGACGTGCGCAGAGAGGAGCGCATGTGCCATGGGACAGTACGGGCTTAGGAGTATTCAACGCTAGTAATGAGGCAAGAGCCGCCCAGGAGCACTCGCATGCACAGCATCCCGGCCGAAGACATACATGTATACTCTGACATTCGTGATTTTTACTGGCTCTGTGTTCGTTTTGATGTGATTTACATCGGTAAGCGAAAGGAAGAAAGCAAGAACTGAACGCCGTACCCATGGAGTAACTCCCACACGCCCACCTGCGCCAAGCTATGATACAGCCCTGAAGGCGGTCTATACAAGCAGTTCTCAGAGCAAACCCAATGGAACATAGCACCCGTGATATAGCCTAATCGCTATCGTCATCCTCCGCAGTCTTCGACTTCCGCTTCTCTTTCTTCTCTTTTTTCTCCTTCTTCTTTCGTTTCCTTTCCGCCTTCTCTTCTGCTGTTTCTCCTTCATGTCGCTTCCTCTTCTTACTATCGCCGTTCTCGGGGCTTGCTGCCGGGTTGGGGGGCGCATCAAGGGCCATTGGAGCACTCCCATTGACGTCGTCTGTTTCAACGGGCGGAATAGCGGGTGCTGAAAGAACATCGTTCTTGGACGTGGTTTCAGCAACGGGTTGAGAAGCAGCCGCAGCATCAGAAGCGCTGAAATCCGTATACTCGGCATTCCATTTGGCTGGGGTAGCCTCGTTCGGTCGGCCATACTTGTCGAGTTTGCCGTCAGCTTTAAGCTTCTTCTTCTCGAGAGCCACCGGGCCCAAGCCCCATCTTCTTGGATAGAGATCTCTTTCCATGATACACCTCTTGACTTTGGCGACGACCCCGTGATCGCAGGTCGACAGTTCAACCGTGGACATTTGAGCAATGCCAATGGCGATAGCCTCACCCTTTGTAGTCATGAGGACAACTTCTTCGTGTAGTTCGATTCCAGCCTCTGCCAAAGAGTCAGCTGCGCGTCCAATAAACTCCGTTGTGTGACTTACCGAATCTCAACAAACCGGGTATCATTAACTTCGCCCCATAGCAGACGGCATTGACCGCGCTGTCTTTGACAACGATACGCTTGTACGTGGTGAGTAGACTCTCTAGAGGCTTGATTACGGTTCTCAAGTAGCCCTCTTCCAATTCGTTGTCGTGCTGATAGACTGCATCCAGGACGTCGTGGAGCGTGGACATCCCTTCCTGTTCTGACATGGCTCCACTGCGAACTCTACGAAGTTCCTGCATATGCGCTCCAACACCCAATAGCAGACCCAAATGAACACACAGCGTCCGAATATAGGTTCCCGCTTCACAACTAACCCAGAAAACCGCCAGATGCCTGTCGTTGTCGAACTCATATAGTTTGCTTTCGTGGATTGTGCGAATTCGAAGCTGTCTCTTGACGGCCGAAATGAGAGGAGGACGTTGAAATAGTGCACCACTGAGGGTCTCCAAAGCACGGGCGAAAGCCGCTTCACCGCCGTATACTGTATCATGTAGACGAATGACACACACGTATTCTTTCCCAGCACCCTGCTGTGACTTCACTAGTCTTGTTGCACGATCAATGCAGACAATGAGGCAACCAGTGACCTTCGGATCTAGTGTACCGCTATGGCCAGTCTTCTCGGCCCTGCACGATCTGGTCAATTTCCTCTTCACTAATCTGAACAATACAACCCTTACCTCAATATCTTTTTCACCCATGCGACAACCTCGTGACTTGAAGGGTTGGATGGTTTGTCAAGGTTGATCACGCCTGAGCTGATATAGGATTTTATGTCGCGTTTGTGTGGTGTACTTCCGCAAGGGATAGGCGTATAGTGAGATGTGCGGACATTTACTACACAGAGATCACATTAGCATATTCACCATAAGGCATTGACTTGCTCACATACGCCGATCGTAGTTCTTCAAAAGCAGTGGCAGATTGCTATGGTCAATGGGAGGAGCTGTCGCCTCAGGTTTAATGACCGCGTCATCATAGTCTGACTGTACTAAGGCCATTGTGGCCGATTCCTTAGAGGTAAGCAAGGGAAAGTGCGCTGGTTGCAGATGTTGCTGCGGTTGTGGTTGAAGTTTGCGGCAGCTGCAAAGCTCGTCGTGAGCTTCCGAAATTTTTGGATGCTAAAGCTACCTTAGTGCGCACGTGATTTGTACATTGTGCTGACCAATGAGAATCATTATTTTCATCCCGCCTCCTGCCCCCACAACTGTAACAATCAGTGACCTGGAAGCATACAATACTGTGAGCATGAATAGAACTCGAACTTGTAGGGATCAATTGGCGCTTTGACGAACTCTGACTGTAAGGTACTCTACTCCTTAGGTGACTAACCCTCAGTGAAGCGGGCAGAACGGTGAAGACGATCCCAATTGCTGTTACCGGATCTCTCAATCCTAAATCTCCTTGAGGCTAACACTTTGTGCCAGATGTACTTGGAAACGTCACCGAAAACCATATAAGCCTGCAGCGCTGTAGGATTGCATAAAGCACCGCCCCATGCATGGGTGGGACAGAGCGTAACCAGGAGCAGCCAGCACGTATCCTCATCAGCTGGCCCCTTCCCTTAATGCCGTGATGCTAGCTTCTTCGTTAATCAGCAAAACGAGTAGCAATCCTCATGCCATGCTGCCGTTGTGAGCCCTTGGCGCAGAATATTCTTCTTCAGTCATCCAAGACGATGACCGCTACCCCTGAAATTTCCATTACCTGTAAAACCAGATGTCCATCCGCGTGACGATCCCTGTGGAGATTGCGTCTGAGCTTGAGGCCGGGCGGCAAAAGCGGTACCGTAGGAAGTATTCCTAGCAGTCAGTCGGTCCGGAGTGAACCAACGTTTGACGAAAGCAGGGGTGTTAATCATGCGTCTACCTCCACCGAAAGTGGGCCAGATTCTGGTCAGAAAGTCATAGAGATGCGCAGCTAACAGTCCAGTTGCCTGTTGCAGCGCGGCTTGTGGTCCACCCATGACGAAAGTGAGGGCCAGCATTCCAAACGGTAAGAATCTCATTGGAAAGGTGAGTATAAACAACGAGGTCTTTTTGTTGGGATTGTCCTGTGACGCGGTGTAGGCAAAGGCAAGAATCAGGGCTTGGAAGGTCAGCATGTTCCAGAGCCTGCAGCATCCGTACGCACCTTGCAGGAACGTAAAACCGCCAAGGACGAAGCCACAGGTTCCCTTGAACGTAGTCAGCCAGTAGCAAGCATGAGGAACAGTGACAATTGCCGATCGACGTTGAATTTCTTTGACTATAGAGTACACTATAAAGAAGGGGATATGTAGGGAGCCACAACCACCCATACGGTAGGGAAGACCCGCTAGGTTTATTCTCAATTGACAATCCCACCATGCCTACCCCGGATGGTAACCCTTTGACAGATTGCGAATGACGGGAAACACCAAGTGCAGGGGCAATCTTCCTCGTCTCCAGGAACCGCTTCAGCTAGAAATGGCTGGGCGGGCAGATATGCGAGGTGAATCATACTAGATGCGGCACAATAGAGGAAAGCGCCGCTCACTTACCAGGATGACGATGGCATTGAAGACGACGTAAGTGAAGAAATCACCGGGTTGGCTGAACCGCGGAGAATCTGTCTCTAGCAGAACGCCATAGGTATATACTGATGGCAACAAGCGGAGCCAGTCAGCCAGCGCCTCCGAGCCCTGCAGCATTAAATTACGAACGGAAGTAGGCATCAAAGATGATGGAGAGACCAGGCCCTGTGAGTAGGAAAGGTGTCACCAAGCGCCATATCTCAGGAACCAGCTTGATGATCCACGGGCGATAGAAGATGATCCACTTAAAGGGTACGAGGCCAGCGTACGCCAGACACGACAAACCAACGGCACCTGCTGTCAGCGTTCTGTGCGATCAGCGGATCAGTTACTTGTCTAGACAGTCCATCGTTGAGAATGCTCACCTCGTGACAGGAGGAGCAGCATAGAAGATGTCCATGATTGAACGCGGTACGGTTCTTACAACCGCAGAAGTGGACGAAAGGACGAGGTGAAAAAGACACGAAGCTTACCTGACAGCTAGCTGAATTTGAGCTTCTGCAGCTCCCGAAGATGTGCCGTGGGTTTGAGTGGCACAGTGATCTCATAAGCCACAAGCCACATACGGAGGGGCAGTTTCCATGCAATGGCGGGGATCTTGAAATTTTTATGACGAAGAACGTTGCCCGCAATACGCATAAAGGCTGCCATTGACCACATACCAAAAACCGAAATTTGGCACTCTGCTTGATACTACGTGGATCTCACTGAAACCCACCGGAAATCTTCAAAATGGATGCCATGATACCCATCCTCGGCTCCTCAAAGTAAGTTCGACTCCTACGCTCATGCATAACCGCAGCTAGAGAGGCTCCGACAACCTTCGTATCATAACACCGTCTGACAGAGTACAGGAAGGTCCTCATGCTGGGGGCTGGATTTGTCACTCGTCCTACCGTCGAGGTGCTGAGCAAGAACAACATCCATGTGACTGTTGGTAAGGAACCTTGCCTACGTTAGCGAGCTGCAACATGATTGACCTCGAACAGCTTGCCGTACTCTCGAGACCGCCAAGAAACTGGCGGAAGGCATCAAGCATACTACCGCAATCTCTTTGGATGTTAATGACGAAGCCGCTCTTGACCACGAGGTCTCAAAAGTTGCCCTTGTAATTAGCTTGATTCCGTACACCTTCCACGCTCAAGTCATCAAATCGGCAATCAGACAGAAGAAAAATGTCGTCACGACCAGCTATGTGTCACCGGCGATGCAGGAACTTGACGCTGAAGCCAAGGCAGCCGGTATCACGGTCATGAACGAAATCGGTCTCGACCCTGGAATCGACCATCTCTACGCCATTAAGACCATAAATGAAGTCCACCATGCCGGGGGTAGGGTCAAGTCGTTCCTGTCATACTGCGGAGGGCTCCCAGCTCCCGAGGATTCAGACAACCCTCTAGGCTACAAATTCTCCTGGTCGTCAAGGGGCGTCCTGCTCGCATTGAGGAACTCTGCCAGCTACTACAAAGATGGCAAGGTGCAGAACGTGGACGGCAAGGATTTGATGGGGGAAGCGAAGCCGTACTTCATCTACCCCGGCTACGCCTTTGTAGCATACCCCAACCGGGACTCTACACCGTACCGAGAGCGCTACAATATCCCGGAGGCGGACACCATCATTAGAGGTACACTAAGATACCAAGGGTTCCCAGAGTTTATTCGTGTCCTTGTGGATATGGGTTTCTTAAGCGATGAGGAGAAGGACTACCTGCAGCCATCAGAGCATCGGCCTCTGAGCTGGAAGGAGGCAACGGCCAAGATTCTAGGCGCAACATCGCGAGCGGAAGAGTAAGTGCGGCCAAAAACTACACAACTGTGAACTAATTGCCGGATAGGGATCTTGTTTGGGCTATCTCATCTCGAACTGAATTCCCAAGCACCGAGGAAAAGAAGCGAATCATGGCCGGCCTCAAGTGGATTGGCCTGTTCTCCGATGAAGACATCATTCCTCGGAAGAACCCCTTGGACACTCTGTGCGCAACCCTGGAGAAGAAGATGCAGTATGAAGAAGGCGAGAGGGACATGGTCATGCTCCAGCACAAATTCGAGATCGAGAACAAGGATGGTAGCAGCGAGACAAGAACGTCCACATTGGTTGAGTATGGCGACCCGAAGGGCTATTCTGCCATGGCTAAACTTGTGGGCGTACCCTGTGCTGTCGCTGTTCTCAAGGTGCTGGATGGAACGCTTTCTGAGAAGGGAATCTTGGCACCAATGACAGCTGAGATCAATGACCCTTTGATGAAGGAGCTCAAGGACAACTATGGCATAGAGCTGAAGGAGAAGACTCTACCTTAAAGGCTAGTTTCATGAAACTTAAGGAGAGGACACGTATTCTGGTTTGTTTAAGCACATAGTCGGACATCAATGCAAACGACTGTCGAGCTGCCGCATTACGGGAAGACGTCTTTACTGCTTCCTGCCGATGATTGACTCCGATCTTATACGGACAGGATTGGCACCCACGATCCATGCTAAATCTCACACTTACAAAATCCGCGGGAGCATAAATGGCTTTGCTGTGTTTATCTCTTCGCTCCCTCCCAAATGGGAGTTTTTGAACGACGAGACAGATACCTGACAAGCCTGATCAGTGAGGTTCCAACTGGACATGTGCGGGTAAGAGCCAGCGCTAATGCGTCATGTCATGCACGGTTACTGGCCCGTGTCGACCTTCAACGTCGATCCCGCTTAAAACATCTTCTTCCGTTGTGAACGATTGTCTACCGCTTTGATCCATCCTCCTACTCGTTTCATCGAATCTTGGCTCTCGATACAGGGGCCTATCAAAGCTATACCCCTTCTTCGATTCCAGAGACAAAGGACCCTACGAAGGGCTGTTGACCTTCACACATTCAATGCGACCTGCCAGTGGACTGCAAAGCCCACTGGTCTCCTCCACCGGTATAGAAGGTCTAGGGTACCTTGGAGCGACAGAGAAGAAGCGGCAACCACTATGCGGTAATATCGAGGGGTGGGGCCCTCTCAGCCCGTACAGATATGACTTCACGCCGTGTTTTCTTGATGTGTGGATACTGTCCGTCGCATTCTTCGGGATAGTCTTCGGAGCGGGAGCAATATGGTTCCTCCTGCGGCGATGTACAGCACAGCCTGTGAAGAAGAACTGGCATTTCTTTGTGAAGCTCGTACGTAACTTTGCGGCTTGTTCGAAATCATTCTATAGCCGGCATACTCGCTTGATCAGAGGCTTACTCGGTTTCTACTAGGTTGTCATTGGCGCTCTTATCGCAACGACCGCGGTCCAAGCCATACTACAAACACAGTACTATCCTGGAGTATGGTACGGGGATTTCAGGTTCTGGACAACAATCGTGACGATACTTTCGCTGGGCGTCATCTTCGCAATACAGTACATTGAGCATCAGAGGTCTCGGAACCCGAATGGTGTCGTCCTGTTCTACTGGCTGTTCTTCCTTGTTGCGTACGCAGTCAAGCTTAGGTCGTTGATCTCGCAAGGCATACATGAGGCACACCTCACATACTTTGTTGTTTTCTGCGTTAGCGTGGGTTTGGCTGGGGCCGAACTTGCTCTGGAATGGCTTGTTCCAAAGAGATTGAGCGCTTACGACGCGCTCGGCGATGAGTATGAATGTCCTTACGAATACGCCAATATATTCTCCATTCTGACGTTCGGCTGGATGACACCGATGATGAAGTACGGGTACAAACATTTCTTGACCCAGGACGACCTCTGGAACCTTCGGAAACGGGACACTACTCAAGCTACATCGGAGGTATTTGGGGAGGCGTGGGAGCACGAAATGGAGAAAAAGCATCCGTCGTTGTGGTTGGCAATGTTCAGAGCTTTTGGTGGCCCTTACTTCCGTGGAGCAGTTATCAAAATAGGCAGCGATACGCTGGCGTTCATACAGCCACAGTTGCTGCGCCTGCTTATCACCTTTGTACATTCGTACAGAGGCGATGAGCCACAGCCGGCAATTCGTGGTGCTGCTATCGCTCTGGCCATGTTTGCGGTCTCTGTTGCTCAGACCATCTTCCTTCACCAGTATTTCCAAAGAGCTTTCGAGACCGGTATGCGTGTCAAAACCGCCTTGACAGCTCAGATCTACAACAAATCCATGCGGTTATCGAATGAGGGCCGGGCCGGCAAGGCTACTGGTGACATTGTCAACTACATGGCGGTGGACACGCAACGTTTGCAAGACCTGGCACAGTATGGCCAGCAACTCTGGTCCGCTCCATTTCAGATCACTTTGTGCATGCTATCCTTGTACCAATTGCTGGGATTTAGTATGTTTGCTGGTGTCGGGGTGATGATCGTCATGATCCCAGTAAACGGTCTCCTAGCCAGGATTATGAAGAAGCTCCAGCTAGAACAGATGAAGAACAAGGACACGAGGACGAGACTCACAACTGAGATTCTGAACAACATGAAGTCCATCAAACTGTACGCTTGGAACACGGCGTTCATCAACAAGCTTAACTATGTCCGAAACGACCAGGAACTGAAGACTCTACGGAAGATTGGCGCCGCTCAGGCGCTGTTCAACTTTACGTGGTCGACCACGCCTTTCTTGGTCTCATGCCTGACTTTCTCCATCTTTGTGGTAGTTACGAACAAGCCATTGACGACCGACATTGTCTTCCCCGCCTTAACTTTGTTCAACTTGCTTACTTTCCCGCTCGCGGTTCTGCCGATGGTTATTACCTCTATTGTCGAGGCCAGTGTGGCTGTTGGCCGTCTGACCAGCTTCTTCCTGGCCGAGGAGCTGCAGGAAGACGCTGTTATTCAAGGTGAGACGGTGGAGGAACTTGGTGCAGAGGCAGTCCGCATACGCGAAGCATCTTTCACCTGGAACAAAGCGGAAGGCCGTCGCGCCCTGGAAGACATCAACTTTAGCGCTCACAAGGGAGAGTTGTCCTGCGTTGTGGGAAGGGTAGGTGCAGGCAAGTCGTCCTTGCTGCAGTCCATGCTTGGAGATTTGTGGAAGATCAAGGGTGAGGTTGTCATACGGGGGACAATAGCATATGTCGCTCAATCGCCATGGGTTATGAACGCGAGTGTAAAAGAGAACATTGTCTTTGGTCACAAATGGGATCCCCAGTTCTATGACAAGACGATCCACGCCTGCGCTCTTGTTGACGATTTCAAGACTTTGCCCGATGGCGATCAGACAGAGGTTGGCGAAAGGGGTATTTCGCTGTCAGGTGGTCAAAAGGCTCGCCTAACTCTTGCAAGGGCTGTGTATGCAAGAGCGGACATCTATCTCCTGGATGATGTGTTGAGGTACGCCTAAGTGTTACTGTCATTCTCTGGTGTGGTACGAATGCTGACATCCGTAATCTGCAGCGCTGTCGACCAGCATGTGGGACGCCACCTGATAGACAATGTCCTCGGACCCAAAGGTCTGCTGGGCAGCAAGACACGTATACTGGCCACCAACTCTATTCCTGTGTTGATGGAGTCAAACTTCGTCGTCCTGCTTCGAGAGAGCAAGATTATCGAGAGGGGCACTTACGAGCAACTGATGGCCATGAGAGGGGAAATCGCAAACCTCATCCGAACAGCAAACAATGAAGAGTCTCAGAGCGAAGACGAGAGCAGAGAATCCGAGTATGAGAGCCCAACCATCAGCGAACAGTCGACCACAGTGTTTGGAACCGGGAACGCTTCGGATGAGGAAGAAGCAGACGAGGACCAAGAGGGGCTGGGCATGTTGGCTCCTATCCGACCGACCGGCACCGGCACTGGACGGAAATCGAGCACATTGACGCTTCGCCGAGCTAGCACAGCTAGCTTTCGCGGTCCCAGGGGGAAAGTGACGGATGAAGAAGGTGCAGGGATAAAATCAAAGCAAACAAAAGAGTTTTCAGAGCAAGGGAAGGTAAAGTGGAGCGTTTACGGGGAATATGCAAAGACCAGCAACCTTGTGGCCGTTGCCATATACTTGTTGACATTGATCGGGGCACAGACTGCGCAGATTGGTATGTATTGCACAGACTGCAGATGCGTTCCTCCCCAGACGATGGGGTCCAGACGATACTGATTCTATATAGGAGGCAGTGTGTGGTTGAAACACTGGTCTGAGGTCAATGCCGAGTATGGTACGAACCCACATGTTGGGCGGTACATTGGGATCTACTTCGCCTTTGGCTTTGGAGCAGCCGCTCTTGTTGTCGTGCAGACTTTGATCCTGTGGATCTTCTGTTCCATCGAGGTAAGTGGTGTACACTGGCTGCCGCGTAACAGGATCAGCCTTTCCCCGCTCCCTAGACTGGATGCTAATGCAGTTGTTTGCTGCCGTGCAGGCATCGCGAAAGCTCCACGAAAAGATAGCCTTTGCGATTTTCAGATCGCCAATGACCTTTTTCGAGACCACACCTACTGGCCGAATTCTGAACCGTTTTTCCAGGTGGGTGCTGTCAACTGCCATGCTTGTTTCGTTTGACGTAAGACGCTCCTTGTGTCGCATGCCAGAGAAGCGCGTGGTGTGTTGACAGTTGAATCGGACTCGATTGTGGACATCGCTTTCCTGCGCGATCCCCACCCCAAGGGATCTTCCTTTTTCTGCAAATAGCATTCAGCCCAAGCAACCTTGGAAACAGCGCTAACCATTCTGCCGTGTATAGCGATATCTACAAGATAGACGAAGTACTTGCGTAAGTGCCGCAGCTAGTGGTCCCAGCCGGCCGGTTTCGCTAACAGCTCTTGATAGGCGGACATTCAACATGCTCTTCACCAACTCGGCCAGAGGTGAGCGTCGTTTGGACTGATCGCCCTTTAGACTTTACTGACATGCAAAAGCCGTGTTCACGCTCATCGTCATTTCCACGTCAACCCCAGTGTTCATCTCTTTGATACTACCTCTGGCGGGAGTGTATCTCTACATCCAAAGGTACTATTTGCGTACTTCGCGAGAGCTAAAACGGCTTGACAGCATAAGCCGAAGTCCCATCTACGCGCATTTTCAGGAGTCCCTGGCAGGTCTCAACACCATCAGAGCCTATCGGCAACAGAAGCGGTTTGCCCTGGAAAACGAGTGGCGCGTCGACGCTAATCTTCGTGCTTACTTCCCTTCGATCAACGCGAACCGATGGCTAGCCATCCGATTGGAGTTCATCGGATCCGTCATCATCCTTACCGCGGCCGGTTTCGCCATCATCTCAGTCACCACCGGCAGCGGGCTGTCAGCCGGCTTGGTCGGGTTAGCAATGTCCTATGCATTGCAGATTACTCAGTCGCTAAACTGGATTGTCCGCCAAACCGTCGAGGTTGAAACAAACATTGTTTCGGTCGAGCGTGTTTTGGAGTATGCCAACTTGCCCAGCGAAGCGCCGGAGATAATCTCCAAGAATCGTCCGCCCATCAGCTGGCCGGCACATGGCGCTGTATCTTTTACGAATTACTCCACACGGTATCGGCCTGGTCTGGATTTGGTGCTGAAGAACGTCAACCTCAATATCAAAGCACACGAAAAGATTGGTGTTGTGGGTCGGACTGGAGCCGGCAAGAGTTCACTGACGCTGGCACTCTTCCGCATCATTGAGCCCGCGGAGGGCTATGTGAGCATTGATGATTTGAATACTAGCACCATTGGGCTCCTCGATCTGCGCCGGCGCCTGGCGATTATCCCGCAAGATGCCGCGCTCTTCGAAGGCACTGTCCGAGACAATCTCGACCCCGGTCATGTGCATGACGATACAGAATTGTGGAGTGTCTTGGACCATGCCAGACTGAAGGATCACGTCGCGTCGATGGAAGGCAAACTCGATGCACAGATTCACGAAGGAGGTGAGGGACAAAACGACCGTTTTCCGAGCCGTTGATGAGCGTGTCGCTAACCCGTCGCTCCACGCTTAGGTTCGAACTTGAGTCAAGGACAGAGACAGCTCGTGAACTTGGCGCGAGCGTTGCTCACCCCCAGCCACATCCTTGTGCTGGATGAAGCAACTGTAAGTGTTTCCAACGACGATACTAGGCTACCATGACTGGCCTTACTGACTTGATCATAGGCTGCTGTAGACGTCGAGACGGACGCCATGCTGCAAACTACGTTGAGGAGCAACATGTTCAAAGACCGCACCATCATCACGATAGCTCACCGGATAAATACAATCCTGGATTCGGATAGGATCGTAGTGTTGGACCGAGGCACAGTGGCCGAATTTGATACGCCAGCCGAATTGGTGAGGAAAAGGGGGCTGTTCTATGAGTTGGTAAGGGAAGCAAACTTGCTTAGCTCGGTGGACTTGACGCAGCAGGGTCAGCAATAGGCCAGATAGTACGCGGGTTTTGTGTGAAGTATATTATGTGGACTCGAAGTCATTTGCCAGGCTGCCAGAACGGCAACGCATAGCAGTTTCCCTCCTCAGGTGGTTTGTGTTTGGTCAAGAGTGCTCCTCTATCAGGGAGCGACGATGACTATAGAGTTCGTGATGCGAAGCTTGACCCGGGAATGGTGACAGTGGCACTAAAAAAGCCTAATCTCTATGCGATGATCCTGGCTCAGATCACCCGGTATACTTTGGCATAGCGCTCTAGGCTGACGGGAGATTCTCAGACTTGTACCATAGCCAGTGCTTGACGCTTGTGGCTGGCTGCTCCTGGGGATCTCGAGCACGAGCAGGTTTGGCTCATGGCCCATAACCCATTGCGAGTCCCTGAGGGTTCCTGGATCGAGAAATAGTGTGAGCGCTGAATGCTAAGTCACTGAGACGCTGCTATCGTTGGACGTGCTCGGCACACCCCACTTTGATGCTCCGTTTCTCTTCGCAAGTTCCTCCACCTTGCGTGGACCAGCACATCTACTCCCCTTACTTTGTTTGCTTTCCACTATATTTGCCGTAGAACCTGAGCGCCTTCGGACAAGGATGCCAGGGACAGGGAAGCAGCCTCTAGTGGCTCCGAAATGACGAAAGGGCCGATCAGCTCGTCTGTAAGTACGGGTACCGGGGAGCTGGTGGGTGGCTGCAGCTTTGCGAGACTGCGAGGCTCCGTCATGTCCAAACAGCGACACCTGGTGACCAATACGTGCTGACGGTCACATACTCGTACGATGCGTACAGCAGTATGGCGCCCGCCGCTTGCGGCTTCCCCGTGAGCTACCCAGCGTAGGGAACGGCGGGCATCTGATCGATCGATCGAGAACCGTCTTGTGTTTGCTGTTCCCGCTGGGCCAGCCGTCCTTTTTCTTCAACTGACTCGTGGCAGTGGGTCCTCGGTCGCGTTTGTGTGAGTTCCGGATGTCAGTTCGCCTCGATCTGTGGCTTCAAGATCCTCTTGCGGTACCGGGTTGATGGGAGAGGCACAGTCGCCGCAATGGGTTGAGGTTCAGCTCTGGCTTCGTGGAGAGGAAGGGAAGACCCCTGGTTTGGAGGAGTATGGATCCATCTTTTCCTCCAACGTACTGTGGTAGCTTCTTAGCTACCACCTTCCCCGGCCGATAGTGAAGAAAGTGGACTGTCCTGACACCGCCATGAGAGCACATAGGCTGCTTGCAGTATTGCAGGAGAAACGAAGTTTGTTTGTGCGTAACCTGCCGAAACGCGCGTGTGGCAGTGTTTGCTTTTCGCCAGCGTCCCAGCCGTTTGGGTCGAGCCAACGCATGATTCGCTCTAGGCGTTGAATGCCTACCCTTACTGGAGGTGCTATTGACCTTCTTAGATAGGAGCGGAGCTTCTTCCTGCTAGACTGGGTATCTTCGCGTCCCGCCATGAGTTACACAGCTCCTCGGAGAGTGCGATCGAAAACACGATGTTCTGTTGCACGGCAATGTGTACCTTGACACCAAAAACGATTTCTGTTCTTGGACGCGGCTTCCCTGACAGCCACAGGAGGCTCTTTTGCTGACAATCGTTTTGGAGAGAGGACGGAGAGCTGGTTGCATGACTTTTTCTCCGGCCTTTCGTCCCAGTCTCAGCCACCAGATCTCGCTATCGAGGATGGGGAAGTCTCGCGCGGCGATCCGATATAGATCCGTGTCCCGCAGCAAGATTGATTTTTCCGAGCAAACAGAAGACCAGAGGGTTTCGAGACTAGGAATGCTTCTGACTTACAATTGTGGTTCGTCGCAAGCCAAGGGTGGACGGGTGCCAGTCCGGCCATGTGCGGTATGGTACCTGGGGGTGACAGGCAGGTTGGCGTCTGGCTTTCCAGCTCCTGTTCGAAGTATAAGAACGAATGACGACCCCGGTCGGAGCCGGGTGCTTCTCCCACACCATCCATTTCTCGCAATTTCTTTGGTTCCCACGTCGTTCCATCGTGAGAGGCAACGGCTGCGCTTGACGCAGAGAATACCCCCTTGGGAGACGCGAGC